>QLTV01003290.1:170405-181618 GCA_003457575.1 Thermophis baileyi | reverse complement strand
GGCCTACGGCCAGCTGTTAAAGATTAGACATTTACCAGCAGAGAGTTGGAACTATCTATTCTGCCTTTATTTTGTTTTCAAATTATTATGTTGCTCCTAAGAAGTTATTAGGAGACATTTATTAGTAAAAGAACAGTGTTTTGCAGTTTGTGTGTGCGTATTATTGGTGGCTTGTCGCTGGGGCAGAACACTAACGCCCATACCTTTTACCTTAAACTGTCTACCGTGGACCTTACACGTTTCTTAAGAAGTCCCTAAGGGGGCGTGCATAAGTGCACCAACGTGCCTACCGTCCCTGTCCTACTGTACCCATTTGTATGTACTCATTTTATGTGTTTATGGCTATGTTTTGCTTCTTTATATCCATTTATTTGTACCATTATTTCATGTGTCCTGTTTCCTTGCACTTGTTGACAAATAAATAAATAAATAAATAAATAAATAATAAATATTTTGCATTAGTAAGATTCCACCTTGAGTTTTATGTTCCATTGGGTCCTGCATTGTAGAATGGAAACAAAATATCATGAAGGTAACAAGGATGATCAGTGATTTGAAACTAGATCCTATGAGGAAAAATTAAAGGTATGCTTAATCTTGAGAAGACACTTTGGGCAGGTTCAAGGATGCAGTTGAAGTACTGCATCCTTGAACCTGCAGTACTTCAACTGCATCTGAAGAATCTGGAGAACTCAGCAACATACAGACTATAATTATATTATTAAAAGTAAATGGCATATTGATTTCTTCAAGCATAACTTCAACTTTAGATTTCTTCATGCAAGTTCATTGATCATTTTCAGGGTCAAGAACCTTTGAGTTTTAGGAAGATACGTTTCAGATGAATGCTAGAAAATGTTCCTAATTATCAGAACAATTGTTTTCATGTTATGGTTATGAATTTAGAACTAAGTATGTAGAACAGGGTAGTGTTCAAGTGTACACTGCTAAGCTGTCATCGATGTGCAATTGATTCTTGTACTGAGAAAACTCTTAAACAATATGATGTAAAGTAGACAATGCAGCGGTGGGTTGCTCCCGGTTCGGCTCGGTTCTTAGAACTGGTAGCGGTGGCAGCAGGAGGCTCCGCCCACCCACCCGGGACGCTTCTGCAAGCGCGCGCACGAACCGGTAGCAATGGGTTTTAGAACCCACTACTGAGACAATGTTACACATTTCTAAATATATTGCCATAGGAAGCTGGCTGTCACAAATATTCATTTAACAGTTTCAAAACTGCAGTCTAGTTATATTGACATTATCTTCTTTGCTGAAGGTACCTTATCTTGAAATTCAATCTGCAATTTAGTTCAGTCAGTGCTAATAGGGAATTCAGACTGCTGTCTTAATTGCATTCCTGTCAGACATGGCTGCTTTGAAGTAGGATAGATCATTTTAAAAAGGAGCAAAGGGACAAGAAAGAAATGGTAGGAGCATCATATCATGAGTTATACTGAATGAACATTAAAGGATGCAAGAACTTTCCATCTATATCTTTTGTCCCAAACATACCTTCTCCTCTCCTGAAAGAGAAAATTTATTCAACTAGTGAAAAATTGCAAATATTTTCAGGATGGAAAGGATAGCATACTTTTGCCCATTTTTATATTTAAACACCTTTACCCTATCCTGTATGGCATAGGAACTTAGCAAAGGTGATACAATTCTTATCCCTACTTTGCTTCCCAGTAACTATTGTTTTCTGAACTATTACATCAATTCTTGCCTACAACAGTCATTTGCTAATGTGACTTTATTTCTGAATGCAAGCCTTTCAGCTGAAATATAGGTACTATATTATACCTGCTATGCATTTGCACTATTTTGATCTAACAATAATTTGGGATCTCTGAGTATTTTAAGTTTTTCTGAGTGCTTGACTCTTAACTTCCTATCAAATTATTCCTTCCAGCTGTCTATTGCACTCATTAGTTCAGTTGTACACAGTAGCCAGCGGCTTGTTCCCATTTAAAATCTCATTCATATTTGCTTACAGCAGCTCTTTATTATTCAGACATTTTGTCCTTTTTATGTTTTCTTTCATTAGCACAGAATTTCACAAGTCCTTGGTGAATAATTAGCTCCACTAGGAAAAAGTGTGTGTGTGTGTGTGTCTGTATGTGTGTATACAGACACACACATATGTGTATAAAATCAGTTTTGGGTATTCATGAGTGGGCAAAGGGGAAAAAGTGCTAAAACATGAGCCTCAGTACAATCCTGTCCTTAACATACTTACATGTAACACTGTGATGTAAGGACAAAAATGCAGCTTGTGGCATGCATGTTTTAGTATTACAGTAGCGAGTTGCCAATGCCTTTCTGATAAGTTAATCACTGATATGTTGTAAACGCAGCAAACAACTTCAGTTCAAATGAGCAAATTATTAAGAACAAAAACTGCATTGCACCAATTACACAAAAGTAAATAAAACTATATGTATTACAATTATTAAATCATGAGTGATGTACAAATATATTTTAAACACATATTTCAAAAGTGAAAAAATGATTATTTTAATTTATATGAGGGGTAGGTGAATGAATGAATTGAATGAAATTAATGGTAGTTGTGACCAGTAGTGGGTTCTAAAACCCATTGCTACTGGTATGCGTGCACGCTTGCGTGCACGCGCAATGCTTCTGTGCATGCGCAGAAGCGTCCCGGGTGGGTGGGCGGAGTGTCCTGGGTGGGTGGGCGGAGCCTCCCACCACCGCCTCTACCAGTTCACCGAACCGGGCTGAACCGAGAGCAACCCACCGCTGGTTGTGACCTGTCCTCGGAATTCCAGCTGCTCCAACACCCTCACAATCATGTGAGATCTGGAGTTCATAAGAGGTCTGGAGATCTGGATGCTTGGTAACTGGTTTGCATTTATGACCGGTTGCAGGATCTTGCAATCACATGATTGCCATTTGCAATTTGTCTACTAGTTTCCCCACTGACTTTCTGGGGAAGCCAGCAGGAAAAGTCGCAAATCACTGGGGTAAGTGTCCTCCCCATATACCCTCCCTGCTTACACTGCATGATTAACTCATGCAATCTCCATGCACCCTGAATGTACCACAGCCTTATGCCCCTCCCCAATCCTTGCTGCACCTCCGTGCACCCTCCCCAACTCATACTGTGCACACTTTCTGTGCACCCTCCCAAACTCATACTGTGCATCTTGCACCCAGCATGTATTCTCCCTGTTCCTCATCATACCTCTTTCACACCCTCTTGCTCCCTCCCCACTTGGCCTATTTTCAAATCCTAAATCTATATACTACTAAAATTCTTATTGTCATGATCTTTAATTGGGTGTAAGGCAAAGGTGAGATTCAGCAGGTTCTGACCAGTTCTGGAGAACCGGTAGTGAAAATTTTGAGTAGTTCAGAGAACCGGTAGCGGAAACTTTGAGTAGTTCGGAGAACCGGTAGCGGAAATTTTGAGTAGTTCGGAGAACCGGTAATGGAAATTTTGAGTAGTTCAGAGAACCGGTAAATACCACCTTTGACTGGCCCTGCCCCCATCTATTCTCTGCCTCCCAAGTCCCAGCTGATCGGGAGGAAATGGGGATTTTGCAGTAACCTTCCCCTGGAGTGGGGAGGGAATGGAAATTTTACAGTATCCTTCCCCTGGAGTGGGGTGGGAATGGAGATTTTACAGTATCCTTCCCCTGCTATGCCCACCAAGCCACACCCACCAAACCACGCCATGCCACACCCACCAAGCCATGCCCACAGAACCTGTAGTAAAAAAAATTGAATCCTACCACTGGTGTAAGGTGCATCATGTAACAATAATTTTGAACCAAGGTCCCTCAAATGGGCTAATGTACAGAATGTGTCCAAAATCAAGGATCCTAAGGGAATGAAGTTTGGGAAAATTGTGGCAGCTTCAGTGGTTTTGGCTGCTGCTGGCCTACTACTGCAGTCACATCATTTTCAATGTTCTGGGTCAGTTTCCCAGCCTGTCTTCCAATCCCTAGCAGGGATTGGACATCTCCCCCCAGCAGCAGCCACCTATCTGATTGCTTGTCTGCCTGCTGGAAGAAACAGTGAAGAAGGAAGTGAGGGAAGAAAAGGAGGGAGGGAGGGAGATTTCCAATGCTCTCTGTCAGCTTCCCACAAGGAAAATCAATGGGGAAACCAGCAGGAAGTTAGAAGTCACTCCTGCTCTCACTTCTTTTTGCCCAACAATGATTCTGTGGTTAGGCAAGGAAATATCTCTGAAACAATGACCTAGCGGAGCATGTGTTGCCTAGTGCCATATAAAGTTCTGAATAATTCCAATATGTAGGGTCCAACTATGGAAACCTTCAGTGCTCTCTGAACTTGGATATTTGTTTGCAGATGTTTCATTACCCAACTAGGTAACATTATCAGTACTACTTTGCTCCCATCCCAGTAGCTTTGCCCTACCAGTGTTGATGGAGTTGTGGTTTTCTCCTTGGTAGGTCCTTGAGCAGCGTATTTTGTTTATCTTGTATTAATTGCTGCTTATCTGGGTATTATTCTTGGAGAGGATCCATTCTGGTCTTTTTGTTTCCTTTTAACTTTTTTATTGCTTCTTTTGAATGGTATGTAAATGTGGTATATCCCTGAGTGTTTACTGATGGCTAAACATATCACAATCAAGGAACTATTATCTACAAATAATGTTTTTCTAAAACTATAAAGGGACACAATGAGATGAAAACACAACAACATTCAATAATCTTTTTAAAGAGAGATAATTAAACATTGGAAATAAGTGAGAAATGATCTAATTTAAAAATTGTGGAATTTTTCTGATTCTAATCTAAAACTGTAAAATCTTTACCAACAAACTAATGGGTGTATTAGAATGTATTTGACCATCAGTGTTTCTTAATCATTATAAGTTAATATGAAAACAAGATAAAATTCATCTATAACTACAGAGGCACTGGTTCCATTATATTGTAGTCTTATAAAAATATTTTTAAAGTCCTCAATAAAAATGGATTCAAAAGTGGATGCAGAATAACATAGGTCAAGCTTTGAACTGACATATAATCTTCTATTAATAAGTCAGTGTAATAAATGCTGATGTGTGAATATTTACTTTCACGCAGAAATTTGCAAGATCACAGATAATGAACTATTCTAACAAAAAAAATTAAAAATCTCATTGCATTTACCAAAGCCCTGTTGCTATGGTGATGTTCGGATCTAAAAAGAATTCCTTTCCTTCTTGCATATTCACACACAGATGAAGTTGTGTCTTCTTATTTCAATTCCATTAACCATGTGTGAAGCTTGTGATCAAAATACAGAAAACACCTTAGATATTAATATGACTCTCTTTATTTTTATTTATTAAATTTGTTTTGCCATCCATCTCACCATGGTGACTCTTTAGTACAGATATGTTAATTTCACAAGAACAGCTAAGAGCTTTATAGAATATGGAACCAATAGGATAGAGCCAAACAAATGCTAGTTAAAAAGGATGAGTTGAGCCAGTCTATGTCCAGGTATAGAATTGGGCTTTGAGACAGGAAATCCAAGCCCTTCAGAAACTAACATGGCAGTTCATCACTCACTTCCACTAGGGTGAAAAATCACAGTCTGAAGGGAGCAGGTTTCATTCTTATTTAAGCCTTGCCTTCTAGCTAGGATAGGTAGAGTTTAGCCCTTTCCTGTCAGCTACATCTTTGATGACTATGAACGAATACTTTTTCCTTGAGAAGATGAAGGTTATTGATATCAGAATGAAATCAGTGAGTTTTAACTGAGAAGGTTATTCCTAAATATACACAAACCTTGCTTTCTTTTCACTACTGCATAATATATATTCAAATATCTGGGCATTTGCCTTCTTAAGCCAGAACAATGTTTTAGAAACTATAGTTGTTATACACATCTAAGGCTACAGGAAACTGATGTTTTCTGTACTATTATTTCAGCATGTAAGAAAAAAACCTTTATATAAAACAAATCAACCTCATATTTGACAACAGATGTGAGACATTAGTAATATTTGAATTTCCCAAATAAAAGGAAACATATAAGATCATCTAAAGTTCTTATATTTCAGTGAAATCACTCAGAAAGAAAAAATACAGATATAGAAATACAATATTGCTTATTTTAAAAAGCTTGTTTCAGATAGGAAGAAAACAAAAGAATTTGTTTCCTGCACAATCTCATTTAGTTGGGTGGATATGTAATAAATGGGAAAGAACATACATCCTTTTGTTCCCTGAACTGGAATGGAAAAAGAGAGAGAAAATTGGATAAAGAATATGAGAGTTAAACGATGGAGAATCAGGAAAGTATGCATCACAAATAATTCCTTTTTGACTCCATTACAGTACTCAAAATACTTCTGTTCAAATGGTATAGAACTAACAAAGTGCATATTATTAAAATCAGGGGCACTAGATCGGAGCAAAGAGATACTCTAACTCTGCTACCATTGCATGGTTAATTTTTTTTTTCAGTCTAGTTCTGATGCCCCTGTAGGGCAGAACAGAATGAAGTAAAGGATTAAAGAATCCTCAATATCTTCCTCAAAAGCCCTGTTTAAATTACATCTTGTTTGGAAGCTAAATCTACCAGTCCCGCTCCCTTTCCTGGTAATTATTCTTATACCTTCACTTTTACTAAGTGAAAGTAAAATACCATTCTTTTAAAAAAAAATTAAAATTCTTAAAATATTTAAAGAATTTTTAAAAAGCTAGTTCTTTCTCTAATTGATTTTATTCTGTTGCAATTATAGATTCTTACATAGAGCTTTTTTAAGACCAACCAATATTTCCAGACAGATTGGTTTAATTGATTTGGATAATGTAATTGATTCTCACCCCTTTTAATAAAAGTATTCCAAATTTTACCAAGGACACAGCTATTCTGAAGTATGAGAATTTTAAAGATGATGCAGAGGCATAGCACATATACAGCCAAAAATCTTGTTTTCAATACCAGAACTTCTTCAATATGTGCTATACTTATTTTCCTAAAGATATCTTATTCTAACTAATGTTCACATAATGGAGACTTCATCCCTGTTCCTGTAGTAGAGAATGACAGTACATTATTTAGGGACAGGAGTACAATGTTATGATGTGTCTTCCTTAAATAATGGTGATGCTCATCATCCTACTTGCTTTATTAGAAATTGCCAACATTACTGCTTCTCCAAAGGTGATAGCTTCTTTCCAAAAAAAAAAAGGAACTAAAAATAGTTGAACAGTAGATGAATAAACAGTGCAACAGTATTCTTATTGCTGATTGAATTATTTTTGTTTTATAATTACTTATTCTGCTGATATCCTAAAAATGAACAATCGTCACAGAGATAAAATAAGCAGACAGCTCATGCAGTGTATATGATTCACATAAGTTATTCTGGAAACTACAAGTGTATCAGTATTTAAAATAGTAATTGGCATTATCAGCTAGGGAGGTCCTCATGATCAGAAGTAGTGTCTTTTGTTTGTAATATGTTCCTTATTTTCACTCAGAGAAAACAATGTTATTAATAAAGGGAAAATGCTTTAGAGATTGTTTTGGTTTTGGTTTTTGGTTTCAGGAAGTCCATATGAATGCCTTTAAAATTTAATAGGGCACACAGTTTAGCATATTGTGCAAAGGTCAGGAAATATAGATTTTAGATTGCTTAGAGGGATCTTAAATTTTCAATGCTAGAATTCCACTGTACATTTTCTTTCTTTATCATCCAATGTTGATTGTATGTAGGATTTAAATAAGGTATCATTTCTAACCTATAATGTTCTAATATTGAGAATGGTTTCCGTTTAAGCATGTTCAAACTTACCCAAACTTAAAGCATTTTCTACTAGCACTATACTATAGTTGAATAGAAAGCAAATATGAATGCTGAGCTTGCAGTCAGAGCTATCAAAGGAAGTCATGGGGAAAAAAAAAACAGCACAGATTTCAGAACTGTTTTGGCAATCTTTAGCCATGAGCCACATATAGCACAGGCAAGCATTATGCTATGACAATTCTCAAGATGTTAGCTACCAATAACCTCCAGCATCTATTTTAAATGCCAAGGCTTGCTGTCAATGTTCTTATCTCTGCATCCAAGCTTATAGTAATGATTGCACAAATACACATCTAATAAAGGAAAATCCCACCTCCAGAGTTGGGCCATAGTCTTGCCCTTTCCATATGCAATTAATGTATTTTGTGCTAAATACATGAAGGTAATGAAAATATAAATAGAAAACCTATTGAAAAGTTTTTCATTACACTGCTCTAAAGGTGTTTTACTAAAACAGAAAAATATGATCATTTGCATTTACTGAATATAATGCATCTTTTTTAAAAAGATAGAATTTGAATTTTTTAAACAACACTGTAAACCAAGAATTGACAAAATGGCACTCACTGGATCCCAAAAGCTTCTACCCTTGGTTTTCTCCAAATTAAATAATAGCACTGAAATATTATGAGACAAGACTTTTTTAATAGTTCATGTCAAAACAAGCTCAAAAAGACATCAGATGTAAATAATTATAAAACAGTGAGACATTATAATGGGATAACTCTTGGTATGAAATATGCAAGGATTCAGTTTTGCTGAAGGACATGCTATGCATGGTTCCTAATTTAATAAGTTATGACATATAATCTGGAATTGTTTATCCACCTCAAGCTTTGGAAAGGCATATAAGAATATGTTTAAATAAGCGATTTCTGACTGAGGGAAAAGATTTTCACTGCAGGTGTGAATGTTATAAATAAAGCAAGTTTATATTGACTGCAGCATTACTAGGGAAAAATAGAAGCTTACTCATCGTAAAAACATTACACTAGGATTTTGACTAGCATTAGCAGATCAGTAACTTCAGACTAATTACCAAATTATACTAACTGTACAAAATCGTACTCCAACGGTGCACACACACAAATCTATTAATTCCACAGTGGAAGAATTACTTAATATTTAAAACTAAACTATAAATCATTCTATGAGGGAGAAGAAGAAAATAAAAGAAGCCAATTCTTACTATTCAGTGGTGAAGATCTGAGAATAAAAAAGGGGACATAAAATGGAGTTGCAAAAGTGACTGGCCTAAGGTCACCCAGCTGGCTTCATGCTAAGCCAGGACTTACTCAGAGTTTCCTGATTTCTAGCATGATGCCTTAAATACTACATCAAATTGGCTCTCTTGTGCTTACCTACACAAGTAAACATGGTACATTTTACTTCTAAGCAAGATGCATGGATTTGGAATGTAAAGCTACCATGTTTCCCTGAAAATAAGACCTATCCCAAAAATAAGCCCTAGCATGTTTTCTGCGTATGTGCCCAATAGAAGCCCTACCCCCCCCCATAAGCCTTACTTAAGCACCTACGCAGCCAGCTGCCTGCCCATTCCATCTGGTTGCTCACGGTGCCACCAACATGAGGTGAGATGAGGGGGTGGAGCTGCCCCATGTGCACATTGGCTTACCTCATGGCCCCCGCAGCTAGGCCATCCACGCCCTGACAACTGCCTCATAGCGGCAGCACCAGCAGCCATGTGCATCAGGAGTCCATGTGGTCGTCAGCCCACTTCTTCTTCTGGCACTGGCACAGCAGGAGGCTGAGCAACATGCTGTGGCCATGAGATGAGACTGGGGTGGAGCACGCCCCACACTGGCTTATCTCAGGGCCCCCGCAGCCAGGTCATTCATATCCCAATAACTGCCTCACCTCGCGGCAGCAGCTCCAACAATCCTGTCCAGCAAGACCTCACATGGCTGCCAGCCCACTTCTTCTGCTTGCTCACAGCCACAATGGAGGAGGCCAAGCGATGTGCCTGTGCCGTGGCCACAAAGTGATGCAGGTGTTGGGGCATGGATAGCCTGGCTGCAGGCCACCCTGGCTGCGGGGCATCCTGAGCTAAGCCGGTGTGGGCCACATGGGGCAGCTCCACCCCCCCGCCTCACCTCGTTTGCATCACAATAGCAGACATACAACAATAGGTCAAGAATATGAAGAGGTGGATAGCACTTGGCCTGGACAGAATCCATACCTACTGGCTAAAGAAACTAATATGAAGTGTATGAAATTCTTCTTTCTCACATATATTCATCCAGTACTATTCAGTTTCTGCTGGTTGTGGCTCTGTTATTAAGGTGTTGTTGCATTCCAATTGGGAGGACACCTTGGATGATTCTTTGGAGAATAGGGCAAATGCTTCTTGACTTCTGCTTCTCCTTAGCTTGGTAACCAACCATGTGAGCCTTTGTTTAGCAGTCTGTAGGGCTTCAGATGGAGTCAAGACCTTGTTTTACTTCTTTTTTAGTCTTATCCTTAATTTTCCCACCCTTCAATAGTTCCATTCAACCATTCATATCATTCAATTATCTCTAATCAACATCAATATTCAAAATACGTTAATTTTCAGTATTCATATATTTAAGACAGTTAATTTGCAACCTGGTCTGGTCTGAGTTTTAAAGATTCTTTCATTAGTTTGTGGAATCAAATTCTAGATCTGACCCTGGGCTTGGTATGAATGATATTGTTGGTCTGCCGGATAGAGGGGGGGGCAGTGAGGTGGGGGATGGGATCTCAAGGAGGGTGGCGGGTCGGAGCATCCCAGTGGTGGTTGGGAGAGGTAGGTATGGCGGGAACCGAAGGGCAGACCATGTGTGGAGAACTAGTACTCGCTGTATCAAAGCAATTGCCTCTTCTGACCCTTCTGGTGACTTGGATCTTCAGGGCCCTGGCCTCAGGCTGCTGCTGCTTAATGCCAGATCGATTGTGAACAAAGCCCCTCTCGTCCGGGATTTAATCCTGGAGGAGAGAGCAGATCTGGCATGTATAACCGAAACCTGGCTGGGACAGGAGGGGGGGTGTTCCCCTTTCAGAGATCTGCCCAGACGGGTTTCAGGTGCTGCACCAGTCATGACTCCAGGGAAGGGGTGGGGGAGTGGCTATCATCGTCCATAAGAGTCTTTGTCCTCGCAGGATCCCTGCCCCTGAGATTGTTGGGTGTGAGTCTCTCCTTGTGAAGTTGGACTTAGGGGTGCAGGTGGGTTTGTTGTTGACGTACCTACCTCCCAGCTTCGTCAAAACAGCCCTGCCTGATCTGCTGGAGGCAGTAGCTGGGTTGGCAGTGGAGTTCCCCAGACTTATGGTCCTGGGGGACTTTAATCTGCCGTCCCTCAGCGAATCCTCGGAAGCAGGTCAGGAGTTCATGGCTTCCATGACAACCATGGACCTGACCCAAGTAGTTCAG
>QLTV01003290.1:157200-168714 GCA_003457575.1 Thermophis baileyi | reverse complement strand
TGCCGGCTGGCGGGACCGCGTGGTAGGGCCTTCTCTGTAGCCACTCCGACTCTGTGGAACCGGCTTCCCCCTGAGATCCGTACTACCCCCACCTTACTGGCCTTCCGTAAAGCCGTTAAGACCTGGCTTTTCCGGCAGGCCTGGGGCCAATAGTGGTTCTGATTGGCCCATGCATGATTGTGTGAATGTTTTATTTTAAATATGGATGGTTTTTTAAAAAAATTGTTTTATATGTTTTATTTTGTACATGATGTAAGCCGCCCAGAGTCCTTCGGGAGTTGGGCGGCATATAAATTTTATAAATTAAATTAATTAAATTAAATTAAATTATAGGGCTTAGTTCCCTCCCCCCTCCTCCCACCAGTAGTGGGGGTTTTGACACTGCCATTCAGAAAGTCTCTAGGGAAGAAGAGTACTATTGCCTAGGTTAGTGAACCAGCCTAATTGTCAGATGCTCTACAAGAAGCAAAATGAGATTGTGCTGATATAGATTTTTTTCAACATCAACAGCTTGAATTGCAGAGATCTCTTACTGACACATTAGACTTTTATCATCTCGGTACATCATTTGTTAAATCAAAGGCTCAGGAGTAGTTTAATGTTTTCGCCAACATAATGCATTTCGTGGTAAGGTACAGTGAGAAAACAGGATTCATGACTTAGCTAAATACAACTCATAAGCACCTTTGACTTATCTCTTGCTTGTGCCTTTGCTAATTCAGAATTTTATATGTATTTTAGATTTCCCATTATCTACAATCAATACTTCAATTCAGAATATTGTTATTTTGAAGAGCTTTTTTTCAAGCTGTAACTTGAAACTGTCTGTGCTTCCAAAGCTAACACTAAAAAAAAGTTATTTATTTTTGTGCTGACCAATTTTTTCAGACTCGTGGCAATCTCTAGTTTTAACAATATGTGATATTTTTAAAAAAATAAAAAAGCATTTTACTTCCCCAGGATCAACTGTCTGTTCTTAGATCACTAAAATATTTAGTTATGTTATTTGCTTTACTTTAAAATTAAAGTAGTTACTTTCGTTTTCTTCAGGGCTGGAAAAGATCTGTTTTTATCCCACTAGTAAAGAAAGGCAATGCCAGAGACTGCTCCAACTATTGCATAATTGCATTGATTTCTCATGCAAGCAAGATTCTGTTAAATATTTGTTCTGTCAGGAAATTTCTCTTTAGTTCTAGGTTGCTTCTCTCCTTGATTAGTTTCCATCCATTGCTTCTTGTCCTGCCATCAGGTGCTTTGGAAAATAGTTTGACCAATCATTAAAAAGAGGCTGTAGAATGTCATTAGTCAAGAGTTACCTGATGTACAAGCTGGCTTTAGAAAGAGGCACAGCACTTCAGATCACATTGCCAATATTAGATGGATTATGGAAAAGGCACATGAATATCAAAAGGATCTATATACAGTATGTGTTTTATCAATTACAGAAAAGCGTTTGACTGTGTAAAACACAATAAGCTATGGGCGGCTTTGCATAATCTTGGTATCCCAACCCACCTGATCAGACTTATCAGATCACTGTACACTAATTAGAAGGCAACAGTAAGAACACTCTATGGCGACACAAATTAGTTCAGGATCAGTAAGGGAGTTACACAGGGTTGTATTTTATCACCATTTTTGTTCAATCTGTATGCTGAAGTGATCATGAAGAAATTAGATCAGGAACTGCCTGATGTTGGAGTGAAGATTGGGGAAGAACAAAAATAATTTGAGTTAAGTAGATGATATAACATTATTGGCTGAAAATAAGGAAGACCTGGAAAAAATGATCTGGATAATCAAGGATGAAAGTGAAAAATTGAGATTGAGTCATAACATCAGGAAAAACAATGACAATAGCTGCAGATGGACATAAAATGTTTAAAATGAATAAGGAGGAAATTGAGTTACTTCGAGAATATAACTTCCTTGGATCAAAAATTGTTCACGATGGCACTTCTGCTCCTGAAATCAAACACAGGATAACCTTAGGCTGCACTGCAATGGTTAACATGAATAGGATCTAGAAAAGCAGAGATATTGATGCAAATACAGAAAGCAGGCTAGTTAGAGCAATAGTCTTCCCTATAATGATGTATAGGTGTGAGAGTTGGACACTAAGAATGGCTGATCGAAGAAGAATAGATGCCTTTGAACTGTGTTGCTTGTGTAAATTATTGCCCATACATACCATGGACAGCCAGAGCAACCAACAGTGAGCTGCTGAATCATATAAAACCAGACACATCATTAGAAGCCTAAATCACAAGACTACATTGGATTAATTTTAGCCATGTAATGAGTGCAAATTCATTGGAGAAGTCAATGATGCTAGGAATGGTTAGTGAAACAAGAAAAGGCAAGCAAAGAACATGCTGGTTTGATAACATCAAAACTGACACAAAGATGAATATTCAACAATTGAAAGAGTTTGTGCTTGACAGGGTAGCATAGACAGCTCTTGCCTATAAAGTCACCAAGACTTGGACACAACTGAATGGTTAGAACAATAGTAACAACAGTTACTTTATATCATTAAGTACTTTGTTGCTTAGAATTAGAGCTGCTCATTCACTTCTGGATTTTTACAAGGACTGATTAAAAGATCAATATGTTTTAGCTTGGAAAAGGAGGAGGAGGAGATAATGACTGACTAATAGTAAAAGCTAATCCTCACAAATGTGGAGTGAGAAATGAAAAATAATTACCCGTTAAAAGGGTATTCTATAAATTCAAATGAAATTTAGTTTCACCAACATTCAGACAAATCTATTTAATGAAGCTCCTGTGAATATTTAAAATACATTTGCTTTAATAAATTATGCAGTATTTTATTATAAATTTATTCATTTTATAGTGGCTAACACTGTCTGAACTTTGCCTATTTTATAATAATGACAGTTTAATTCAAATATCTATTGTAACTCTCTTGCTGCGATTCAAATGAAAAATACATGATAATATAAATCTATGTAAGTTAAGAAAACACTGCTTATGACAGAGCAGAATATTGATTGGGAAGAAGCATTTTAAAGCTATTGATTAGAATTTCATTGCTACATTCTGTTCTATGGGAAGTCTTACTTCTTTGCTACCCCAAGAACTGAAGTATACATTAAATACTTATATATTAGACATACGTTGTAACTGAAGCTAATATGCAATGAAGGCTTACAAAAAGACCAATCTGGCCTACAAGAAAGACCAAATGAAGAATAGAAATAAGACATGGAAAGGCAAAGTATTACATGGCCAGTTTCCTTAACAACAAATGCATACAAAGCCATAATTGAGAAGACAGAAACAGACAGCAAATGCCATCTCTGCAAAGAAGCTAAAAAAAAACAGTGGACATCTAGTTAGCTCCTGCAAGAAGAAATCAGAGGTGGGATTCAGCCAGGGGTGGGTTCTGCTTTTCCTCGCTGCCCGTTCGCTCAGTGATGCTCTGCGTGGGTATGCACGCACTTTGCGGGTACGCAGGCGCTTCATGGGCACACATGCACTTTGCGCATGCGCAGTGCTTAAAAAAAGCTTCTGCGCATGCACAGAAGAAAAATACAAAGAATATAGGTCATACTATACACTTGGCTGACTGGGAGCGGACTTGGAATAGGAATTATAAAATAACAAAATCTGTAGCTTATAAAGAAAATTACTATAAAATGTTCTTCAGGTGGCATTTGGCCCCAACGAGATTGGCTAAGATATATCCAAATTTAAATCCGGCTTGTTGGAAATGCAAGAAAGACTTAGGCACCGTCTTTCATATGTGGTGGACGTGTCCTGAAGCAAGAAGGTACTGGAAGAAAATATATAATTGGCTGCAAGGTATAACAGGAAGAACAATAGAATATATACCGGAATTTTTCCTATTAGGAATAATTAGAAAACAATACCCTAAAAATATTAAATACTTAATATTGCATATTGTGACAGCGGCAAGGATTGTGTATGCACAATATTGGAAGAACATTCAAGCACCATCGGAGAATGCAATAATGGCAAAGATATATGAATGTGCCGAGATGGACAGATTAACTATCGAACTGAAAGGACAAAATGATTCGGAATATTACAAAGTATGGACAAAATGGTATGATTGGACCAAGAAAAAAAGGAAAGTCTGAGAGACAATGTGGGACGAGGACGTAAGATTGTATAAATATGAATAATGTATAAACTGTACAAAATTAATAACAATGTACGAAAATGGGTGTAGATCTGTGTAAAAGCATTATGATGTTTAAAATGGAAAATCAATAAATAAAATTAAAACAAAAAGAAAGAAAGAAACAAGATGGCGGTGCCATAGGCGAAAGAACTGGTTCAGGGGCATGGCAAGCCTGGGTTGCTGCCGGTTCTAGCGACCCAGGCCGCCAAGTTACTACCGGTTCTATAGAACCGGTCCAAACCAGGAGGAACCCACCTCTGGATTCAGGAGGTTCTGACCAGTTCTGGAGAACCGGTAGCAGAAATTTTGAGTAGTTCGGAGAACCGGTAAATACCACCTCTGACTGGCCCCACCCCCATCTATTCTCTGCCTCCCGAGTCCCAGCTGATCGGGAGGAAATGGGGATTTTGCAGTAAACTTCCCCTGGAGTGGGGAGGGAATAGAGATTTTACAGTATCCTTCCCCTGGAGCGGGGTGGGAATGGAGATTTTACAGTATCCTTCCCCTGCCATGCCCACCAAGCCACGCCACACCCACCAAGCCACGCCCACAGAACCGGAAGTAAAAAAAAATTGAATCCCACCACTGAAGAAGATCACACAGGCTGACTACAAATAATGGCATGACAAAATAGCAACAATGGTTCATTGGAAGTTCTGCCAGAAATACCATTTGCCTACAAGCAAAAACTGGTGGAATCACAAAATAACTAAAGTATTAGAAAATGAAGAAGCTAAAGTGCTCTAGAACTTTAGAATTCAAATAAACAAGCACCTGGCACATCATACAGCACACACTTTTGTCAGTAAGGAAGACAAAAAGTGGAGATAGTGGATGCTGCAATATTTTGAGATAGCAGAAGAGAAGAAGTTCTGGAGAATATCACAAAATTCAAAGACATGCAACTAGAAATAGACAAAAACACCATCACTCAGATGCAAAAGGCAGCTTTACTTGGAACAGCTTACATCCTGCCTTTAACACCATCAAACAACAACATTTACCTATCCCAGGTTTTTGGGAAGGACTTGATAAATGGATAAAACTGCTAATCCAGTCTACACATCTGACAAACTATGCAACCAACCACAGAAATTTATTAAGCATGTATGCCACATGACACCCAGTGAGTCTGGACTCTTTAATACTACTGTATATTATACTATGCTACAATTGGAAAATATTTTGCCAAAATGATTAATGTCCTCAGGGAATCTATTTATTTTCAAAAATAAAACTGAACAGGGAAATAATTCAACTGGAAGCCAAGCATTTTATACGTTTATGGAGAAAAAATGTTGGGATTTCTAATTACTGGGGTTCCATTTGACAGATCATTTGACTTTATCAGTATAGTGTCCCTTTTCTTTGAATAGGATGCTGGACATTATTATAGATATCAGAGGAACAGATTTTTATTACTTTCCCCACATGGGGAAGGTGGGGAAGAATTATTATGATAGGCAGCTGCTACTAGTCTGTTTGTCTGAGTCATTCTCATAGCCTCTTTCCAAGACTTTTCCTGCAGCCTATAATAGAAACACCACCTAGGAAATACAATTCCTAATGTAGTTTTGTAATAGTCCCCAAAACATAAAGGGTAATGGTGCAATCATGCAATCTAAAAGATGAAGAAATCTTTTATGAGAAACTTCCTTTAAAATGAAATGTGATATAAAAACAAGTTTAAAGGGGAAAAACATGAAATACCAAACAAAAAAGGTTTCCAAATAAATGCAGTAATAATCTGTTTGAATTGGATCCTGGGTTTCAATATACCGTATATGCAGAATGAGAATACTTTGCATGATTGTTATTAGATATACCTTTTGTCCTTCAATTTCTGTTCCTCTTCAAAACAATCATTTCACAGTTGTACAGAAAGTAGAGATCAGGGGCAGGGGTGGGTTCCATTTACCTTCCCTACCAGTTCGCATTGCGATGGAAGTGTGCTTTTTGCATGCGCTCGCTTCGCACGCGCCTATGTCACGTCGCGGAAATGACCCTCTGCACATGCGCAGAAGCCTCTGCGCATGCGCAGAGGGTTCTTTTGCCAGCCGCACCGACCGGAGAACCGGTTCGGGGGCGTGGACAGCTGGCCATCGCTGCCAGTTCGGTGAGCGGATGCAAATTTCCACCACCGGTACGGGAGAACCAGTCCGAACCGGCAGCAACCCACCACTGATCAGGGGAAATCCTCCTAGAGGAGAATGTTTGTTTTGCCCATCTGTGACATTAGAAGATCTAGGCAGATCTTCTAATACTTGGTATCTAAATCCACTTCTGTAGTTGAGTGATAAAGAAGCTCACCAATTTCATTAATGTATTTTATGAAAAGAGCTTATATCTGGGACGCCTACTGAGGAACAAAAGATGATACTCACATTTGAGTGGCAATGCTAAGCCTTATCAACACAGAGTACATTTTCAGAAATCTACTTCCCAAAATAGTCAGATCCGGTACTGATATAAGTTGATTTAAATGTAATACGAATACATTTAAAAGCAATAGAGCTGCTCACTTTCTCTATATTTAATCATTTTGTTCTTCTCTCATTTTTCTGTCCCATTCAGTGGCAACCTTTGGAGGGCTCTACACACAAGACTTACAGGGACTGTGTATAATCCTAAAGTCTCAGACTATACATCCATATAGAAATGAATTATGCTTATTATGCTTCAAACACATTGACCTAACAGGCAGGAAACCTGAACATGACATTGTCACTTGACATCTATACACACATTGTGTACACAGTGTGACCAAAATTTACTGTTGTTATCTCTCACACAGTACATCGGAAGTAGGTGTTAACATTACAGGGAAACCTGAACCATCAAGAACAATTGTTTACTAATTTTGTGATTTAAGTTCTTGGTAACTGGAAAAAGGTATTGCTAATTTCGTTTCGGAGATATTGTTAATGACAGAACTATTAATAGGCCTGAATAGTAGTATGGTTTGAAAGACAGTGAAAATTCTTTGTGTCACAGTGCCTATCACTTTTCTTATTGTCTTACAGAAAAAAATATTAAAATCAGCCATTAGAACACTATTAAATGATTGCCATTGTGGCACCAATGAAAATCAACTCAATCTTGGTAGACTGTTCTTTTTTCCAAAAGATATTTACTGGCAATAATTTGGCCAGGAATGGCTGGTTAAAGTTGAAAAGACAAAATTATTAGCAAAGTGAAAAGACTAAATGATTGACATTATGCACCCATGAAATCACACATACACATATGCACATACTGTTTATATCATAACTGTAATTAAACAAACACACTAGCTCATTTTAAAACTCTTGGAAAAAGCTAAATAATTGATTTGGAAATTATCTAAATGCATACAAAAATACATAAATCAGATTTATACTGCTTAAAAACAAATTACATGGAAGAAGATATTCACATGATGGATGAAATTTGAATGATGGAATGTCTTTGTAGTTCAAGATCACACATTTGAATGCACCCCTATTTTAAAAACAAATGCGCCAGTATGCAGACCAGAATCAGTATGGTCTGATTCAAATAGCATAATAAACCATAATGTATGTAGTTTGTTTGGGTTTGGGTTACAAACTAGTCCCTTTATGGTTTTTTCAACAAACCAACTCAGTGAGTAAACCCAGACATGGAACCATTATGTCATGGCTGAAAATAATTATATTTTGGGTACATTTTGTGAAGACAGACCTCCCTTGAGAAGTCCATAATGTTGAGGTAAGTAGAAAGGAAAGAGAAGAAAAGGATAAGCAGCAGCAAGAAGGATGGGTTCAGTTATAGCAGTGATGTATGCCAGGGGTGGGTTCCACTTACCTTCCCTACTGGTTCGCATCGCGATGGAAGTGCGAATTTTGCGCGTCGTGGAAATGACCCTCTGCGCATGTGCAGAACCCTCTGCGCATGCGCAGAGGGTTCTTTGCCAGCCGCGGCGACCGGAGAACCGGTTCAGGGGCGTGGACAGCCAGCCATCGCTGCCGGTTCGGTGAGCGGGTGAAAATGCGAGCAAGCCAGAGAGTGAGATATATAGGACGGGATAGCACCGGGGCGGGTGGGCGTGCCCAGCCAGTGGTTTCCGCCACCGGTACGGGCAAACCAGTCCGAACCGGCAGCAACCCACCACTGGTGTATGCACTATTGGAAGAAATGAAAGGCGAAGCTGGAGACAGATCATTCTAAAACAATCTAGCTATATAGTTGCTATGAGTCGACATCATATTAATGGCATGTAATCAGAGAATTATGTGTTCTTTTCCTACAGACGGAGAATTGTGTATCTTAAAATAAAACATGTTGGTATTTTACACTGCTGGTAATAATTTTATTTTGATACTTTTACTTTAGACAAAAGGTCCATTGATACTTTTCATAGCCAAACCACATCCACCAGTCAGAGAGGTCCATTCCTATTTTTCATGTTGAACATAAGAAGATGCAGACACATAACCCCCCCAAAAAATTATTAAAGTATTGAGTCATGGATTTAGCAACTTACAAAGAAAAAAGGAAGAGTACATACAAATTAAGTACGGTAGCTTCAGGACAGGGCAGGGAACATATTTATTTCTGGCATATTCATTTGAAAATACCTTATGTTACTCTAAAGAAATATTTTCAGTGGTTAAAGGCCATGTCACTGTGAGATCTGGAAATGGGGCAATTAATGGTTATTGGTTGAGCATCATTACTTTAAAAGTGGAAGGCAGCATTTAAAAATGATGTAATAGTGATACTTTATAATTTTGTACAAACTTAAGACATGAGACCTTCACTGTATTTCAATCAGCTAGATATTTTATTATTATTGTATCTTATCTTTCTCCCAATGAATCAGGGATAACGATTTTAAAGAAAGCATTTTTTCTTTTAAAAAATGAAGTTTAGGTTCCATGAGTTCCTACAATTATACTCAGTGCCTACTTTACCATTCTTGAGCAAGTTGATGTAGTAATTGATTGCTTCGGAAATCAATCCTGATTATTTTGATTACTTCCAACCCCAGATATTGTTACAGGATAGACTTGCTTATTTATTAATCTCTTATTCCCAGGGGTGGGCTGCTGGGGGTTCGCAGGGGTTTGGGAGAACCTCTAGCTAAGATTCTGTGCAGTTTGGAGAACCCCCAAATCCCACTCCTGGCTGGCCCCGCCCACCCCACCCTGCCCCTCCCAGGAGTCCCCACGTGGCCCATTTTGGATGCAGGTAAGTGTAGGGCACACTCAGAGGCTTGGGGAGTGGGAAAAATCCTAGTGGAAGTTCGGGAAGGCCAGAAATGGGCCTGTTTCTGGCCTCCAGAGGGCCCCCGGAGCCTGGGGAGGCCATTTTCGCCCTCCCGAAGGCTTGAGGAAATCCTCTGCAGCCCGGGGAGGGCAACTCCCCCCCCGCCGTGGTGCAGGAGGCTGAAACCACCAACCTCTGGCTGGCCCCGTTCACCCCACCCCGCCCCTCCCAGGAGTCCCCACGTGGCCCATTTTGGATGCAGGTAAGTGTAGGGCACACTCAGAGGCTTGGGGAGTGGGAAAAATCCTAGTGGAAGTTCGGGAAGGCCAGAAATGGGCCTGTTTCTGGTGAAAAATACCAGGTTTGATAATAGTTAAAGTTGCTGGGAGCTGCATTCCCTTCATTTCAGATTGAAGTCATTCATTTACGCTATGAAAGAATTAATTAATTAATTAATTAATTAATTAATTCTTTCATAGCGTAAATGAATGACTTCAATCTGAAATGAAGGGAATGCAGCTCCCAGCAACTTTAACTATTATCAAACCTGGTATTTTTCATAGCAGAATCAAATTTAGGGAGGCCAAAATTACAGTGATCCCAGAACATGAACTTCAGGTGTTCCAGCAACTTGGACTTAAAATAGTGGTTCTGCTGGAAGAATTATTGCAGCTGTCAAAAGTGCAGCCTTCAAACAAAAAACCACTCTGTCCTCAAACATTTACAGAATGTACTGTGGATTCCTTGATCAAAGTTGGAAATAAGCTGCAGTTAATACTCATGATTAACATGTTATGCATACCTAGCCAATGTCTGAAGTTAAGCAAAGTTAGTCCTGGTTTCTGGACCACCTGGAAATTCCAGGGCTGATACAAAATAGGAAATCAAAAGAATATCCCAGAAGTACCATAGTAACGGCAAACTATTTCCATATTATAGCCAAAAGCACTGCATGAATGCAGTCACCAGGCCTTGAGCTCCTTCTCTCTTTTGTCTTTAAGATAGAAAATCATGTTCTTTATGCTTTACAGATTGCAATATCCTAAATATCCTCACAAATGGAAATGTGTCCATTGTCTCTTTTTGAAGCAATTACCTTTATTGTGCAGACATGGGCCTGAAAAAAATTGAATGTTAAAATACTCATATTGTCTATGTAAATCTTTTATCTACTCTTGCTCTAATATTGTTTGACAGTTACTTTTCAAGGTTGTCTGTTATTATGGTCTGTGAAATAAGTAAATTGCAAATATTCACTGTATTCAAGTTTGTGTGTGTGTGTGTAACATAAGAGTGATTCAATCTAAATTAACTTTTCAGATGGAAACCTCACCAAGCATCTTTTCATCTATTTATGAAAGTCATAAATCATAATGGGATGTAAATTTTGCAGTTAGGATTTTTTTCGGAAAAGGATTTTTAAAAAGTGGTGCTGTGATAATTTTATATGGCTGCCAGGATGATGCAGCTTGCACATACTATCACCCTTCCCACATGCATGCATTTACAAGATCTACATATATTTGTGGAATCTATAGTGAGTTATATTACTATAATACCAGTAATGGGTTTCACTTACCTTTGCTACCGGTTCGGAGATGTGCATGCACAAGAAGCTTCTGCGCAGATCGTCCGTGATGATGTCCGGGCAGGTGGGTGGAGCTTCCTGCAACCGCTGCTACCGGTTCTTCCGAACCGGGGCGAACCGGTAGCAACCCACCACTGTATAATACCTATAGTACCTGCAAACCAGGACTCTGGCACACATTTCAGTATCTTGAAAAGTGTGTAATAGATCACAGGGGAAAAAATTGACTGATTTGCATTGAGAGAATTAGAAATAGTGTGTGTGTGTGTGTGTGTGTGTGTGTGTGTGTGTGTGTGTGCGTGTGCGTGTATATATATAGGTCTGTGGTTATTCGGGTTTTCTCCCGCGTGAAGTTGGAGATGTCATTGCAACGTTTCGACGAAGTCTCATTCGTCATCTTCAGGCTGATTATCAGGCTTGTGTCTTCAGCCTCGTGCTTCTAGGAGCAATGTGAGAATTGCAGCTGTTTCTTGCTTTTAACTGCCAGTGGGGTTTGGACTGATAGGGTGGGGGCTTGGATGTTTTC
>QLTV01003290.1:144845-156676 GCA_003457575.1 Thermophis baileyi | reverse complement strand
CTATTTCAAGCTATTTAGCTCTCATCAGCTAGCCACACCCTTATGGGATTAGAACCTGGGCCCCTTGCCTAACAAGGCAAGTGATTAAACCTCTGAGCCACAGGATTCTTCTCCCTATCTGCTTGTTCCAGGGACAAGGATATATTTTCTTCTCTCTGTTAAATCACCTGGTATACCCAAATATGGGAGGAAGCATACTGCTTCCTTTTTGCCTTTCGGCCCCTCCAGGGGCCATCCAGACAGTTAATTACAAACGACAGTCCATTTCTATGTATTATATATATATAATCACAGCTGATTTGGATACAGGTTTCAAATTTATATTCTGCAAAGTATTCTAGGTAAGGATCACAGTGGGTTTGATAGCTTTTTAATATTCTTTCCATGACTACATTCTAAACAGAATCTGCAGAAAAATCACACTATATTTAATGCATTGTATTTTGCTCCTTAACTTGTTTAGTGATAGTAAATCTTTACCATATTTAAAAGGTAGAAATATATGTATATCAGGTAGAACTGTATTACATTCTAAAGCATATAAATATAAAACTTAATTCTATTAATTGTTTTTTAAAAAATCAGTATTTCTTGCTATAAAAGCCAGGTTCACTGATGATATGAATGTACACAATAATTGATGATCTTATGTGACATAATTAGATACATTTGGCAATTAAGCTCTCTAGAAAAAAACCCTAGAAAAATGGAAGGAAAGAGAAGAGGACAATCAACAGCAATATGGATTAACTCAGTTACAATGGTGATGTGGGCCCTGTCGGAAATGCTGAAGGATCAAATCAGATACAGCTATCATAAACAAAATCTATCTGGTTACTAAGAGTCAACAACAACTTGATGGCACTTAATCAATCAAAAATTAAAAACCTGCTTACCCTCCAATACGATTAAGTGAATTTAAATCTCATTAATTTAAATAACCTAAGGCTTGGATGCTCTGCACTCTCATGTAAGCATAACCCACCAGACATTAGAGAGTATTTATTAATATGATGGCACTTCATGTACACGTTGTGCACAAACAAGTTGGCATATAAAAAGCCTTCTCTTTTTTCAATGAGAATCAAAGATTTCCTTACACTGTTCAATAATGCATCTTAAAGCTTCACTGTTCCTGGCAATTGTAGAATACTGATAAATGTTAATTAAATATTGCCTGTGGTATAAATAGTTTTAGGGCTCTTCCAGTTCAGCAAGATTTTATTTTGTTTAAATGTTATTTAGGTTCTAAATCCATTAACTATAAGGCATTGTTCTGGTATTTAATGCCTGACTAGAAAATAGAACTCACTTTTGTCCACAATCTAACTCTGACATTAGGATAATAGCATGAAAACACTATTACCTTATCATGAAACATTTCCTAATGAGCTTAATTTGCAATTTAATTTAGATAACCGATATATCCTTATTGTCAATAGTAAAGAGGCTTAATACTTAGATATTTGGTTAGTAAATTTCCTTTGGTATAATATTTTCTTTCTATGCTGAAAAATACAATTTTACAATTGCTGGATCATAAACAAGAAATGGGAACAAAATTAGAGCTGCTCTTTAAAACTTATTTCTGTGAAATGTTAAAAGCCTTGTCTGTAGCCAGAAATTTGTGATGTATATGAACTAGAGGGTCCATATTATGTATGGGTGTGCATGTAGAAGAACTGTCAGCCATATGTGATTCATAAACTAATAGCCATAAGATTGAGAAGTAATTCTCTATCCACAATTCCCAACAATGTTTAGCCAAACAGGATTGGAATCATCATCAAATAATGTATCCGCATTACTCATCAGGTCACCAATCAGATATTAAATTAGAAGTCCAACAGATACCACCTCGCTCCCAATATAAGAAAATCACTCCCAAGGAAATCAAAGCTGTTTCCTTATCAAAGCCAGACTGGAACGTGTCCAAATAACCAACATTAACCAAGTATGCTACAGAAAATTAAAATCCACTTAAAGGTACATTTGTAAACAAATGATTAATTGCTGAGCCCTATTAAAATAAATGTTATAGAATATATATTCATTGACAGTAATCTCAAAAAGGAGACATCCAAAAATCTGTTGCAGCCAGTCTCTCAATAGCTCAAATGTCACCTCAGAAAAAGTGCAACATGTTCACCAGCTGTGATCCGAATTCTGGGTCTTTATAAATGTTTTGCAAATTGCATTGATTATGCATAACTACAATATGCAAATTTTCCACAGCTTTCCAGCTAATTGTGTGTGCCTAATGGAGCTTTCTATTACTAGACAAGCTGGAGATCCATGCGATATGCAACAGGGTACTGATCAGTTTTCTCACAGGTGGTAACCAGATTCATTCTGCTGTTTGTTAGGATGCTATATATTTATAACATTTGACTAGCACAGGGGTGTCAAACACAAGGCCCGTGGGCCGGATCTGGCCCAAGATGTGGTTGGTGTCAACTTGCAAAGCATCCCTGCCCTGCTCTCGAGTTGCCATAGGCAAGGGGGGAAACGAACTTTGCAGCTGCAGCGAGGGAGCACTCCAGTCAAAACAAAAAGCACATTCCAGCTATCTCTCTGTCAAGGCCATCTCCACGGTTACCCACAGTGGCCGGAGGGGAGTGATCTCTACAACCCGCGAAATTGCTTCATTGGAGAATGTGACTGATGACACACCTTGGGGGGAGAGGGAAACAGGGTCAGAGCCGGGACGTAAATTAAGTGGGTTCAGAGTTGGCTTCACTTGGAACGTGCTGACATGAAGCTCCTAATAAATAATATTCTTTTGAAGCTTGGCTCGAGGCTCATGATTTAATTAGGGCATTGGTCAGATGCCGGATCAGGCCCATGGGGCTGTCCTGGAAAATGTAAGGGGCCGGCCCGCATCGCATCAGCCCGGTCTACCCAATACAAAGAAGAAACATGCCAGCAGTTTGGGGAGTGGCATCAAGCTGGCCATGCCCAACCAGTTGGCCATGCCCAGTGAGTGGCATCAAGCTGGCCACGCTCACCCAGTTGGCCACACCCACCCAGTCGGCCATGCCCACCCCCCGAGGTCAACCACAGCCCTGATGCGGCCCTCAATGAAATTGAGTTTGATACCTCTGGACTAGCATCATCCCAGCTGTAGATGTATTACACTTCTTAGCATATGGGTGGGTTGACAGAACTGTCATACTTAAGGTTAATATTAATGTCCAATAAATTGGTTCCTGTGCATTTTCATGAAAATAGGTAGTCAAATCTCAACTAAGTGATTATAGAGCCGAGGTGGCGCAGTGGTTAGAGTGTAGCACTAAGTCAACTATAGAGCCGAGGTGGTGCAGTGGTTAGAGTGTAGCACTGCAGGCTACTTCAGCTGACTGCTAGCTGCAGTTCGGCGGTTCAAATCTCACCGGCTCAAGGTTGACTCAGCCTTCCATCCTTCTGAGGTGGGTAAAATGAGGACCCAGATTGTTGGGGGCAATATGCTAACTCTGTAAACCGCTTAGAGAGGGCTGTAAAAGCACTATGAAGCGGTATATAAGTCTAACTGCTATTGCTATTGCTATTATTCCTGACTACCAGAATGGCAAGTTTAACAGAATAACAGAATAACACAGTTGGAAGGGACCTTGGAGTTCTTGTAGTCCAACCCCCTGCTCAAGTAGGAAACCCTATACCATGTCAGACAAATGATTGTCCAATCTCTTCTTTAAAACCTCCAGTGTTGGAGCACTTGCAACTTCTGGATACAAGTTGTTCCACTGATCAATTGTTCTAACTGTCAAGAAATTTCTCCTTAGTTCAAGGTTAATTCTCTCCTTGATTAATTTCCATCCATTGCTTCTTGTCTTGCCTACAGGTGCTTTGGAGAATCTAGGTTGACCTCCTTCTTTCTGAGAGACCCTTAGATATTGAAATACTGCTATCATATCACCCCTAGTCCTTTTTCATTAATCTAGACATACTCAATTCCTGCAACCATTCTTCATATTTTTTAGCCTCCAATGCCCTAATCATTTTTGTTGCTCTTCTCAGCACTCTTTCTAGAGTCTCAACATCTTTTTTATATTGTGGCAACCAAAACTGGATGCAATATTCCAAGTGTGGTCTTACCAAGGCATTATAAAGTGGCATTAACACTTTGCATGATCTTGATTCTATACCTCTGCTAATGCACGAATGCAGCCTACGACTGTGTTGCCTTTTTTGGCAGCTGTAGCACACTGATGTGTCATATTTAAGTGATTGTCCACTATATAAAAGTAAAAGCTAAACAACAACATAGCCCTGCAGATTCCTTCAAAGATATTTTTTTTTTAAAAAAAAATGAAAGCTTGAAAAATCAAATGAAGTACTGTATAATGTCAGTAGCCTAGAGGTTAACATTTTATAGTGTAAAAAGAGGCCTTTGAGGCCCAGTATAGTCTCATAAACAAAGCCCAGTTATATAAATAAGGCTAGAGATATTAGCAAGGCTTGCAGAAATCCCATGGAAACACAATAACAATTGTGGCATATGCCAGTATATTGAATCATCATTAAAACACTGAACATAGTAACAGATAAACAATCTCAGGGGATCCAGCAAAAGGGTAACTTACTTTCTCTCCATTGCCTTTTCACAGTATTGCCTTTATGTATATGTAGTAATTTTTGTAAAGATTATAGTTACAGTAATAAAAAGCTAATATAAACTGAAAAAAATAGAAGAACAAATAGAATAAAAAGTACAGAAAAGAAAGAGAAAAAGAGAAAGAGAAATAGAAAAGAAAGAAAACATGAAAATATACAGGTAATCCTCAACTTACAACTATTCTTTAGTGGCTGTTTGAAGTTGCAACAGCACTGAAAAAAGTGACTTTATTTTTCACACTTACGACTGTTGTGGCACCCCATGGTCATGTGATCAAAATTTGGATGCTTGGCAACTGACTCATATTTATGACAGTTGCAGTATCCCAGAGTCATGTGATCATCTTTTGCAATCTTCTGAAAAGCAAAGTTAACAGGGAAGTCAGATTCACTTAACAACCCTGTTACTAACTTAACAACTATAGTGATTCACTTAACTCTGGCAAGAAAAATTGTAAAATGGGTCAAAACTCACTTAACAAATGTCTCACTTAGCAACAGAAATTTTGGGCTCAATTGTGGTCGTAAGTCAAGGAGTACCTGTATCTATTTTAACCCTGGTCAAATAAACTGTCAGATCCAAAAGCAAGAATGAAATGTGGTGATTTTTCCAAGCTGAGCTCTTTATTGTTTCACACCTATAAACAAAACCTTGCCAGACTCAGGACTCTACTACCTGCATCTACAATGCACTCAGTGAAATATTAGTGAGGGGTTCTCTTCAACTTCTTTCTCTCACGCATGATATCTGGGCTGAGTTGCCTCTTACTCCTCTGGACTTCCCTCCCTCTGGAGAATCCACATCCTCGCTATATTCCATCATATAAACCAACTTTATCTTCCTTCCTTTTACTTCTGTCTTCATCTTCTAATAATTTCACAGAACTTGATTTCATTTTTGTCACTTCTCACAAAATTCTTCACAAACTTAACAAGCCTCTTTAGTAAATCCAGTCTAAAAAAATTATTCAGGTCACCCAATGGGTTTGTTTGTATATCACTTTTAATTATTAATATATCAGCCACTTTCTTTCGCTTGTCCAGTGTTAGATCTTTTTCCATATCATTACTGTAGAAATACACTTTCAATTTAGTCTAATCTTGTCAGGTAGCTGTTGTTAGTTGCGAAGTCGTGTCCGACCCATCGCAACCCAACGGACAACATTCCTCCAGGCCTTCCTGTTCTCTACCATCCTCTGGAGTCCATTTAAGCTCATGCCGACTGCTTCAGTGACTCCATCCACCCACCTCATTCTCTGTCGTCCCCTTCTTCTTTTGCCCTCAATCTTTCCCAGCATTAGGCTCTTCTCCAGTGAGTCCTTCCTTCTCATTAGGTGGCCAAAGTATTTGAGTTTCATCTTCAGGATCTGGCCTTCTAAAGAGCAGCCAGGGTTGATCTCCTCTAGGACTGACCGGTTTGATTGCCTTGCAGTCCAAGGGACTCACAGGAGTCTTCTCCAGCACCATAGTTGAAAGGCCTCAATTCTTTGGCGCTCAGCCTTTCTTATGGTCCAACTTTCACAGCCATACATTGCAACTGGGAAAACCATAGCCTTGACTATACGCACTTTTGTTGGCAGGGTGATGTCTCTGCTTTTTATGATGTCAGGTAGAGCTTGCTCCTATTCTACAACATACCGTACTTAAGACACATCTGTAGAGAAAGACACTATTAAAATTAACTTCTGGGTCAATTGTTCAAAAATGCCTTTAATATATCCAATGTTAAAATATTTTGCTTCATTTCATAATTGTAAGTCAAATTTAAATTTTCTTCTCCTTTCATTGTAATCTTTAGTTCACTTTAATGTCCTTTTTAAATCTTATTTCTGGTTTTTTTTTATAAAAAGCAAAACAAAAGCATTTTCCATGGGAAAGATTCTTTATAATTAATTCAAAAATCTTATTTCATATTTATCTGGATTGTTAGCCCATTTCCAGCTTTCTAAGATCAAACTTTTAATCACTCTTTTGCTGTTTATTTTAAACAAACATTTTTAATATTTTAAATTCATAATTAAAACTTCATTTGTTATGGATTGAAGGAAATTCACTTGGTGCTGTCATACTTATTAGTTCAAAGGTTTCTAACAGCTGAAATGCAGTTAACTAGCAATTTCCTAAAATGATTAGAAAAAGGAAATATGTGGAGTTAGTGTCCCTTTAAAAGCCACCAACCAGGGTTTAAGCAAGATGGCAATTCCCACATCTCCCAAAACTTTAAACCCACACAGACTACTTTCTTGCAAAAGGAGCAACTGTACAGAGCACTTGTGGGTGATCTCAAATTCTGTCCTTGACTGAAGAGGAATTACAAAGAGCTGATCTACTTTTCACAGAACCATCTTCCATCCATCATTTCTTTCCCAGAAGTCCCCCGTCCAACAATATTGCCTGACCTCAGAAATTTTTTTAAAAAGCATCTTCTTAGTATTTGTCACCTAGGAAAATATTTAAGTTTTTTTCTTCCTTTGCAGAGGTATGTTAATGTAGATACAAAAAATGGAAAGCATGTGAGGCCAGACCCAGACTACCACGTTATAAGATGTTTGTGTTGCTGAAGAAGGGGAATTGTTTCTTTCATATGAAATGGAGTTTCATATTTCAGGGATCAGATTCATTCAGTAAAATTTAAGTCAAAGCCCGGTCTACCAATTTCAGACATTTGCTGCTGCACCTTCAGGATGCTTTTTATCACTCTCATCTCTGCTTTGAGACTTAAGAAAAGCAAGGTGTTTAAATGTAAAGGAGAAGCCCAGGTTTGTTTTTAAATTCATATTAGGGGAAGTATTCCAGAAGTCTGACTAATGTTGTTTAAAATGTATGCGTAAAAGAAATACATATTCTGAAAGGCACCCCAAGCTTTATGCAAATTATTTTAAAGCATTCAAATTCTACTGATATTAAAGGAAGCTAGGTACACTTTGGCAAAATGCATTACAATCTTTTAAGCAGCAAATATCCAGATTATTTGTTAAGCTTTTTCAAGAGCTTTACGATGCTGCACCTAATTATTCAAGTGCACATTTTAATGCTTTTTATGCAGGATATAGACATACGCAGCATCCTATACTATTTACAAAGATCAAGAAATGTATTTTGCATTTTAAACCACGGACAAAGGAAGAGAATACAAGGAAAAGTAATAAAAATAACTTCACAGAGATCTTTTAAAAATCCCAATGTACAGTACTATCATGGAGCAGCCAATTATATTCATGTATATTAAAACATGACAAAATCTCTATAGTCACTAAATCAAGCAATTTGCAATGGCAATCAGCAGCACATATTCAGTCTTTCATTCAACAATAATTCACATCTGGCTATCACAAAGATGTGTTATAGTTGTTCATAATGGTAAAATAAATGCAGATGAGGATGGAATGGCATTGTGGTAACAGGTTCAATTGTTGGTTTGAGCACATTTACAGGAATAAACTGACTATCTGTGATGTTCCAGGTAGTGATTGACACAGCTAACATAAGGACATGTAACACTACTGCATTACAAGTTGAGCCATTGTTTCCTGCAAACAGTGCTATAGACACTGGAAATAGCTTTCTTTAATTCAGGCAAGAAGTTTTCCAGATCGGCTTAACTGAAAACAAATGGGATCCAATCAGGGATTTCCTACTTATAGAGTATTTGCTATAATTACAGAGGCGCAACCATCCTCCCCCATCCCATTTGCAGGAATATGCTAACTGACTTAAATAGGGGAAAGGAAGGAGTAGAAGCAACTCTTACGGTGCTATTTTACAGCTGTTAAAGATCACTTAATCTGTGTGCCCTTTGTTTGTCATGGGAAACTATGATCCTGTTTATTTCAAAGATTCATGAGACACATGAATCTTTAGAACTTCCTCATCAGAAAGGACTAAATTGAGCCAGTTTGATATAGTAGTTAAGTCCAAAGCTGGGCTGTAAGTTCTACTTTCATTTAGGCAAAAGCCAACTGGGTAACCTTGGGCCAGTTTCTCTCTTAACCGTAGGAAGCAGAGGCAATATCAAACCACTTTCAAAAATCGTGCCAGGAAAAGTGCAGGGACAACAATTTTTTTCAAAAGTTTTGCTCCCTGAAAATCTTTAGGTGATTGTGATAGACCCCTTCAAACTGAAGGCAAATATAATTTCAGAATGACTGTATCACTTAGGTATCTTGAGAAATATGAAATTAACTTTTAATAATTCTAAATATTTAACTGCATAATGTTTCCAACACTGCATGAGTTCAACTGGGCCCAAAGCATTTTGCTTCTGATTTTCATTTATACATAGCATCAAATGCAGTTTGGAGCGATTCACTTTAAGTTTGTATCTATTGTGTGCTCGTGTATTGTTATGGTTGAAGCTGAAGTAGTCATTGACAGGTAGGACATTGTAGCGGATAATTTTATGAACTACGCTTAGGTCATACCGAAGGCGGCGTAGTTCTAAGTTGTCTAAGCCCAGAATTTCAAGTCTGGTTGTATAAGATATTCTGTTGCGAGCAGAGGAGTGTAGGACTCTTCTTGTGAAATATCTCTTGACACGTTCAATTGTATTAATGTCCGATATGCAGTGCGGGTTCCAGACAGGTGAGCTGTATTCGAGAATTGGTCTAGCAAAATGTGTTAGTGATTATGATAGACTCCTTCAAACTAAATATAAATATAATTTCAGAATGACTATATCCTGTAGAAATCTTGAAAACATGAAACTAACTTTTAATTACTTTAGTGTATTTAATCACATAATGTTTCCAATATGCTGCATGAATTCAATAGGACTAAAATTGTTTTGCTGCTAATTTTCATTTGTAACCAGTGCCCAATGAGTCCCAAAGGTGCTCTTCAAAAGGCAACTGGACTTCCTAATTTTTTTCCTTGAAAACATTTTGCTTCTCATCCAAGAAGCTTCTTCAGTTCTCCTATCGGTGACATTTGTAAAATTGTAAAAAGATGTTTTTATTCACATGGGTTTAGGATTAGATTAGGATTTAGGGTGCCTTGTTTCTGTAACAGGTTTTAAAGGTTCTAATTTCTTTTTGATTATCATTTTAACCAAAGGAAACAAGTATTGATATCAGAATAAAAATGAATGTTTACATTTGGATATGCTTTTCTTCCAAAAAACTTAAATTAGCATGTATCAATACTCATTCTTGAAAATAATTCTGTAAAATAGATGGTCTTGGATTCGTAAGGAAGATTGCATCCAGAAGATTACCCCTTCTTGGTATCTATAAGAAATAGACAATTTCTAATATAATGAACCCAATTCTGCCTACCAGGTTTACATGTATGTACTGTATGTATGTATGTATGTATGTATGTATATGTATTTACATGACTTATATGGCTATTTATCTCGTACAATGACTCTATGCAGATCACAACAATCCATCAAACAAAGTTAAAATCAAAGATACCATTTCCTTCCAGCACTAGAACATCTTCATAGTTCAACTCCCATCTTAGTCCAATGCTTGGAGAAGAGCCAGGTCTTCACAGCCCTCCAGATTATCTTTTTCACTAGTAAGGCTTCTCCTTAAAGCCCTATCCCACTCCCTGTTCTCACTGGAAGTGTCACACTTGCATTTCCTAATAGACTTGGAACTGCAGGTCTGTGACTTGGTAACTTCGTGCTGGCTATTTATATGGTACAGCAAACATCTGCAGTTGAAAAACCTGCAAGAGGTTGCTTGTTTTGGTCAACATGCCCTTTCTAGAATAATGGAAGGCACGAATTAAGCTAATCTGTGTAGAGCAAAGTTGGAATTGCCGGTTCCTCACCACCTTACATGCACTGCTTTGGCTCTAGGTTGACAAAAGTAAGAATGGTAATTACACCATCATATCATAATTATTACACTGATTCTTCTGTTAAGTACAAAAAGACTTGCTATTTTAGGTATTAAAGAACTATAATTATCTCTGAATTGAAGAAAATATAGATTATAAATAATCAAATCTGTGCTATCGTGTCTTTAAAATTATTAAGTACTGAACAATAGTATATAAAAGATTTTGCCTATTATCTAAAACTGCTGGAATGAACAACTTATCTAATACCACGAGGTTTGTAACATTTATAGATTGTCATGTTTTAAACAAAAACAATAATAAAACTTTATCCAACTATGCATTATATATTCATAGTTTAAAGTTATACTTCATGAAATTTTGATCTGAAGTTTATACTCTATGAAAATAAACCTTATTATCATCATCCAGCATATAAGGGGGGGGGGGAATCAATTATCAACATTTTGGACCTATGATCTGTAATAAGAAATTCTTGCCTACATATCATCCAAAGTCTTGCCAGTATACATAACAAAGGAAACTGATTCTCTGATATGTCTCCAGTTCAACTAGCTTTTTAACTGAGAAAGACAAAAAATGCTTAATGCATCCTAAACATCCATATGCAAGCAAGATCAGGCAAAAGAGAAAATAAAACAATAGTCCAACTTTAAAGTGTCACCAACGCATTCTACAAAAACAAAATGCACAGGTACAGTATATGTGGTACCTTGCTCAACAGTAACTGTGAGAGGGATCTTGGAGTCCTAGTGGACAACCATCTAAATATGAGCCAACAGTGTGCAGCAGCCGCCAAAAAAGCCAACACAGTTCTAGGCTGCATTAACAGAGGGATAGACTCAAGATCACATGAAGTGCTAATACCACTTTATAATGCTTTGGTAAGGCCACACTTGGAATACTGCATTCAGTTTTGGTCGCCACAATGTAAAAAGGATGTCGAGACTCTAGAAAGAGTGCAGAGAAGAGCAACAAAGATGATTAGGGGACCGGAGGCTAAAACATATAAAGAACAGTTGCAGGAATAAGATCACATGAAGTGCTAATACCACTTTATAATGCTTTGGTAAGGCCACACTTGGAATACTGCATTCAGTTTTGGTCGCCACAATGTAAAAAGGATGTTGAGACTCTAGAAAGAGTGCAGAGAAGAGCAACAAAGATGATTAGGGGACTGGAGGCTAAAAGATATGAAGAACGGTTGCAGGAACTGGGTATGTCTAGTTTAATGAAAAGAAGTGTCACTACGTTCATTATAGCAGTGTTCCAATATCTCAGGGGTTGCCACAAAGAAGAGGGAGTCAAACTATTCTCCAAAGCTCCTGAGGGTAGAACAAGAAGCATTGGGTGGAAACTAATCAAGGAGAGAAGCAACCTAGAAGTAAGGAGAAATTTCCTGACAGAAC
>QLTV01003290.1:124188-138528 GCA_003457575.1 Thermophis baileyi | reverse complement strand
AGTCATATTATATATATTACATTAAACCTTTATTTTTGGCTTGTTTATATTAACCAACCCAACCGTTTGGACAGTCCTAACAGAGTCCTTAAAAAAAAATCAGACACCACCAGATGACTCAGTATGACAAGTACATTACTAGCCAACCTGGTACAGACAATCAGCAATTCATTCCTATATCTCAGGAGTTTACAATCTGGGGGAAAAGATTTCAAGGGCGGGGATGGAGGCATTCAATGCAGAAACAAACACAACAGCCTGGATTAATAAATACACACACACACACACACACACACACACACACACATGCTGTTGCTACCGCTGCTGCAGATTTAATAGATGCTATTGACACAGTTCAATTATAACGAAGTCTGCAGCCTCATTACAACCACAGTTCTCATTTAAGAGGGGAGTATGAAGGACTAGACAGCAGGAAGAAAGGAAAAGAGATGAAGATAAAGGAACTCAGCGTTATTCATTAATATTTTGATATTGTACCTCATAAAAATGGTTCAGACATCACTCTACCATTGCCTGATCTGTATTTTACCAAATAAATGATAGCTTTCTTTTAGTAGCAAACCATTACCATAAGGAAACAAACAAAATGTTAAAAAGTTATGATATTTATGTAGTTATTTACCAAGCACATCTAAATTATATTAAAGTAACCAAAATATCTTTACAATACCCAAGGCATGTGTCACAACTTTTGAGCACTCTTAATGTTTGGGAATTGAAAGTTGAAAAATTTGATACATCGTAAATAAGCTTGTAATGAGTAAATAATCAGCTTCAGGGCTGGACAATCATTTACCATTATTGGTAAGATTTATATTCCACTTTTTCTCTAGGAATTCAAGATACAACACATGTAGTGTTCTCTTCTCCAATTTTAATCCACAATAATCCTGCAATGAAAGATGGTCATTGGCTGAAGATCACATAGTCAGCAGGGTTAAAAGTAGAAATGGCATTGGATTTCTCAGGTCTTAGTCTAACTGTTTAATCAACTCTCTGAATCAAATCATTCAAATTATCTGCAGTAACTGCAATAACATCTTAAATAAGTGGGCAATGCATTATTACTTGGAGGAAGTCAGATATCAAAGGAATCTTCTCAAAGGTTTTCATACTTTTAAAATATTTTCCACTTTTCTGTACATCATGAACTCTATAGTGACACTAGAATAAAACAAGTGGAAAAATTAATGAAAAAGGCAGTATTACAATATTTATTATTTTATAGCAATAGCAATAGCACTTATATACCGCTTTACAGTGCTTTTACAGCCCTCTCTAAGCGGTTCACAGAGTCAACATATTGCCCCCAACAATCTGGGTCCTCAGTTTACCCACCTCGGAAGGATGGAAGGCTGAGTCAACCTTGAGCCGGTGAGATTTGAACCGCCGAACTGCAGCTAGCAGTCAGCTGAAGTAGCCTGCAGTGCTGCACTCTAACCACTGCGCCACCTCGGCTCCTTTTAATTAAATTTCTACACAGCCTATCTCACTAAAACAGTGAGTTCAGTAAAATAGATATCTTTCAAGTGCCTCTAATAGGAACAGTAATAATAGCATAAAAATTAAGCATTACCACATAAGGCCTCTACTTACTTTAGCAGAAGGCTATCTTAAATTTGTGACTGAAGGCAGGCAACATCGGAGACCCATGTTCCCCCCTTGGGTGAGGTCAGCCTATAAATTACTAGAAACCCTGTAAAAAACCCATGTCTCTACTTTTCTTTCTAATCCAGTTTCTTTTCTTTCATCATCAGTTTGGAGAGGCAGACCTGAACATTTTCACCTACAAATGCTACACCTGATATTAAAATTGCCACTTCGTTTGGTGCCTGTTAAAGGGGAAAGCATTTGTATGCATCCAGAGAGAGAAATATGAATCCCTGATGGTCAGAGCTCATACCAGAGGTCAGAGCTAGAGGGCAAGCAGGCAAGGTGAACATGTGGCTACAGTCATTTATTAAGAATTAGTGAACTCATAATTACATGAGCATAATTGAGACATTTGCTTTCCATGCTGACTTAGTCTACTGATTCAGTAGATTTCACAATTCACTATCATAACATATTTTGAAATAGAATTTTCTATCCAGTTAATGGATTGGTTAGTTAAATAAGGTTGTGCATGTGGGAAGGATATTCCTGGAGAAAGGAGTCTGGTTTTGATAAGTTTGATGAAATTTGATGGTTAGAAAGTTTTTGTTATTGTGAGCTGACAGACATACCAAATTGTATGATCCATGCAATATTTTAAAAACAGATTTTGAATATATTAAAATTAACATTTTTAATTTTTATTTAACAATCTTTGCTATATTTCTATAGAAGTATTTGAGTGAAGTGCAAAGTTGTTTTGAATGTTGCTTAGTGTAAAAAAAGCACTGTGTACTAAATAATGAAGATATCCCCATAACAACAACAGCAACCAAAGTCCAGCTTTACATAACCCCATATCAAGCAACTCCCCATAACAATAACACCTATACTGACAATTTTAAATCTTGTATTTCTGTATGTATACCCACACACACTAGACAAACAAAAACTGTAAAATAGCTGTTGAGCAAAATTTAGCCTGTAGACTGTGCAATCTGTCTGTTCATTTCCAATTTCCAAAGAGGGAAAGAGAAGTGTGAATGAGCAGCAGCTGTCACAAAGGGACTTGGAGGTACTCCATTTTAGAAATGTAGGGGACCGAATATGGGGCACTTCTTATGCAACAAGTTATACTGATGTTAATGTCTGGACAACCATATTTTCCCCCAGGCTTGTTCAGAAGCCTGAAAAATGGCAGGCTATTTTAATATCATCATATCATGAGAGGTGCTGGTTTCTGGGACCATTCAAAGCAATTCTTCTGAATCATTTTCAAAGTGTGATTCAAATCCTTGCATAGAATTATATTGGAGTTACATATTTGTCTTTTTTCCCCCCATATGCCTGTGGCCTGTTCCCATGAACATCTCGCCTTGCGTATGCCATCACATCTCTGTCAGAAAATTACAATTTGCCCTCATCTCTTTAGAGTTCTCTCCCTTCCCTGTCCATAAGGTTCCACGCCCATACACCCCACCTCACATACACAACCTCAATCTTCCAATAAGAGCTCCCTAATACCTGAGGCACTTCTGCAGTATTCTGCACTCAGCACGTCCAGTTAATCAGGGATCATCTCACCTCCTTGCCTATCTGCCAACCTTATCATGCTAACAGACAATCCTCTCTCACCAGATTCCTGTAGCCCCAAATACATAATCTATTACCCATAGGAAAGGTAAGAAGAGTCAGTACTAGCACCAAATCTTAATGTGATAAGCAGTCCCATTCCAATTTAAATCCATCCAGTCAAACTTTCTTTGGTCACAATGAGTATAGATTAAATATTTGATGCAGATGGCTGTTCCTAATGCCTACTAGATCTCACCCAGGAGGAGGCAAGATGACTACCCAGTCACATGAAGGAAGAGGTCCCAGGGCTCTGTCACCGCAACCAGCATGTTCCAACCCTGTCTCCACCACAGAAAAATCCCTGACCTCAATATAGTCAGATGGAAAGGGCAGCCCTCATCTGTGTTCCAGCAGCATTGTCCTCCAGCAGCATTGTTCTCCTTGCCCTACAGCGCAATCCCTTCTGCAAGCTGATATGGGCTTCCACTGGCACCAGACTTGGCCTCCTTCCCACCACTGTACTGCCGATTGAAAAACACATTTCCAATTTCCAAAGAGGGAAAGAGAAGTGTGAAATTCTGTGCACACTGGCACCAGACTTGGCCTCCTTCCCACCACTGTACTGCCGATTGAAAAACACATGGAGTATTTCCTGTGCAAAATGGCTGATTCACACAGCTGGTGGCCCCATAATCCAGCTGCCATTGCCTTTTCTAATCTCCCATGGCCAGTTGTCAAGCCCACAATCTGGGTAAAGGACTGGGCCTCAGATGCCATACATGATCCCATTCCAAACAACCTCGCTTGAATTGCAGGCCAGCCAGACCAGATGAAAAACCATCTCAGTCCAGTTGGGAAAAGACTCCAGGGAACTCCACACGAGAGCTGTGGTGGCGCAGTGGTTAGAATGCAGTACTACAGGCTACTTCTGCTGACTGCAGTTCGATTCTCACCGGCTCAAGGTTGACTCAGCCATTGACTCAGCCATTCTTCTGAGGTTGGTAAAAGGAGGACCCAGATTGTTAGGGACAATATGCTGACTCTAAACCGCTTAGAGAGGGCTGTAAAGCACTGTGAAGCGGTATATAAGTCTAAGTGCTAAGTGCTAAGTGCTATTGCTATATAATCTATATAGCAATTGCTATATAAGTTTATATAGCTCTAAATCTCCACAACATACCAAAACTAATCAATAGCACCCATCTTTTACACATCCCAACTCAGTGCCATCTTTTTTTTTAAGTGTATTTCATTACTTCATGACAGTGAACTGTAATAGAATTTTACACGAATACTAAAAAGTGCAAACTTAGCTTTCCCAATAGATATGCCTGTCTTGATCCTCCTTTTATGGCATTTCTTCAATCTTTGTTATGCAGCATCCAAATTTTCTTCTGTTTGCAAAATTGTAACAAGAGTACAGTAGCCTGCTCTTACAGGCAAACTAGGTGGTCTCCTAGACTGCCAAGTTAAATGTGACACTAAATTTTGAAGGAAAACAAATAAAAATGAAGATGAAAACAAAAACAAATAAACCAGATTGCACAGTTCATTTAAGGCACCAGTTGTTGGCAACTTGACTAGGACTGCCCTGAATAGCAGTTTCCTAAAATAACGAAAAACTTTTCAAAAAAAGCCTCAAGCATTACAATTGCTTTCTAGCAAGTTTTGTCTTCTTTAGTTTCCTAAGTGGAAGAACAACAGAGGATCAAACGTCTTCTTCATGATACAAACACACAATTTTAGACAAACAGCAAAAAATTTGTAGCACTTTGTTTATTAGACTGCATAATAGGTTGATAACATGTCTTATAGACCTGCAGCTAAAATGGATGTCATTAACCATTACAACCCCATTGCTCATAAAATAAAATAAAATCTTTCTATATATAAAAAAGGATGGATGGATGGATGTTCCAGCATAACTCTAGAACAGCTCAAGCAATTTCAACCAAACTTGGTACACAGATGACTTACCCTCTGGAAACAAATACTGTGGGGGTAAGACACCCCTAGCACCCCTCGGTGTGTGTGTGTGTCTGTGTGTGTGTGTTCCAGCATAACTCTGGAAGGCCTGGGCCATTAAGGAGAGCGAGTGCGGTGTCCTAGAGCACATGGGAGGGGGAAGGGAGAGGACAGGGATGATGGCCATGGGAGTAGGGGGAAGAAAGGCAAACACTTCAATGTCTATAAATACCCGGGCAACACCGGGTTATCAGCTAGTGTTAAATAATTGATGCTAACATGCCAGTCTTGAAAGAAAAGAATACTGAAGATAAAGAATTTCTGAAAACCATAGTCATAATTGTCTATGGAGATTCTCAGACATCCAGGTCATGGTTGTTCTTCAGAGCTGAAGAAGCTTCTTGGATGAGAAGCAAAACGTCTTCAAAGAAAAACCAAAAAGTCCAGTTGCCTCTTGAAAAAGCATCTTGGGACCTAGTCATAATTAATTTCAAACACGGAAAACACACAGCTGGACTACTGAAATGGCAGCAATATAGAGTCATTGAAAAACCTACCACTTGAATATGGCCTGTATAAACATGAACACATGAAAATATGCTTTAAATGGGTGGGTTACTATCACAGTCATCTACAACTTTTGTTATCACTGCTTTTTTTCATCCTGTTGATTATTAATTCATTAATTTTGCCAATCTCCTATCAGAAATTAATAATATCTATTCACAGTTAGGAACTGTAGAATACAGTAGATATTAAAACAACATATTTCCAGAAAATATACATTTGAATCAAGTCTGTCTTTCATTATTGAATTGGAGGGAGGTAAAGGGGGGCTACCATAATGTTCATCTCTCCACAATATTTTTTCAGAATTTTGAACAAAGGTTTACAAAATTCTTAATTAGTAATAAAACAGAATTGGAAGTAATGGCTAATACTCTAGAAGGCAGAAATAAAATTCATAATTATCTCATTAGAGCAGGGATCTAAAATAACATAATGAAATTTAATAGAAATAAATGCAAGATTCTTTAGTTAAGAAAAAAGAAAATACTTCGATACAGAAAAATATAGCATTCCTTTCAATTATAGTTGACCATAAACTGAATATGTGTCAGCCTTGCAGGATAGTTCAGATAAGAAGAACTCACAGGAGGACTAGCTCTATCTTTATTGATTATATTAAAAGAAACTCTCAATATCCCACCCACCCCTCACTTTTATTCTTCCAACAACTAGGGAGGGTAGCTTCTGAGACTCCTTCACCAACCCTCGTTTTTCATACTCAAATTTCCTTTATCAGACATTGTCTAGGCTGCAGCTCTTCCTTCTCTCCTCCAAAGTCATTTCCACATACCATTACACTTTGTCAATAGTGTGGTCTGGCTTCATAAAAGGCAACGTAATTTCAGGCTTAATCAACAGAAATATAGGCCACCTCATTAAAACAATAGTGCTATTCTGTTCTGTATTGATCAAATCCTATTTTAAGTATACTGATTTAGTCTGAGTATCACACCAAAAGAATTAGACAAACTGGGGAAGATTCTGTATAAAAAGATATTTTATAAAGTTATGTTAGCTTAGAGAAGAAGAACACGAATTGTCATATATCATTTATGTGCATTGTAGAATAATAGACTTAAATTTCACAAGCCTTCATTCCAATCAAATGTTAAAGGAAAAAATTAAAGATAAAAGCAGTTCAATGGTAAAACTGGGCTTCATTCATTGGATGCACACAGGCAGAACTTGGAAAGACATTTGATAAGAATGCTATAGTTTGGATTCCTGCACTAAATATGCTCTCAGTGGCCTAACTGCCTAGGAAAAAGTATGCAATGTTTCCATTATAGTTCTATTATGCAATGGAAAAAAATACCATTGTCTTCCTATAAAAGAGACTACACTGAAGCACATAATGTTACAATGTGCTTCTCAAGGATGTAGGTAAGTTATGTAGATAACAGGCAGAACAAAGATTGTTAGAAGTGGAATGAGTTGCACAAGAATTTGATGTAGATTAATTAATTATTATTTATTAAATTTGTTTGCTGAGGCTTGCATTGGCAATTTAAATCTTTAAATTTAATTTTATGAACTGATTAATTCAGAAAGCTCTGTAAGTATAGTCAATGGTGAAAGCAGCACTTGAATTGGATAGTCCATAAATATAGCTATCAGTTCTTAAATGAATAAATGAAACAATAAAAAATATAAAAATCACCACTGGGAGCAGATATGTATAACAGTTACGCATTATTACCTTTAAAACTGTTGTTCCATTAGCTAGGTAGAATTTATTTAGCAAGGCATTTATTCCAAATATATTAGGTCCCAAAGGTGCTTTTTCAAGATCAGAAAAGCTCAGGAGGATCTTCAGTCAACACAACATACGTGCACACTTCAAACCCAAGAATACACTAAGACAGAAGCTTGTCCACCCCAAGGATAAAACACCCAGACACAAACTGAGCAATCTGGCATATGCAGTATAATGCAGGGAGCCATGTCCAGGTCAGTGCATTGGGGAAACAAAACAACCACGTCATAAACGCATGGCACAACATAGGAGAACAAACCCATCAGGGCAAGATTCAGCAGTCCATCTGCATTTAAAGGACAAAGGCCACTCTTTTGAAGACAGCAAAGTCCACATTTTGGACAGAGGACTGCTGGTTTGAAAGAGGGGTCAAAGAGGCCATCTATGTCAAAATTGAACAGCCCTCTCTCAACAGAGGGAGAGGGATACAACATCATCTATCTCCAGTCCTTTGAACAGTTCCAAGAAGGCTTCACACCCATTTGCACTACTCAGGTGACCCTGACAACACAGATAAACCCCCAGGTGGTCTCAACAACTTTCTAAAAGAATGCAAATGACCAGCTGTCTGCAAGGAGTACAAATCCTTCCATTCCCCACCATCCAGTCAGAGCTGAAGAAGCTTCTTGGATGAGAAGCAAAATGTCTTCAAAGTAAAACAAGAAAGTCCATTTTTGACAGAGAGGACCCCTGGTTTGAAAGAGGGATCAAAGAGGCCATCTATGTCAAAATTGAACAGCCCTCTCTCAACAGAGGGGGAGGGATATGACATCTATTTCCAGTTTACAACACAGTCCTTTCAAAGTTCCAAGAAGGCTCCACACCTATTTGCACTACTCAGGTGACCCTGACAACATAGATAAACCTCCAGGTGACCTCAACAATTCTCTAAAAGAATGCAAATGACCAGCTGTCTGCAAGGAGTATAAACCCTTCAATTCCCCACCATCCAATCAGAGCTGAAGAAGCTTCTTGGATGAGAAGCAAAAACGTCTTCAAAGTAAAACAAGAAAGTCCAGTTGCCTCTTGAAAAAACACCTTTGGGACAACTATGACCTGGAGGACTGAGAATTTCCATAGATGTTCCATGTTAGGGTACATTTTTTGTAATATTTTTTGTAATATTTTTTGTAATATTTTATGTAATATTTTACTTATTATAAAAATTGTTTTTTTCTTTGGAGTCTTTAAATGTTAATTTACTTTGATCTTAATTCTGTTAGCAACTGTTCTGAAAACTGTAAAAACAATAGAAGAATAGGATACAGGTTTTTATACAAACAAAAAGTAGCATGAGTTCATGAACAAAAGAGAATATTTATTTAAGTCATACATTAGTCATGATTTATTTCTTCTCCAGCAAAAGTGTCATTAACTGGTCATCCGCTTTAATGGCCCCATTTATTGTAATGGATCATCATCTTCTAAATCGCATTCCTGAACTGTATTACTTACATGGAATAACAATTTAATTATTTAAATTAAAAAAGAAAGACAATTTTGGCATATGTGACATTAAGTCTGTCAACCCAGCGATAGATGACAGCACAATATCTTGCAAAAAGATCCTGTTGTGTCAATCCAGATCACATAAGTGATTAACAAACTATCATTCAAACTTCACCATTTTTGCCTAAAGGTTTCAGCACTAATGCTCTGCACCTATCCTGCTATAATTTTAAGTGCTTCACATTTATCACATTTATCAATATTCTTCACCTAAAATGATGAGTACGTGGAATTTACTAGCAGTGAATGAATAATATACTGGAATATTCAATTGTATATATCTTCAATATAAGAGCAGTATTTTACTTTGATAAAAAGGCTGGAACATAGAGATCCAACCAGCAACCCAACATACAGTTGCAATCAGTGGCATATTTAACTGGGGAAAAAGCAGTTCAATTGAGATTAAGTAGACCTACCTAAGATTAATTTTATATAAGTTTCAATTGAGATCATAAAAGGACATTGAGGCTTCAGATTTAAGATCTGATGCATTACCTGCTCCTTCTGACAACATACATTGTTGCAATTCAGTTCCATATATGGTCCATATATGGAGAGGGCTGAGGGGTGTGATGGACTCTCCCATTGACCCGAGTAACTGACCAATTAAAATGATCAATTCATTAAATTCTGTACCCCTCAAAGCTTTTAGGCCAGGGAGTGAGAACTTCTATAACTTACTTATTACATTTATCTGCTGCCCTTCTCACAGTTTTGAGGCAAGGTGGACGGATTCAATCATTTTTTCAGTTCTCAGTTTCTTTAATGTGGCAAGCTTTAATTGTGATCCTTGGTACTAGTGGAATATTACCTTTCTGTTTTGGTCCTGCCAATATAATTGGAAGTTCAGGTCAGCTCTCAACACTGACCAGTCCAACAAAATTGGTCAAACTCTTGGATCAAACCTTTTTGTATTACATTCTGGTTGACTCGGGTAAATTGAAGTCCTTCCACATTATAATGAGCAAAAAAAGAAAAAGCTTAGTGACATTGTCACTGTAAGAGCAGACTTTGGGACCAAATGGGATATGAATTCTTATGTTTTAAGAAGACATTGGTCTTCTAAAAATCTTCTTAAGAATGTACTGCCTTTAATAAAGGAAGGAAAGGCAGAACAAATTCAATTTGTTCTACGCTGCCTTTTTCTCTGTGACACACCTATTTCTAAGGCATTGTGTTTACTTTTACAAACCTATTTCTGTTATCACTACTAATTAAGTAGCATAGGTAATGCCAGAAAGCTACCAACTTTGATATAACCAAATTCTGACAGGGTTGAGGGAATCCTTTCCAGGAGGGTATAAGTTGTGAAGGAGCTATGTACCTTCTAATACAGAGGTAGAAAAGCTACATCAAAGAAACCAAGGTTGTTCAGCAAGTATGCCAGCCCTCCTGGCACCTCAGAAAACCCAACTACTGAAAGCAGCTAAACCTGTGGCATTTGGGAAAAGTGAAAAGGTTACAATTGATTTTTTTAAAAATGTTTTGAAAAGTGGATTTGGAAAGTTTGAATTTTATAAACTAGAATAGGACATCACATTGGTTCAGAAAGCTTCTTTCTAAGTTTTCTATTATTTATTAAACCATGTGAAGGCTCATTTTAACCTTTCCCTAACTCTGTTGTGCCCTAAAAAAGTGATGTGGGCTATATTTCAAAAATCTATTGTGGTAAAATCCTTGAAGTATCCAGTTTAAAGCCAGCAGGATTACACTTTAGTAAAAAGTCTACTATATTATCATCTCCCAAATGAAGCTGTTTTGGAAGCTTTGAATTTCTCCCATTATACCCTATGGAATATATTTTTCCCTAAATAAAGTATTGAGCTGAAGTGTGTTGTCATGAAATCTCAAACTATATGCTTAAATTATGTTCACTTTGAAGCTTGAGTCTTCAGTTTGAACTGAATCAGAACTGAGGCGCATTTGTCAAACATTCAAACATTCTTCATTCTGTTTAAGTAAATTATGAATACTGTTTCTCCATGTGTACTACTTTACTTGCTGCAAGATTAGTTTTAATAAGTACTATATTTTGGGCCTGTGTAGACATGTATTATTTTATTTTTATTGTACCCCCTATTCACTTTTCCATTTCTAGATTTGATTTAAGAGAAATGTTACATAATTAAAACATTGTAAATGCAAAATTCCTGAAAAGAATCAACACAAATTACATGCAGCTTTCAGTGGACTTATGATCTTGCTCACCATCTTCAGGAATCACATACTACACAACAGCATTGATTAACTGACTTGAATTATTGGCACTAAATATCCAAATATTTGTATTCCATACAAAATTAGATATGTAGTTTACATTGAAATAATGGAAAATATTTGTACCTTGGATTTTAGATTTTGGCAGTGGTTTGCTCTCCAAGCTTGTTTCAATTTAGTTTCTGAACGTTTCGTTACCAGACTAGGTAACATCATCAGCAGGATTTTCTTGTCTTATTCTCCTTAGCTTAGAATAGCACAAGAAAGAGATCAAACCACTGCCAAAATGTAGTTTACATATTTCACCCACTATATTTCAGTGAAATTATCAATCAGGACCAAAAATGAAATGATGACACCTGTAATTTTAATTAAAAAATTATTAAATCATTTCAATCATATTTGAATTGCTGCATCGGTCTGTATGCCCGCCTTACAGGGATTTGCAAGACTCAATTTTAGTTTTTTTAATATATATTTTACACCTCCCTTACAACTAATAAGTTGAATGCCTGAGGCAATAAACCATGGCAACAAGTGTACACTGAATAATAGGCAAGTTTTAGACAATTGACAATCTACCATATTATTAATAAAGGAGAATATTTGTTTCATTACCCAAACTAGGTAATATCATCATGAAACGTCTGCAAGAAAACAAGCGAACTCAGAGAGCACCAAGGACCCCTCCTACCAGATTATTTTTCATCCTACAGTTATGAGCCCAATCCTACTGAATTTTTTATTTACCATATCTCTTTCAGCTCTCTTTTAATTTTTCATAGGTCTTTTTACTTGCCTTTCAGAAAGCATACTAATCAACACTTGGTCCTCTTTATCACACAAAGCACTGTCTTTCTCTTGTTGTTGTACATGTCTTATTATTGAGCTCAACCATTTAGGCTTAATGTGTATTCTGCTCACATAAATTATTTTGATAACTACTACCTAGAGTTTTAATGTTTTCCCCCAATTAGGAGCTTAGGTTTGTATATATGAACTAAGACTTTAATGATTTAATTTATATGTTACAAGCATAGTTGTATGTTAAAAACATAATTGTATCAAAATTAAATATACGAAGCATGTATATTTTGACAGCCTACTAATGTTGCAAATTTGTGTCCATCTTATATCCACTTGGACTTAAGTTCACTCTTCTTATTCTTTCTATAGCTTAACAAAAATCATCCTTTATGTTTCTCATGCACTATGTTAGATGGCAGCTAGTTATTGGCGTATTCAACTTCCTTGAGCTGTAAAGCTTTCTTTTAAATAAAGCTATGGTAATACAAATATATTGATGTTCAACGGCATAAATCCATAACCCATTCAAAATCCATAGAACCTTTAGGAAAGGATGCTTTAAAATGCAAGATTAGCAAAGCAGCATTGGAAAGTTTTGAGAGTGCCAAGGCTCATATGAAGAATTCACATTCCTTCACGTAACAAGTTCATTACAAACACTACTCTAACACACATGCACCCACAAGCCATCTGTCTGTTCTCAGAACAGTTAACTCCTACATAATATCATTAGCCAAAATCAGCTTTCATCCCCGGGATCTTTGCTCACAAAGTTCCACATAAATCCCTTGACAAATACGAATTATACATGTGTCTGACTTAAAACTGAATCACTTTGGTGCTTAAAACTTTCTGCCAAACAACATCTAAAACTCATCCTCTACAGGTGTGCAAATAGCTTCTCCCCTTTCTCCATTACTCCATTTATTTTCCATTCTCAGTTTAAAGTAATTTCTTTTCTAGACAGAAAATTCCACTGCTGCAAATCAAGATTTCTAATAGCTAAAAAAAAATGCAATAATCTCTTCCTTGTGGCATATAAACAAGGAATCAGACTAAGAACGATCCCTACAAAAAGAAATGACAGCCCTGAAACTCAAATGAAGAAAATTCAATATTTACTAACAATTCATTTCAACAATCTAAATCAGTTGTGTCTAACCTGAAAGCCATGGTCCACATGCAGCCCTGGACAGCTAGTAAGGTGGCCCCACAAGATCATAAACCTTTAACATTATTATTTGATTTATATGCATTAACTATATTACATATTTTATATGTGGCCCAAGACAATTCCTCTTCACTCAGTGTGACCCAGGCAAGCCAAAAGGTTGGACCCCCATGATCTCAATTATATCTAGATGTGGGCATTATTGGTTGGAGAATGCCAAAATGAAATTGACTATACATACTATAATCAAAAATGAAACAGTCAAATTAGACCCAATGCTGACTATAGCTCAGATCACAAAGTTCCCTTCTTAAAATTTCTTAAGAACTTAAAGAAAAACAAAACAAATCACCAGACCAAAAAACTATGGCCTCAGCAATATTCAGTGTAATTAAGTGGTAAACATAAATATATCTATTTTATTCGATTAAAACTGTGGACTGAAATGTCTATAGCTTTAAAAGTGAAACGAAAGTACCTCAAAATGAAAAAAAGCAAAAGTAAATAAAATTGCTGCCTGCTAATACATTGAAAAGAGCTTTCTCAAGGTAGAAACCAAGAGAGGACATTCGTCTAATTAAATACTAGTTCATTTTATTGAAAGCGTAAATGATTTCCAGAAAAAAGCAAAGAAATTGAAATTGAAGATAATAATCCAACAAAAATGGCAAGAAACAAGGGGGAAAAATGCAATAATGGGCCCAATAAAAGACCACAAAATTTTACTGTCATCTGCACCTCTATAACTGTCTGGTTTGGTTCTGCAACCCAACAAGACAGACACAGACTTCAGAGGATAATTAGAACTGCAGAAAAAACAATTGCTACCAACCTGCCTTCCATTACGGACCTGTATACTGCACCAGTCAAAAAGAGGGCTGTGAAAATATTTACAGACCCCTCACATCCTGGACACAAACTGTTTCAACTCCTACCCTCAAAACAACACTATTGAGCACTGCACACCAGAACAACTAGACACAAGAACAGTTTTTTCCCGAACGCCATCACTCTGCTAAACAAATAATTCCCTCAACACTGTCAAACTATTTACAAAGTCTGCACTACTATTAATCTTCTCACCGTTCCCATCACCCATCTCCTCCCACTAATGACTGAATGACTGTAACTTTGTTGCTTGTATCCTTACAAT
>QLTV01003290.1:81768-124157 GCA_003457575.1 Thermophis baileyi | reverse complement strand
ATTCTATTCTATTATTCTATTCTATTCTATTCTATTCTATTCTATTCTATTCAAAAAAAGCAAAGAAATTGAAATTGAAGATAATAATCCAACAAAAATGACAAGAAACAAGGGGGGGAAATGCAATAATGGGCCCAATAAAGGACCACAAAATTTTACTGAGATAAGAAGCTTTAAACAGATGGCACAAATATATGGAAATAATTTTTTAAAATTCTAAAATTGATTAAATGTATTAAGGTTTGCTCATCTAACTAGAGCCAGGCATCCCGGAAAAAGAAGGAGGCCCTAAAATATTGCTATCAGCAATATTGTTTAAAATATTACAAGATTATGTAGTCAAAGTGCCATATGGAATTTGCCAGGAGCTAAGAAAAACACAGTGGTGGCGAAGAAACTGGAAAGAATCAGTATCAAAAACAGGTAGCACTAGGGAATGTTCAAATTACCAAATTATTTATTGTGGGGTTCTTGATGCTTTCTGAGCTTGGGTTTGTTTGTTTGTTTGTTTGTTTGTCTGTTTGTTTGTTTGTGTCGACATTTCATTACCAAACTAGGTAACATCATCAGTGTTAGAAGGAATAGGTTTGCTGTCATTTTATATACAAGTGGCTGTCTTAATTATCTTTCTCCCACACAAACTATAAAAACTTTTGCTCCTCTGGAATGCAGTTCCTCTGTCCTGGGAATCCAGTCAACATTCCATTACATTTATCCACATGTTGGTAACATAATTCTCAAGATTTGCAATCAAGTCTTCAACAATACATAGAACAAGAACTCCCAGACATACAAGCTCAATTCAGAAGTTTCAATTAGCAGTAATCGCGCCTCGGATAAACCTCATTGGCTACGAAACTGCCACTGCGCAAAGCTTCAATTCAGAAGAGATTGAGCCACCCAAGATCAGATTGCAAACATCTAATAGATAAGGAAAAAGCTCTCTATTTTGCTTTATACTAAGGTTTTTCACTGTCTACACAAGTTGTGGAAAACCCTTAAAAACATGGCAGTATCAAGCTACCTTATCTACTGTAGCTGTTGAAAAATGTTATCATGGACGGATAACAACAAATAGAATGGAAAATGAAGACATTTCAAAATTGGGAAATGAGGCACCAAGTTTGTACACTATCACCTTATATATTTATTTTATATGCAGAATACATTGTGGGAAGTGCTGGACTGGAAGAAATAGAAATTGGAGTTAAAGTTGCCCTTAGAAACATCAAAAATCTCCCAAGATGTTGATGCTATCACTGATGATTGGAAGTGAAGCAAAAATTCTTGCTGAAGTGACAATGCAAATGCATTGTTTGTTTATTTGCTTTTGTGTGTGTTTATTTCTAGTATTTATAGATCTAATCCTATTGGACTCTACTGTAGGCACAAAATCGATAAATAAATTCATATATATAGGGCATATGAGAAACTCAAAACACATTCAAACAGTATTGCTTGAACATGTTTGGGAAAAAATTTAAGACAGCTGGAGCCATCCATACCTCTAGGGTAGGGGTGGGTTCCAATTTTTTTACTACTGGTTCTGTGGGCGTGGCTTATTTTGTGGGCGTGGTTTGATGGTCATGAGACTGAGTAGGCGTGGCCAACTTGACATCATTCATGCCCACACCCTCAGTCACATGCCCCCCACCTAGCCACGCCCACAGAACCCGTGAAAATTTATGTTTTGCCAGCTGGGAGGCTGGCAAAGAAGCCTCGCTTTCCCCGCCTCCTGGCTGCTTCTATTTCAGCGCCAGCAGGGGTGGATTCATTCTTTAATGCAACAGCGGGGAAGGTCCGTCTAAGGCGAGAAGGGTTGCTCCTCCCACGGCTGTTGCAGCAGCCTCCCGGGCGAGCCGCTCCCCGCCTCAGGCCCATGCCCCCCCCACCTAGCCATGGGGAAAATGTATGTTTTGCCAGCTGGGAGGCTGGCAAAGAAGCCTCGCTTTCCCCGCTGCCATGGCTGCTTCTACCTCAGCGCTGAATGGTCCATGCCCCCCCTACACACACACACACACCGCGCTTGCCCTGGCAGCACCCCGGCAGTAGCAGCCAAGCGAGGGAAGGAGAGGGACCGGAGAACGAAGCGGGCACGGTGGCAGCCAAAGCTGACGCTTATTCCAACAGTCCTCGGCTGTTGCAAAGAAGCAGCAGCTCTGGGTGTGCCACGTTCTGTTTGGGAGCCGCTTTGCACCTTGTTTGCAACCCACTCCAAAGGAAGCTCAGATTGTGGTGGCGTTTCGGCTTCCGCTGCCTTGTGGGGTCAACCCGGCAACACAGACGCATTTTGGGGCGCCTAATCCTCTGGCTACATGATGGCCGGAGAGTGAGGGAGGGCAGCCCCACTGCCCTCCCCAGAGGGGCTCGCTTCGCCCGTAGATTCTTCACCTGCCAAGAGCCGAGCCGACCATAACTGGGCTGCCCGACCCCAGGAACAGGCAAATTAAAGGGCGGGCAAGGGGGGCTGGCATCGGCCCGGGCAGTGACCGGCTCAGACTTAACCCGGCTTCCCTACTGGCAGAGGGAAAGAGGCCGGGAGGAGTTGGTAACATCAACAGCTTGGTCTCCCACTGTGTTCAAGCAGAGTTCCGGCGGGGCTTGAATCTGCATTGCAGGAAGACTCCACTCTTGGGGTGCGCGCACTCCAGGCTTCCTCTGGAGACACCCCCCCCCCAACCTTCCTACAATTGTCGGGGACATCTTTCTTGGTCTGCCGGTGCCCCTTCGCCTCTTCCCGTGCCCGGGTGGGGGAAAAACATCTCAGGGCATCCTGATCCATCTTCCTCAACTGGGAGGTTTCTCCCCAAGTGGCAGCGTTCTCGGAGGACGATGTTTTGCCCAGTCTAGAAGTTGGAGAGGCTTTTTTTCTCCTCCCCAGTGAGTGAAAAGCTGGTGGGTCGGCAGGGTCGGGGGGCTGTGGGCCTGGGATTTGGGGCAGCAGAAGTTTTGCTCCTCGGAGCAGCCCTTGCAGAGTAAAGAAAAAATTCTTGCAAGTGCAAGAAGTTGTTAATTGCCTCACAATCGTGAGAGCAAAACCTCCATCCCTTGAATCCCAGGCCCGCAGCGAGCTGATCTGCTGCCTGTGGCTCCAGTTGCCCATGGCTCTGGCTATGCCTCCTGCGGTCTTGCCCGCCATTCTATTCGCCTGTTCCTCGGGTTGGGCAGCCTAGCTACAGTCAGCTAAGCTCTGTTTGGCTTGGGCTGCTCCTTGCGCTGAGGCCAGAGAGGGCTTGTGGGCTGGACCCTGCTGGCCCACCAGCTTTTCGCTCACTGGGGAGGAGAAAAGCAAAGCTTCTCCGTGCTTCGGAAGCAACTTCCAGGCTTGGCAAAACATCGTCCTCCAAGAGCGCTGCTGCTTGGGGAGCAGTGAGCCTCCCGGTTGAGGAAGATGGATCAGGGCACCCTGAGGTGTTTTTCTCCCACCCGGGCACGGGAAGAGGTGAAGGGGCACCGGCAGACCAAGAAAGATGTCCCCGGCAATTGTAGGAAGATTGTGGGGGATGTCTCCAGAGGAAGCCTAGAGTGTGTGCACCCCAAGACCAGAGTTCCTGCAATGCAGATTCAAGCCCCGCCGGAATTCTGCTTGAACACAGCGGGAGACTGAGCTGTTGCTGTGATCACCTCATCCTTCGCTGTGGGGCTGGGATTTGGGAGGGTAGAAGTTTTGCTCCTCTGAGCCTTGGAGCAACTCCCAGCCCTTGCACAAGTAAAGAAAAACTTCTCGCGCATGCAAGAAGTTGTTAATTGCCTCACACTCACAAGAAGTTTTTCTTTACTGTTTAAGGTTTTTCCCTACACGCAACGGCTGAGAGACGCTCGCAGTGGGGGGCAATTTGGGGGGGGTAGGTGGGGCAGGGGATGGGGCGGGGCGGGCCACAAGATGCGCATCTTTCCGGAGACCGTCAGCTCCGGATCTTGCAGCTTTTTTGGGGTTTTCTTTAAAAAAAACCCCTCTCCAGACGAGCTTGAAAACTTCTGAGGTTGCTTAGGGAGGGAGCAGTTGGGCAAGCATTTCCCCCCTCCCTGCCGAAAACTCAGCTTCTGTGCATGTGCAGAAGCAAAAACAAGCAAAAAAAGCCGAAAACAAGCTGGCGGCGCATGCGCAGTGCTGGAAACTCAGCTTCTGCGCATGCGCAGAAGAAAACACCCAGAAAAAATTCAAAAAAAATTCAAAAAAAAGATGGCGGTGCCCACGGACCAGCACCGACCGATCCGGTTCGGTGATGTCATCGTGATGTCACCAGCAGGTCGCTACCAGTTCGGGTGAACTGGTCCGAACCAGGAGGAACCCACCCCTGCTCTAGGGAAGGGGATTCTAAAGAGTGAGGGCCACCACTGAGAAGTCCTATAAACTGGTCTCCTATCATCTGGTCTATATCTTGTAAACCTCAGCAAATTTCTCTAGGGTTCTGGACCAAATGGCTGGCTGGCGGGCTGGCTGGCGGGCTGGCTGGCTTGCTTGCTTGTTTCATGTGTGTTGGCAAGGTATTGCTCGATATATCCTGACACTGTGCCATCTACAGCTTTAAAAGTAATAACTAATACTTTAAATTGGGACTGGAAGTATACCAAAAAAAGTTCAAATGGTAACAGACTACATCTTCTTAGACTGAAAAATTCACAAGGATCATTATGGTAGTTACCAGTTTAATAAATCTACTGCTATCTGGAAGAAAGGCTATTTACAACCTGGACAAAATCATACTCACAACCAAGATATAAATTAACAAGGCCATAGATTTCCCAGTTGTAGGATATGGCTATGAAAGATTGATCATCAGAGAAAGGTGATGAAAAAAAATGAATGCCAGAGAAAATTGTTAAGAATAAGCTTGGATTACAAGAACAGTAAAATCCGACTGCTTACTGGAAGCACTTACAATGAAGCGAAAGCTTAATTATTTTAGATACATAATGTGAAGGCAAGAGTCATTGGAGAAGACCCTGGTGCTTGGAAAAATTGAAGGCAGAGATTAATGTAGAATGACTTGGCTAAATACTTTTACTGATGACACATGCATTAGTTTATAAGAACTCAAATAAACTGATATCATATGCATTTAATCTCAGATAATTTCTACTTTACTGGACAGGCTATGCTAGGATTGTTTTAGAATACATTTCAGGGAAGTATACTATACTCTTTCTATTAAGTTAGCTTTTGTAGAACAACGCATAGTAAAACATCAAAAACACTGATATGGTAGACAAGTCTGCATGATAACCAGTCCCATTGAGTTCAGTGAGCCTTTTTCACAAATGTAGGATGGCAGATAAAAATATATTTTGAAACAAACTAAAACTGTAAAATAACAATTGCAGTAAAAATTATTATATGGAATCAGGTGCACCTGTTAAAGTCTATTATTTGTGATTTAAATAAGAATAAAGCAATATTTTAAATATATATACTATACTGTACATTAAAAAATTTACCAGTAATATTATGGCTACAGTATGATCACTAACAACCATTTGGTGTATGGCCAGTGTTAGTAACATACTGTAACTTTCATTGTGTATATAATTTTGCACTTCAATTTTATTTTCTTCCACTTACACTCCTTTAATTTGATTGAGATTAAAACTGCACAAGATTGCAAAGTTGTAATAATACAGTAAAATTCCTATTTGCATTGCACAAGTAGAAAGATCAAGAAATAGCTCAAACCAACATTCAGTCTCTCAGATTTATTAATGTCTGCTCTCAAGATGTTGCTCTAAACTCAGCCTACCTTTCATTAAACCCAGGAGAAGAATTCACTGTAAGAACCAGGATTAAAAAATGACCCAAAAAAAGCTATCATATTATCACTTCATATTCTAGGAGTGACATTTTTTATATAACATTTAAACAGATAGCTAAGGAATCCTCCAAGATTGGCTGAAAACCATGGAATCCATAAGTCTCTGACTTTGAGCCACTCTAATAGATCTACTGTCCTTCAGTAAGAACCAGTTATTATATTAGATTCAAATATACTTCATTTCCCTACTAAGACTGATCACTTATACAATGTTGGTTATAATTAGCAATTGATTCATCAAAAGTTAATTTAGGTTTCTTTTTTAAAAGGGGGGGGAGAGAAAACAGCACAATAAAACATAAACTAAAGTGAAAAAGAGTCCTTCGGGAGTTGGGCGGCATATAAATTTTATAAAATAAATAAATAAAAAGTGACTTAAAGAGAGGGAGGTAGAATTCCAAGAACTTATATTAATTTTAGGATTCTGATGCTTCTAGCTATCCAGTTCAGAGGTGGGTTCCTCCCGGTTCGGACCGGTTCGCCCGAACCGGTAGCGACCCACTGGTGACGTCATGGTGACGTCACTGATCTGGTTAGGTCGGTGCCGGTCCATGGGCGTTACCATCTTTTTTTTAATTTTTTTTATTTTTTATTTTATTTTTTTTTAAAAAAAACATTTTCTTCTGCGCATGCGCAGAAGCCGAGTTTCCGGCACTGCGCATGCGTCGCTATCTTGTTTTTGGAGGTTTTTTATTTTTTTTTTATTTTTTTGCACTGCGCATGTGCGCGCAAAGCTCGCGCGCGCCCATGAGGCGCGGCCATGAGGCGCGGGAGGAAGCAAACCGGCAGCAAGGTAAGTTAGAACCCACCCCTGATCCAGTTCTAGAATCCAATTTTGAATAGCTATCAACTATTTTTAATCACACATACAGCTAATGAAATTTTAAGCATTTATTTCATCATAGAAACAGTAGTAGAATTCTATCTATTAATGCCACCATCAGCTGTAAATCGGAATTGGACTGGATGATAAATAGAAGTGAATGTAATGTCCATGAGGGATATAAATACAGATATAGCTATCACTTTATATAAAGTATATAAAGCTTATAAAAGATATAAAGGAATTTCATATTATATCCTAATACTACTCAAGTTTGTAACAACTTAAAGCCAAATGCTTCAAACCCAGTAATTTATGCCGCTTGGCACATTTCATTGACAAAGATGCAATCTTTCCATACTAAATGACTCCCTGAGGTCATTGTGCCATATTGTTTTATGAAATGGGGAGAGTGGGTTAGGATTATCACCTCATGATTCAAGAGGGAATTAACACCCATTGCATCCAATGTGCAGCGTCAACAAGTAAATCACTCTGAACACTTGAGGAGCTGAAAATTGTACCTTGCTTTCTGCAGTGCTTGCAACGCAGCAGGCTTAATGGTTACCATAGTAATCATGTGACAGCTTCTGATTTATTACCTTGACTGCACGATTGTAAAGGTTCTCAGGCTACCTTCTGTGTCGTTTCGAAATTCGAAAGCAATGCCATGATAAATGTCAGCCATCTGAAAGCTGTACTCAGTGGAATGCCACAGCCAAGAGCAGTGCTATAAATGCAAATTGTGTGGTTTCTTGCCCTTCCAAGAACATTAAAAACACATGAAGGAGATGAGCTTCAACCTCTGACACCATGATTCTTTGCTACAGAATTCTTAATTTTCTGCCAGAAATACAAAAAAGATGCAATAAATTCTTCTAAAGAAAGCTGATACATCATTTACAAAACAGTGAGAATGCTTGTGACTAGGATTCAGAAGAATAGTGGTTTGATTGTGCCTTTTATTCTTTTTAAATAAATCTGAAACAATCAAACAACACATTATTGTATTATATTTAATTGATAGCTTTAGTTAACTGTCTTATTTTACTACGCCTGTGTGTAGAGTATTATAAGGTGTTAATATTAGATTCAAGTATATCTTTAAATGAAAGGAATAAGTGATACAGCTTTTTGTCAATAACATCCTATTAAGATTAAATTGAATTCCAAACAACACATGAAGTGGCCATTTTAAGGGAATATTTTTGAGACATTTCTGTTATTGAAATATTACATATAATATTACTTATATATATTTAAATTAAAATATTAATTTTACTGAGATTGTTTTTGTCCATAATTCTTTTTATGTGTATGAGAAAACAGGATTTTTGTACTCACATACATAAACACTATACACTAATTTATGTATTAGCAGGTCCCAAGTGGTCAGCATATTTATTGATTTTTCTATCCACATTCTTCAGTCTGACAGTAAGAAAATTGTGTATAAGTTTAATAAAATGATCTCTTCAATCATTATTGTTAAAGAATAGGTTATCTACTGGTATGTTTGAAAAGCTTTTCATTCAGAAATGAATACTCTTGGCACGTATAAACTTATTATTGACTATTTTTTATAGCGCTTCTTGATCATTATAAAGCTACTTCATAAACACCGTCACACTAAATGGTTTTATAATTGCAAGTTTGTTAATGTATTATTATCATTACATGGAGGGGGGGAAAGATATATTATCTCTACAAATGTTCAGTAATTTAAAGCAGAACTCTTATAGGTATCATTATAGAAGGCAATACGTCCAAATCTGGCTTTGATAGCAAGGTCATTTTTATAATTGATGAATGAAATGAAGAGTTCTGGATACCTAAAAGGTTATTTAAGAATAAGAGAGTTTGAAAGAATATGGATCATGCTTCTATCTAAATTAATAAAGGAAGACAATTCACTGCAGTGGGCAGTTGCAATACAACTGAGCACTCTGTCCTACCTAATTGAATGTTCAATTCTACTGGGTATGCATGGGTATATCCCATGAGGTCAGCCTAATGGAAAAGCTCATAGGCTTTAAAACAGATGCACATGAAAACAAGCCTCAAAATTGCATGAAGGATTTGACAAGCGAGAAGAACAGAATCACTTCAGAGAATCAGCTAATTAAGAAGGTGAGTATTCAAACAAGTATTGGCATTTGTTCACATTTCTTCTTATTTATTATTCTGTTGATAAGAATTATTATTATTATTATTTATTAAATTTGTATGCCGCCCAACTCCCAAGGGACTCTGGGCGGCTCATTATAAATTCACACAACTCCATACAAACTCTGGGCAGCTTACAACAATAAAAACAATACAAAACTATAAACAAAGCAGAAAAGACACTTGGAAGAGCCCATCATTCAACTCAACAGAGTAAACCCTATGAGAGGTTCACTACCACCACCAAGCCAAGCCCTGGAAAACAGCTATGATTTTAAAGACATTTCAAAGAAAGGCAAGGTAGGATCTTTACAAATCTCTGGAAAATTGCTGATCCAGAGGTCAGACACAAAAAACAGAGAAGGCCCACTTTTGAGGTCCAATCAGATGACAACTTCATCTGATTGGCAACTCTGACACTTCAAACAGGATGGACAGAAATTATCAGAGATGGACAGTCACTCAGATAGGTTATGTGCCATGAAGGGATTTATAAATAATAATCAGCACCTTGAATTGCACCTAAATGGAAACCAATGCTGCTTATGGAACAAAAGTGTTATGTAACCGTACTTCAGCACGCTCATAACTGCCCATGCTACTGTATTTCAGAAAAACTGAAGCTTCCAAGTGGTCTTCAAGAGAAGCTTTATGTAGAACACCGTAAAATAATCCATATGCAAACTGACCAAGGCAGGAGTGATTGTCTGGAGGGCTTCTTGATCAGAGATGAGATGAGACGAGACGAGACAAGAGACAAGAGACAACAAACTGACCAAGGCAGGAGTGATTGTCTGGAGGGCTTCTTGATCAGAGACGAGACAAGAGACAAGAGACAAGAGACAAGAGACAAGAGACAAGAGACAAGAGACAAGAGACAAGAGACAAGAGACAAGAGACAAGAGACAGGAACAGGAATAGGACTCGGAATAGGAATAGGAATAGGAATAGGATTAGGATTAGGATTAGGATTAGGATTAGGATTAGGATTAGGATTAGGATTAGGATTAGGATTAGGATTAGGATTAGGATTAGGATTAGGATTAGGATTAGGATTAGGATTAGGATTAGGATTAGGATTAGGATTAGGATTAGGATTAGGATTAGGATTAGGATTAGGATTAGGATTAGGATAACCTTTATTGTCATTTACCTGTATACGCATTAAAATTCCATAATATTGTGGGAAAATTGCTGTATTGCAAGATTTTGATTATTGATATGTGCCATCAGAGGCCAGTTTGGTGCAGTGATTAAGGCACACTAGAAACCAGGAAACCATGACAAGCCTTGACAAGAAAACCTGAGCATCTTCAAGAATCAGGCATGATTAAACAGAATTTTAAAAAAGTGCCTGTATAGTTGCTAAGAGTCAACATCAAGTCACTGTTGACTCTTAGCAACTATATGACTCCATGACTATCTGTTCCCTAACTAGATCTTTCAGATTTTCCAATCAGGCTCCCATCATTATTGTTACTGCATCTATCCATCTTGCTGCTGGTCATCCTCTTCTCTTCCCCTTCCAGCTTTCTCCAGACAATGGGGTTTTTGCATAAAATGTCCAAAGGAAGATGAAATTCCATCTTAGTTCCATACTGATCAATTGAATCTTCTTAAGTACTTTATAACATTACATACTACTTATAAAAGGGGCACACTTGCTTTTGGGGGGGAATTCACATTTATATTAATAACAATGTTTACACATGACATTAGATGCCATTATTTGCAACAGAGCTGTTCTTGGTAATAAAGAATGCTAATTATTTAACAGGGCATGGTATGAAACCCAAACAACACTGGCTATGTAATTATTATTAATTGAATAAAGTTATATTCTGAAAAGTTATTGACATTTTGTTTGCTTGTTTGAGGGTTTGATTTAATTATTGATTTGTTTATTGGTAATTAAAGCATTTTTGACCTACTCTTCAGTCAAAAGAGTTCCTAGAACAATATAGTAAAAATGAAACTGTATTTGAATTTTGAGTTATGGGAGTTTTTTGGTCTCAAGTCTAAAAATATGCAGAAAAGGGCATGATGGTGCTAACCTTAGAAGCAGAACTATAATAATAATAATAATAATAATAATAATAATAATAATAATAATAATAATAATAATAATAATAATAATAATAATAATAACAATAACACTTAGACTTATATACCGCTTCATAGTGCTTTACAGCCCTCTCTAAGCAGTTTACAGAGTTAGCATATTGCCCCCAACAATCTGGGTCCTCATTTTACCCACCTCAGAAGGATGGAAGGCTGAGTCAACCTTGAGCCGGTGAGATTTGAACCACTGAACTGCAGCTAGCAGTCAGCTGAAGTAGCCTGCTGCACTCTAACCACTGCGCCACCTCAGCTCCTATAGTCATTTCTTTTCCCTATAAATTCAATTAATTCCTTGGAGACGTGGGAAAAATGTGAAGAATAAACAAAATAAACAGACTTTTAAAATTCTTCTATCAGTTCTGTGTGACAAATTTATTGGAGGTAGCAACTATAATCAGCAGAAATCTATGTTGCCATAGACCTGTCTGCTGGTAAGTAGCACTGGTCCCACTGAGGGATTTGAGTCAATAAAGCAGTCTTGCAGACTCATTTCTAAAATATTTATTTATGCAAATACCATTAGGAGAAAAGTTCTGAGGGCTTCACATTTTCAAAGTTCACATGAAGATACTGATTTGCAAATCCAAGGTAACTAGATCTATTATTGGCTTACTTTTTTTTACAAAAGTTGGGTATAGAAAGATGATTAGGAATTCCAATACCCTCATACTAATAAGGACTTCATGGATATTGGAGACTCCACACAACATTCACTATGCAATACACTGTGTTGCAGATAATTAAAACTCACTTTACAGTTATCTCTCAGGATGAGAGGATGCATCAAGATTATGTGAAATAATGTCTTATCACACTAGAGAGCCAGTTTGTGTAGTGGTTAAGGCATCAGGTTACAGGATAAACTGCAGGAATTTGTCCAAGCAGTTGCCAGGAGACAACACTGTCTTGAAGGCACAAAAAGATATCATGCTGCTAACTAATTAAAATACCTTACATTATTAACATATATATCAGAACTGCCTATTATAGGTATTACAAGAACAAATAAAAATTATAAGTTTGCTTATTTTTCAGCCATTCTCGTATTTGGAAAGAAACGAATTCAGAAAGGAAAGTATTGTACCTTAATAACTTTCACTATTAAATTTGTTGTATCTATTACACAAAGGCATTTTTGCTGTACAAAGACAAAATGTATGTCTTCCATTCCCAAAGAAAAATCATCAGTCCCTTGAATAACAAAGGGCAAAATTTTCTCCAAGTAAAACAAAACAGTATATTTCTTTGTCTAAAAGGTTGAATTAAAATAGACATAAAGTATATCATAAAGTGCCCAGTACTATCATTACCTGAGAGAGCAATTGACATGATTGGAATACAGAAAAAAGAGTAGTCTGTCATCCATTCTATTTTCTTTTATTAAAGAAGAAATACATAAGATATATTCTATTGGATAATAGAAGTTCTATTTGATTTATGTACCATGTTTCTTTCAAGAGCTCAAAGTAATAGACCCAATACTATTTTCTCCAATTTTAATTTCACAGGAACAACTTGTGAGGCAGGCTGGGCTGAGTGAAAGCCATCGGACTAAATACCCCACTGAGCTTCCATAGTTGAAGATGATCTAGGGCAGTAGCTCAACAATTATACTATACAACTTCCAATTGCCTAACAGCATTCGTCAAGTATAGTATACTTTATATACTATATACTTTATCACCCTCAATTATGTGCAATATTTTCTGGGACCTCCCCCCCCCGATGAACTCAGGCGCTTCATTCAGACCACATAGCTTATAGTCAGTGAGAAAGCTGCTTTCCATGATTTTAACACCACCCAGCCCAGTAGGACTTACTTCTGAATATGTACAGGATTGTCTGTTAAATTATTACCCATCATTATTTTAGAAAAAAAATCTATAAATTTTATTACTGCCCATCTTGATTTAAATTATGATATGCACAGGATTTGTGCTTGCTTCTAAATTTTTACAAGAACTACAATTAAGTCTCATTTAAATTTAAATAAATTATAATTTCTTATGAATCAATAAACTGATAAAGTTATGAAAAAGTAGGATCTTAAACCATCTTCACACCATAATTTAATATTATGATATATACAGTCTCACAAATTCCTTAATTATTTTTTGGAGTATTTTTAGAACATTTTATTTATCTATTTAGTTAGGTAAACAGTTACTGGAACTATAGACTATAATTGAGATGAGGCCAGTTTAATTAAAGCATTAAAATGCATACAGTTAACTTTGATGGTTCCTTTCCCATGCAGATGTTGATCAACACCATTGTTCTTTAGGAGTCCCTATTATATGTCTAGGGAACTGCACCACTAGTTTGCACAACTTAATCCATGTACAACAAATGCACAAAAAAGGGGGGAAAGGGAAAAAAGTTACCCTTGGTAATGCAGATAATTGGAGCATTTCAGCCCTAAATGGGGGCAGAATAAACTTCTAAATCTACAAAAAAAACTTAGCAAAAGTCCTAATGTAAAGCTGTTATGGGAAAGACTATATGCATGCAATCCTTACCATGAAATGCTAACATTCTTCCAGTGTTGGACACGAAGTATGGCTACAAATGTTTTTAGAAAGCACCAACAAGAAAAGAATCCAAAAAGTCCTAAACATAGTCATAGATATTTGAAACAATTCGAAATAGTAGAAGTAAACTTAAATGTTCTCCAAGGGAACTGGAAATAAGGAAAATGCCATATTAAGTTGGTTGATATTGATATTCTTTATGGGAAATACATTTTAGTATATGGCATTTCTGGATTTGCCAGAGAATATAAAGTGCCAAAGCAATCTAGAATCCCTTAACAATTAGTACCTGAGTTACTTCTTAGAGTTGGTACTACAAAGAAACAAATGGGGGGTGGGACTGCAAAACATACAAGTTGCTATCTGTGTGAGAAAGTTGTATAAACCTGCAGAGCAACTCTTTAATGTGAATCAAACCAGGGTATCTCTTATTTGAATCATTCCAATAGGGCAGGAATATAAACAACCCTGGCAGATAAAGTACAGCATAAGACCCAGTCAAAAAGTCAAAGAGCCTTAAAGAAAAATGCACTGATGAGAGACATATAAGATACAACATATAAGCTCGTATAGTAATATTTGATGACTCTTTTCTACATTTGAGATGCAAGTGGTTAGCTTTAAAGGAAAACAATGATCTGTTGGACGTAATGGAAATCAGATGAAATGGAGAAGCATACTGTACCCTCTGGATGCTGGAGGAAGCCATGCAGATGACCTTGGAGAAGCCATGCAGAAACCATACCTCAACAGGTACAAAAGCATGTGTGAAGCCCAGGGCAACATGAAAATATTAGAATACAGACTCAGATTGGCTCCCCGTGACTCCCTAAAATACAAGCTGGAGGACGAGAAAAACACAAACAAATGTGCAAGATTTATGTCAGTCCTATGTGGTAGATCCGGTAAGGAAACTGACTCCACAGGAAGATTAGAATTACACTTTATTGAAATAGGCTAGAGTAATAGATAGTAATAAATAACCTTGCAAATCTGCTGCATTTTCTCTTCCTTCTCATTCTCTTATACCCCAGAGAGTTTGGGGAAATCGGTCTGAATCTCTAATGTTTTCCTGCTTTCCTGGGCTTAATGCACCTGCTGTTGACTTCTATGTGGCTTCTCTTCCAGTTATGTCCAGAGGTACAAAGATACATCATTTTAACTAGGCTTTTATTGTTGATTTCAATACTAATATTTCTTTATACATTTTGTGTTCTATATTATAATTATGTTAATTTATGTGAAGTAATTTGAGTATAAAATAGAATATAATCATATTAATGAATAAAATTGTATAGGAAAGAGAAAGGAAAGATATGGTGCTGTTGTGCCATATTTAAACATACTAGAAATCTCAAAATCAAATATTTCTTCAAGAATCATAGGAGATAACAACCCAAAGTTTAATATTGGGCATTACCTTCTCCTTGGTATATCAACAATCTAGGAGGCAAATAAAAATTAAAGTATTATAATATTTGAGTATTATAATACAATCATAAATAGTATGATTATAAATAAGATTTATAGAAATTCTAAAAAATTATTCCATAGAATAATTAGTAATGGGACAAACCAGAGAGATCTGGTCCTAGATGTAATTGTAAAAGACATTTAGGCCCTGCTGAAAACTTATAAGTAATGCTAAGATTATTGGAAACATACTTTCAAATGTAATTTATATACAAATTACATATTAGAGCCACTTCTCAGAGTAAGATGACTGATATATAAATTTAATAAATAAATAAATAAATAAATAAAATGGAAATTGCCAAGGAAGACCAACACAGAGATGTTATTCTAGAAGAAGGAAAAGTTCTCAAACTTAAGGAGAAAAATTAAAATCACATGGAAACTCAAGAGGATTAAATATTTCCAGAATATTAGTGGATTAATTACATTTATAACAACACAAGTTCACTATATGGTAATTGTAATTAACTGAGGTACCACTAATTCAGATTCACACCATTATGGTAAATGAGCAATATCAAGGAAATTATTAGTGATGTCAGGAAGATCTCTTTTTTCCCCCATTTGCACACATACACATAAAAGAAAGAAGAAAATGGAGCTTACAAAAATAAAAATAAATGTTGACTTTCATAATGCTACAACAAAAAATGCCAAGGAAAAATGATTAAACCACTGGATAGCAACAAGTCCTAAAAGAGATTGAGAAAATTGCAAAGAAATTGAATAAAGTCTTTCTCTCTGTTTTCACTACAAGAGATATGCCCGAACTGACCATTTCATGAAGAGAAACTGAAGAAGTGAAAAAAAGAGTGGTGACCCTTTCAATGTGTTCATAAATGTCTGGAGCTAAGAATGAGAAGAGAAGTAGCCAAGTTTATTGCTGCTGAGAACTTGTTAAGGATAGTCAAAACTAAAAAGAATGGGATTCCTAAGGGGTTTCGCCTATTGGAGAAATGCAATGATTTTATAAAACGAAGAAAAGACAATGCACACTGAACCAAAATAACAGCTGGTGGAATCTAAACTGGCAATAAGTGAGCAAGAAAAGTTGTGGTAGATAACTTGATGAAAATGATCCAGTACAGGCGTGTCAAACTCAAGGTCCGCGGGCCGGATCCAGCCCACCAGGTGCTTAGATCTGGCACACGGGGCCTCCCTGGAAACAGCAAAGGACTGGCCCGTGGTGCCTCTGCCAGTGAAAATGGAGCCTCACGCAGCCCTCCCGAGCTCCATTTTTGGCTGTGACAGCCTCCTGCAATCCTCTGCCAGCGAAAAGGGAGCTCAGGAGGGCCACACATGGCCCTCCCGAGCTCAGTTTTCACTGGCAGAGCACTCGGGCCACCACAGGCATCCCCAACACGAGTGACATCGAGCTGGCCATGCCCCCCCTGGCCACACAGCCCCCCCCCTGTGGTCAAACAAACCCTGCTGCAGCCCTCAATGAAATTGAGTTTGACACCCCTGATCCAGTATATGGAGGCTGAGAAAACAATGAATTCTATGCTGACAATATTTAAATAAATAATCCTGTTCAATTATAAAACTGTTCAATAAATATATACTGTAACCAAGTATAGCTTGAATTCTGTTTACAGTTTTGATTGCCATCTATCAGAATCAATAAATAGAAAAAAATGGCAACTAAAGTGTTCAAGCAACTTCTCTGATGAGAAAGGGTTAGATTTTTATCTTAGAAAAGGCAAAGGGAGAGATGACAAAACGCAAAGAAAACATTTTCCTTCCTCATAATGGTAGAATCTGAGTTCATCCTATTTAACTGTAGAACAGGGAAGCACTGCTTCACAAAGCATAGTAAATGACTGAATGCATTATCACAAAATATAATTATATTGACCAACATGGAAAGCATTAAAAATAAACAGACAACTTCATGGAAGATAAAAATTTATAGTGGTTTCTAATTGTGTTTATGTATTATTTCTTTATCTGAGACAATACATTTCTACAAACCATCCCTCCGGTATGAATTCAGGGGCACTTAGTTCCTTCTGTACTTCCCATAGATCTAGGCTTGACTGCTCGGTGCTTGTCTAAACAGGAATCTAGTCTGCTCTAGCTAGAGTCTTATTCTGCTCTTATGTCTGATATATTCTATGAATTAAGGCACCCACAGAAACTGTGCCTAAATGGTTTAATTTTTTTTAACATAATCATTCCACTACTGAATAATCAGAACATATAACAATTTATATTACATACTTCTTATGTACTTTAGAACATAAAACATAGAAGAGTTGAGTTGGAAAGGACCTTTGAGGTCTTCTAGTCCAACCCCATGCTCGAGCAGGAGACTCTATATCATTTCAGATGGATGGTTGTCCGGTCTCTTTGAAAGCTTTCAGTGATAGAGCACCCACAACTTCTGCAGGCAGGCTATTCCATGGGTTAATTGCTCTCACTGTTAGGAAATTCCTCCTTAGATCTAGGTTGCTTCTCTCCTTGGTTATTTTCCAGCCATTGTTTCTTGTCTTGCCTTTTGGTGCTTTGGAAAATAGTTTGATCCCCTCATCTTTGTAGGAGCCCCTCAAATATTGGAACAGTGCTATCATGTCTTCCCTAGTCCTTCTTATGTTTTAGCCTCCAGCCCCCTAATCTTCAAAATCCTTAGATTATTTTTAATCTATTTTTAATATGGCCTGCATTTTTCCCAGTTAGTTTAACTAAAGTACTTCTTGTACAAGCTTCAGTGCAGGCAAGGTCTCTTCATTGAGTTCAAATTCCACCTTAACCATAAAAGTCAAATGGGTGCCTTTGGAATACTCACTCCCTCTCAACCCAACCCATCACACAAGATTGCTGTTGTGGAGAAAGTGCGTTGGTCTTACCTGACACACTCCTTCTCGATGTGCTGAGTGAGAATCCAAAGTATGGGATTGACTCTGCCTTCTTCCTTTTAGAGACTGAATCCATTAAACTTTCTGCCACGCCTCTCCTGATTGAACCCCAGTTTGATGAATATGTAGCAGTTGACTTGATGTATCACTGATTTTGATGTCCACTCCTGGGCTCTGGACCAGACGGTCGCCAGGGTGGGGTTGGATTGTCACTCAGCACATCGAGAAGGAGCATGTCAGGTAAGACCAACGCCCTTTCTCCGATGTGCTGATGTGAGAATCCAAAGTATGGGACATACCAAATCCGGCTTGTCCTAAGGGTGGGCCGCGGTCTGGTCCCGAGTCCCCAGGTTTGTATGCACCTGCTGGAGGACCCTTCTGCCAAAGGCCGCCTCAGCCGAGGTGAAGGCATCCAGCTTATAGTGTCTGATGAATGGGGACAATGAGGACCAAGTCGCTGCCCTACAGACTTCCTCTACAGAGGCCTGTGTTGCCCATTTGGCCGTTGTGGCCGCGCTTCTGGTAGAGTGGGTGGTTACTCGCCGGGATATTGGAAGAGCTTGAAGCTTGTAGACTTTAGCGATGCATGCCCGTATCCACCTTCCTACTGTCGATGCGGTAACTTTGTTACCTAGCATAGAAGATTGGAACAACACAAACAGTGACTCCGTTTTTCTCAAGGGAGCTGTTCTCTTTATATAGATGCGAAGAGCCTTCCTGACATCCAGGTTGTACCACTTTCTTTCTAGCTCATGGGTTGGCTTCGAGCAGAAGTCTGGCAATATGATTTCCTGCGCCCTGTGGAACCAGGAATTAACCTTGGGTAAAAAGGAGGGGTCTAGGCGCAGTACTACCCTGTCTGAGTGGAATATACACAGGTCCTCCCTTACGGAGAGGGCTGCCAGTTCCAAAATTTGTCTGGCTGAAGTAATAACCACGAGGAATGCTACCTTGCATGTGAGGTACCACAGGCTAGTCTCCCATAACGGTTCAAAGGGGTTCAAGGAGAGTGCCTGCAGGACCTTGGATAGGTCCCAGGTGGGATACCTGTGGACCACCGGAGGCTTTAAATTGGTTGCTCCCTTAATGAAACTGCACACCATAGGATGATGCGCGAGGGAATCTAGATCCCCACATGACAACACCGATGCCAGTGCTGCAACCTGTCTGCGTATAGTGTTTGGGGATAGTCCCTTGTCCAGTCCATCCTGAAGGAATTCCAGGATCTGTGCCACCATTAATGAGATTGGATCGATGCCTCTTTTGGAACACCAGCTACAGAAGGTCTTCCAAGTCAAATCGTAGATCCTGTTAGTTGATGGCCTCCTGGAGGCCGGGATTGTCGTGATTACTCTGATCGACAACTTGCCCTGTGTCAGGGCTCTCTGTTCAAATGCCAGATGGTCAGTTGTAACCATTGTGGCTCCGGATGCACTAGAGCCCCCTGGATGAGGGATATCCTTTCCTGTGGAATCCTCCATGGTCCGGCTCTCGATAGGCTGACCAGAACCACGGCCTCCTGGGCCAGTGGGGAGCTAGGAGTAATACTTCTGCCTTCTCCTCCAGCACCTTCCTGATTACCCTCAGGATCAAGGGAAGAGGAGGAAAGGTGTATAGGAGTCTTCTCGGCCACAGAGTGTGGAGTGCATTTGCCCCCTCCGCCCCCGGTGTTACGAACCTGGAGTAAAATCTCAGCAGCTGGCTGTTTGATGGTGTGGCAAACAGGTCCAGGACCGGAGTCCCAAACCGTTCTGTCATTTCTTTGAACAGTCCTGGGTGCAGGAGCCATTCCGCGTGATCGACTGTGGTCCTGTGAGCCAGTCTGCCTGGACATTCGTTGTTCCCGAGATGTGTTCTGCTCTGATAGAGAGAAGATGTTTCTCTGCCCAGAGTCCCAACTGCTCTGCTTCTCGCATGAGCGCTCTGGACTGTGTGCATCCTTGACGGTTGATGTGGGCCTTGGCGGCTACATTGTCTGTCAGGATGAGAATGTGATGGCCCATTATCTTGTCCTGAAAACCTCTCAGGGCCAAGAGAACTGCCCTGAGTTCCAGAACGTTGATATTGTTTGCTAGGTCCTCCTGCGACCACTGACCCTTTGCCATCTGTGCATGAAAATGAGCGCCCCAGCTGAAGAGGCTGGCATCTGTTGTGATGGTTAGGAAGTTGGCCTCCTTGAAGTCACAACCTCTGTCCATGTCCCGGGACGTCCACCAATGGAAGGACTGTGGTACTTTGTGTGGGACTGGAACCTTGGTGTTTGAATTGCTTTCTCCGGACCTCTGGTAAGGTAAGAGAAACCACTGTAAGGTCCTTGTGTGTAGACGTGCCCAGGGAACTATCACAATGCATGATACCATCTTGCCTAGGAGCTTTGAGAGAAGAGCTAGTGAAACCTTGCGGTCCGCTTGGATCTGATTTACTAACGCCCTTATGCTGTCCTGTCGCTCTTGTGACAGGTAGACCTCGCATAGTGAAGTGTCTATGATCACCCCCAGGTGAGGCAAATGGGTGGTAGGAGTCAGATGACTCTTCCCGTAATTGACAGAAAATGCGTGATCCTGAAGAATCCGGATTGTGACTTGTAGGTCCTCTGTCGCCTGATTGTAGGAGGACTAGATTAAAATGTCGTCCAGGTAACACTGGATTCAGGTCGGTAGTGCCCTGTTATGGGCCGAGAGTGCTGCTAGGACCTTGGTGAACACCCTGTGCGCTGAAGACAGACCGAACGGTAAGGCTCTGTATTGGTAATGTTAATCCATGTAACAGAACTGGAGGAACCATCGGTGTAATGGTAGGATAGGCACGTGGAGATACGCCTCCGTCAGGTCTATGGACGTTAAGAAGTCGCCCTCCTAGATGCTCTCCAGTATGGACTGGAGGGATTGCATCTTGAACCTCTTGTAAATGAGGTACTTGTTCAACATTTTTAGGTCTAGAATTGCTCTCCACCCCCCACCCCCCGAAGCCTTGGGAACCACAAATAGTATGGAGTAGAATCCCTGCCCCTGTTGTCCAGCCAGGACCGGCTGGATAGCCTGAATGTCCAATAGGTGCTGGATTGCAGCCTCTATTAGGCCCTTCTTTGTGTTGTCCCCTGGTATGGGACAACATATGAAGAATCTCGGGGGTCTGGAGAGAAATTCGAGCCTCAGGCCTAGTCTCACTGTGTTTAGAACCCACGTGTCTGACATGGTTGCCTCCCATTGGTTCGCAAATAGCGCTAGGCGGCTGCCAATGGGAGGGTGTGACCTGGAGTCACTTGTAGTGCTGAAAGGGATGGCTTCCAGATTCACGAAATGGTTTCTTGGCCTGGAACTGCTGTTTGTTTCTATCTCTAAATCCGGCTCTATCCATTTGTCAATCGGTTCCCTGTGGGAACCTCCTTTGGAAGTAGCCAGGTCCAGTCTCTGCTGGCCGAAAGGAGGAACTATGAACATAAGGCAAGGGCCGTCAGTCAGCTCGCCTGTGCAGAGATGGCAGGAATTTCCTCCTGTCCTTGGTTTCGATCAGGATGGGCTCTATGGCCTCCCCAAACAGCTTGCCACCCGTGAAGGGTGCAGAGGCTAGCCTCCATTTGGACTTGGCATCTGCCTGCCAGTTGCGAAGCCACAGCATGCGGTGGGCCATTACCACTGACGCTATAGCCCTGGAAGAGAATTTGGCTGCATCCAAGGTGGCATCAGCCGAGAATTCCGTCGCTGCTATCAGTTTGCTGATGTCCTGTTGGAGACGTTGGTCATCAGGTGGAATTCTGTTTTGCATCTGGCGAAGCCAGGCTAAGGAGGTTCTATTGAAGAGCGAGGCGGTTGTGGTTGCCCTGATCGCCCAGGCCACTGCCTGATGAACCCTGCGAAAGGAAAACTCTGCCCTCCTATCCCCTGATTTCAGAGTGTCTGCTGTGTCTTGGGACACAAGGTTAGACGGTACTAAGGCTGCTACTGGCCCGTCTACTGTTGGTAATTGTAACTCCTCCGCGAAGTCTGTGACTATATTATAAAATCTCCTGTCATTCCCATTTGGGTTGGGATATGTTACTGGTTGGGCCCATTGTTTCCGGACCATGTCACAGAACAATTGTGGCCAGGGAACCTCCTCATTCTATTCCACTGGTTGTGTAAAGAGGAGCGCATTTGGATCTGTTAGGCCCATAGCAGCCTTTGATGTACTAGGTTCATCCCCCATGTTGGCTGTGGCCTTGACTTTAAACAGTAGAGGTTTGAAGAGGGAAGGACGGAACAGCCCTGTGAATGCTGGGGGTTCAGGAGCCTATCCCTCATCCTCTGAAAGACTCCAGTCTTTCTGGTCCTCCTCCCCTGAAATCCAATCTCTACTCTGTAGGGATGGGGTGGGAGAGTGACACTCCCTAAAATTCCTCAAGTCTTCCTGATCTTGGGGTGCCTGTTGCTGGCTATGCTCCAGAGCTGAGCCTGATGCCATAGAATCCTTCCGATTCCCCTGTTGCAAGGATGTGACAAGTTCTTGTGTTAAGGATATCAAAAGCCTCATTTGCTCAGCGACCCTGAGCTTTGAATCTCCCCTGGGCGGAGCCCCGCAGCTATGGGGGTAAAGGTGGCCTCTGGGGTCATACGCATCCTTTTGAAATCAGGTTCCCATCCATTCTCTGTTGACAGGCTATTTGACTGTGAGGATTGCTCTTTGGCACCATCTGGCAACCAATTTGGGAGACCTGTATGCCTCTCCTCCTTGGCTGTCTCAGAATGTCTTAAGGAGGGAGTGATTTCATTTATCCCAGAGAGCTCTGCTAGCTCTCTTCATTCAGCCTGTCTTTTAGCTTTTGAGATTTCCTTTTCCAAGGCTTTCTGATGCCTCAGGGAATCTCTTTCCTCAGCCTTAAAGGCTTTCCTTACATGAAGGCTTTTGCCTTTATCTTGGCAGCAATTTTCCCACTGCCCACCTTTGATGCTGAGGGGCTTCTTTGTTCTATCTGGGGTTGTACTGAAACCCCGCTTTTTCCCCACTCAGGTGAGCCATCTCATGGCTTTCTGATGCAGCAGTATTCTCCATCCTCTGTTGTTGCTGTGCTGGGGATTTTCCGGATCCCTGCTGGGGAGGCGCCAGGACATCTGCTGATGAAAGCATGCAAAACGTTGGCTCCTCTGGGAAGAACCAGAAATGGCGGCTGGGCTGAGATGATCAGATCTCCAGCCACTTGTTCTGGCGGCTGCCAGTCAGACAGGTTAGCCAGCGCATTTGCTGCAGCGATTGTGCCATTGAAACAAACGGTAAAGGCAGCTGTTTCCTCCGAGCAGTGCCGGGCAGACCGGTTAGCCAGCTAATTAGTTGCATTAGCACCGGTCAGACCGGTTAGCCAGCTGATTTCTTCTGGTGGTCTCTAGCTCACCCGAGCAGCAGCGTCCATTAATTTTCCCTCCAGCGTCAATAAACCGGCAAATTCCAAGCTGCGCGACTGCGGCGTCCCTTTAAAATCCTCTCTAACGATAAACAGCTGATCTTCGGCTTTCCCGCCTTGCTGCAGCACTCCTTGGAGCAGTCTTTGAATCGCGCCGTTCCGATTCCCAGCTGCTCGCCTTGTCTCTCTAGCGCTCAGCAGCTGATTTCTTGTCAATAACTTTACAAAAATATACCTTCATTCGAACGGCTCTACAGAGAGCCTCAGAAGCGTGCCTTCCTTTCCACACAGCTGCTCTTAAAGAGGCAGGCTGTGTTTACCCGGAAGGCTGAATTAGACTGCAACCCAAAGGCTGATAACTTTTCTATTGCTGACTCTGAGAATCCAAAGTAACTTAAATCCTTTGTTCTGAATAGATTTCCTACACACGTCTCTCTCTGATGAAGACTGAATCAAACTGGGGGTTCAGTCAGGAGAGGCATGGCAGAAAGTTTAATGGATTCAGTCTCTAAAAGGAAGAAGGTGGAGTCAAACCCATACTTTGGATTCTCACGTCAGCACATCGGAGAAAATAGGAGGAGGAAGGTGTGTTTTGTAAAAATAACAAATGTAGAATATAAATAAACAAACAAACAGTACATGTATTTGAAATGCAGCTAAAATCAAAATGTCCACTCCCAACAGATAACTTTAACTCAGTCATAAAAAAAAGAATAAAAGCACTACTCAATTTGTTTATAAACACAAAAATACAGGAATGGAATTTCCTATATCACTCTTTCCTTGGTAGCCATGTTTGCATCAGGCTGATAATTGAAATTATTACCTGGTTTTATTATTTCTTTGGAACTAACACGTGTTTCTTTTAAACATTATATTTCATTAAAACAATAATTATGCTACTTTTATATACTGAACTTTTTTTTAAGTTTTAAAAAGTTTTTATTACATATAAAAAAATCCATTTCTGAATAAACAGTGTGTTGTCTGCATACAATTATTTTTGAGAAATAGTAATCATAATATTAACAATAATATTCATCACATTAGTATTGATCTAATAATAATAGTATTTGCTTATCCATTTTAATAAACCTATATATACTGAACTTTTTGATAAGCTAAAACTTATCAGAAGAAGCCTGCTAGTATATTAATATCAGATGCCATCAGTCTTTGTTTACATATTGTAGTATGATAGCAGAAATTAATAAAGGAGAATATTTGTAGATCAGGGTTGAAATGAGGAGTCCTCTGAGCTTGGCTGTTTTCTTGCATATGTTTCATTACCAAACTAGGTAACAGCATCAGTAAAAATTGTTATTACTAAAAATCAAAAACCTACACAAATATATATTTCTCTTAGTGTTAGAGTTAGATCTCCTAGACTGCATTATGATGGCACTAAATAATTAGTTAGTTAATAAGTTCCTAAACTTTTTTTTTCCATATTACAGTTGAGAAATTTAGAAGATCATTGTAAGTATAACACATTAGACTGCAATAGGAAACAGAGCAATAAAAAAAATATCAGAGCTACTACCCATGGCAACATTACTCTTGCTTCTTCAATGATTTTGAAGAAAGCTGCCTAAATCATCCTCAAATGAAACCACCCAACCTGGATTCCTCCAGAAGTTTTTGGCTGTAGGTTCCCAAAGCCCCATTCACCAAGGCATTGATGAGACATTATGGAATCTGTAGTTCAAAACATTAGGAGTGCATAAATACTATATCAACCCTCGATATAAGAGTACTCTCTGCTGAGCTCTACTGAAACAAATTGAGCAAAAAGTCTTAGCAGTCAACTTTATCTACTTTTACTGATGCAAAACAAACTCAAATGGAAATGAAGCAGGCGTATGAATGGCTCCAGAAATCTAGTATGGCCTCAAGCAAACAGAACCAGTGGAGTGTGCAATGCTTGTGCTTGATATAATCTAAAGGATTGTTCTCATTCAAAAAGTCATGGGGCCTTATTTATATACTTATAGAACAATATGCCATTTTTCCACCTTACATATATCCTGCAATGTTGCTATTCTCACCTAAATAAGACATTATACAAATCCTGAATTAATTAATAGATTTTTACCTCAACCAGCTAGGTTCATTTTAACTGGGTAGAATATGTTACATTAAAACAAAGACCCATGCACCCTACAAGACACACACCTTACGGAGACTGATATTTCAAATCTTGACATATTTCTTGAGTTACTGCATCAAGGATTTAATATGCAATTAAACCTTACAGCAAATACTGTGAAAGAAAGCAGTATTCAGATATGATCTTTCTAGTTTTGTCCTATACATTCATCCTTTAAAGCCAGTTGGATCCTTTTCAACAATAGTGAATGACAGAATCAAATCACAGTGCCCAACTCCTAAAACAGAAAGACAACCCAGGGTGTCCCAATGTATTTGGATAATGTGTCGTGGCTATGCTTTTTGTTAATAATAAGCCATAACTATGCTTTTGCCCTAACACAAGGCTGGGGAATGATGACCCCTTTATGACTTGTGAACTTCAACTCCCAGAAATCTGGCTCAGGACTCAAGTCATAAAAGGGCCATTGTTCCCCTGCCCTGCCCTAACCCAACACCTGATGAGAGTTTTGGATTTGACAACTGTTAATATTTCTAATGGATAACAAACCATAAAATTGGAAAAAATTCATTAGGATACGAGCAAGAGTTGATTGTACTGTCAGTTACATATCCTTTCAGTTTTAGGGGGGAAACATGACAATTCAGTCAAGACGCACACATGTTCACCATTTTTCGCCAACCTCATCTTCCAAAACTGACAGCAAAATCTGGATCGACAGTAATTGCAAGAGACATCCAAGTACTCCCGACATCTTTAAAATCTCCACATTCATATTTTTACTTTGGTTTTTCAGATTTGACTGTAAAAGACAAGTAATCCAATAAAAAATAAAATAAAAATCGCTATTGTTTCTTGGAATAATAACATGGCCAGGCACATATGAAAGTAATCTGTTAGAAAATTATCATGAGGGGGGGGGAAATACCACCATTATAGGGGGAAAAAAGATTCAGTCCAAGCAATTGAAGCAAAGCAATTCTTTTCTTGCCTCACTGGCCTCAATCCTACACTATTCGAAAACTCTGCCAAGAAGACTGGTGCTTGCATGCAAACTTGAACTACAGCCAATGTTCTTAAGAAAATGCATTCTGAAGGACATAAATGAGGAGGATCTGGACAAATATGCTAACTTCAAGAAAATAGATTTTAAATGGAGAGAACAGACTGGAAGCATTTCACACAGTCACATGTATTATTTTTTGAAAGGCTGTCCTCCTAATTCAAACAACGCAGTTAATCCTCTTGATGAATGCAGCATGTGTTATGCTGTAAATGAAAATTGTATAGCCTCTAAACAAGAGAGGCAGCACTGCTACAAATGCAAAACAAGGGACTGCCAGTTTAAACACTGCCTTTTTATCTTCCCCTTTTTGGTAAACAAACAACCCACATAAGAAGCATCCAAATAATACTGCAGGGATAACAGTTTAACCCAAATATTGGTTAAAATGCCCAAAGAAAGATAAAGAGAAATGTAAATGCAGGCAGATATAAGCTATGTAAGTTGTGAAACTAATTATTCTCTTCTAGACACAACTTCATTTATTTTAAACAGTAACCAACACCAGGCTTGCAAAATACTTAATACTGAGCCCACTCACCCAGCAGACACATTGCGTGGTGACATTTGTTTGATGGAAACCAGAAAATCACAGTCTATTGACCAGCTGCTAATTTAAATTTTTCCAGTACTTTACTGGAAATTCCAAGCACTGTAGTAAATATAAAATGACTAGACCACCTGTGCTGTTAGGTCATTTTCCTTTTCACATTTAATATAAGCATGCACCATTCCCCCCAAAAAACCCTCAGAAGACCCTCAGTGAAGCATCCTCCTCAGCTAATATATGAATTGCCTTATACTTTGTTGGGGGGGGGTGTTTGAGGAACAAAGGGAGAGACAGACAATGACAAAAACTGCACCCCATTTCCCATTTTGGTGTAACCCCAAAAGTCACCTCCTTCCAAGGAGAAAGAAGGCTCACGTGTCAACTGCCGGTGCCCCCTAGCTGGCCCTACTTGCCAAATCACTCTCTCATGCTTCCCTCACCAGCCATCGCCATTAAGAGATTTCAGATTTTGGTCTCAGTTCCAAATCAGCCACCAGCCCGTTGGGCATAGGGGTCAGAGGAAGATGGGAAAGAGGATAGAGATACTCTCCTTCCCTCTTTCTTTGCTGCATATAGATTTCTGGGAATGTAGTTGGAAGGCCTGGAAGGCCTGGCCACAACTTTGCCAAATTTCAATCCCACAGGAGTGGTCAATCCCAAATTTTGTTTGCTTTCTGTAAATTAGCCCATTTGAGGTATGTTGATTCAAAAACTGTTGTTCTGTGATACATCATTTTTGCCCTCAGCAACTTGAGTGTAACAAGAGTTAACAATTCTTCTGGTTAATATTCTTATCTAAAAAAGATTTGTACTGTGATAATATTTCAGGCTACTATCATATATATACAATTGCTTGGCAATAAATCTTATAGACAAAAATTGGGCTACTTATTCACACATTGCTCATCTGATAAATAAATAGGAATTATTTTTCAATCTAGCTAACTGATTGAAGAAAATTATGATTAAAAAAAAAACATGAGAAATCCCTCTAAAATAGTAATTGTCTAAATCCCTTCTTGCATATCCAATTGTGTACCTTTAAATCTGTAGTGAGTTTGCTCTCATGTCAGGAACTGCTGAAATGAGTAGCAAAGTGCTATATACATGCAGATATTAATTATCCATTGTATTTATGCAATATATGCAAATAACTTGATTTATATTTCTAAAGAACATGTGTTCCTCTATAAAATAATAGAGGAAAATTGCATTTTTGAACAGATTGTAAGTATTCACAACAACACACACTACTGTAGCATTAGTAATGGTATCTAGCAATTTCTATCAGCCTCTTTTGGTTGCCTTCAATTCTCCAAGCATCATCTGAAGCATCTTCAATCACTCTTGCTTTCCCATTGTGTCCACATTTTAAGATGTGGCCCCATTATTATTGCTTCCATGCAACAAACTGGTCTCATTCTGATACTGATTTTTCTCATGATCCAAGGTATTTTCAACAGTTATCATCCCCAGCATTCAAAAGCATCTGTTTTAATTCATTCAGCCATTCTGATGGTCTAGCTTTCACAGACTTATACCGTACTCATACTTTCATGGCTACAAATAAACCATCCCTATGAATTTACATTCTGATATTTTACTCATAGGTGTAAGGATATGTGGGAATGACCATGAGGGACAAAGGGAAGAGATGCTGACAAGAAAGGGAGAAATGGAAAATGGAAAAACTCCATTTGAAATTACAATGGTGCTGAAAAAGTAACTTTATAACTGGTCCTCACATTTACTTCTGTTGCAGCATCCACATAATCACATGATTAAACTGTGGGCACTTCACAACCAGCGGAGTTTATGACCATTGCAGCATCACACAGTCACATGATTGCCTTTTGTACCCTTCACAACTGACTTCTAACAAGCTGAGTCAATGGAGAAGCCAGCAGTAAAATCACAAATCATGGCTACATGACATCTGCTTCCCAACTGTTGATGATTTGCTTAATGATTGCAGTGTAAGGAAGGTCATAAGTCTGTCACAGTCATAGCAGGCCTCTCTTAACAACCACATCACTTAGCAATGGAATTGCTGGGTCCAGTTGTGATTCTTAAGCCAGGACTGCCTGTAGTGTATTTCAGAGGTGTTAAGAAAAATGCTGGGTCTGAATCATGACAGTATAGGTAGCTTACATAAAAATATTCAACCTCCTGCAGAGCTTACTTATTGGAATGGATCTAAGAGTAGCCTACAGACCATGTAATTGTATCTGGAATTGTATCTTGATTATTTTAAAGTTTCCCAAGTTGATAGCAATCATTTCCCACTCATTCTACCCTTATTACCCCAAATGGACCTTAACCAATTTAATGTACAAGTGTAATGTTTTCCCAACTACATTGTCTTGCTGAGTAAAATGAACTATTTAACTTAATAACTTAATTACAGAACAACTAGCTAGTGCATATTTTTCACACATACTGTATGTCCTCTTTGCTACAACCGGCTACAATAAACTTATATACAATAATCTTGTACAGGAGCTTAGTAACATCTAGTTTTTATTTATTTATTTATTTATTTATTTATTTATTTATTTATTTATTTATTTATTTATTTATTTATTTATTTATTTATTTATTTATTTATTTATTTATTTATTTTGTCAAGCATGTATATGATTACAGCAAAGTATAAACATTAATATGAGTATATAATAAGTACAAACATGGTTTTGAATACATATTTTTCGAATACATGGGGACTTAAGGACAGGGACGGTAGGCACGCTGGTGCGCTTATGCACGCCCCTCATCTTCAATATAAGATGAAGACTTACAAGCAGCCTGCACATCCATCAAAACTATTTTTTGACACAGACTGGACAGCAGCCAGGAAAAGATTAGTAGCTAACTATAATCTATATAAAGTAAATAATAGCAAAATTACAGCACAAGATCCATTTCACTAGAAGTGACACGACAAGCAATTAATTTGGCAAAAGAAAATGGAGGAACATCGAAGTATTATAGACTTGTCTTAGTCAGTCAAAACAAACAATTCATCCCTTTTCTGGCACATTGCTACAGGATTCCTGTCCCTAGCCTATGTCAGTTGAACAACTTTATATTGCCAGAAATATGGTGAAATCACTACCAAGAACTTTACAACAAAAGTTCAATGTCTATCAGGTCGCCACATATTGATATGGAAGAGCTGCCTTTTTGACAAACAGTAAAGCCTAAGGAGTTTATGGATCTGTTTTCAAAACTGAAGTCAGGGAAGGCAGCAGGTGCAGATTCTATTACACCTGAGTTAATTAAAAACAGTGCAGCATGTTGAGCCCCTATATTGGCATTATTCTTCATAGAATTGACAAATCTGCCCATATATCTAAGGATTGAGGTCTACTGATCATTGTGTCTATGCATAAGAAAGGGAGTAAGATTCATCCTGCCATCATCAACCTATAAGTCTCTTTAATATTATAAGTAAACTTTATGTAAGACATCTTGGAAGCTTAGAGACTGAATGAAACAGTAAAGACTATTGGTGGAAGAACAAGCTGGTTTTAGGGAAGGTCATTCAACAACTGACCAATGTCTTATACTTCAATATCTTATCAAGAAATAGATCTCTCTGAATACTGCTTCATTTTATACAGCCTTTGCTGATCTCAAGACAGCAGTTGACTCTATACATTAGACCAGGCCTGTCAAACTGGCGGCACGCAGGTTGGATGCATCATGCCAGGTCATGCCCACCATGGCTCTGCAAAGGCAAAAAATGTCACGATACGTCACCATATGTCATGTGATGTGATCAAGTTTGACACCCTTGCCTTAGACTAAACTATGGAACAAGGTGTATAATACCAGTATTGATTGCAGTTTTTTTATTTGTGCATTGCATGACGAAATAGTGCTTAGTAAGATGCACCTCTCAAGGACACCTGACTGCACCCATTTCAACTACCAAGGGTATGAAATGAGCCTGCATATTCACACCCCTCTTATTCAATTATTATACAAGTGATGTGGTAGATCAACTGAAGAATCCAAACTTCCATATACCTAAAGTAGCTCCACTAACATTAGAAGACAAATTTCAAAGTGGGTGGAAACGAGCAGTTTATAGCAAGCTCTTTCTCCTCAGATTTCCCCCCCCCAACCTTACTTATTATCTTTGAGCTATAAGCAAGCAAGGGCCACACTTAAGTAATATCAATTCAACATAGACCATCAAACGGATGCTAGTAATATGACTCAGCTTCTCATGGCAGACAGGAGATCCATTCTGGCACCAACTACAGACAAAGAAGAGAACAATAAAACAACATTGTCATTCCATATGTTGCAGGAATATAGGAAAAGCTCAGGAGGCTCTTCAGCCAACACAACATACATGCACACTTCAAACCCAAGAATATATACTAAGGCAGAAGCTTGTCCATCCCAAGGATAAAACACAAACTGAGCTACGTGGTATATGCAGTACAATGCAGTGAGCCATGTGCAGGTCTGTACATTGGAGAAACAAAGCAACCACTTCATAAACACATGGCCCAACATAGAAGAACATTACGAGTATATCCTTGTGGCTCAAGATAGGTAGAAGCTATTAATCATGTCTTTCTATGCTGCCAGTTTTATACAGAACCTCAAAATGCTCTAATTACCCCATTTCTGATTAATAAAATGGGATACAATAATCAATTGTATCAATTTCTACTTTTTGACCTGAACCCTGAAATAACATACAAGATTTTGTAATGTGGCATGCAAAATCTGCTATTGTACTGTATTATATTTTTCTCAGGTTTGATAAGGGTCTGTCAGAGAATTTATGATTCTTAAATCCTTTTGGATAACATTATTGCTCTGTGTGTGTGTGTGTGTGTGTGTGTGTGTGTGTGTGTGTGTGTGTAATCTTTCTATTTTACACTGCTATTCTAAGTGTATATTACCCAGATTGCTAAATTTAATTTCTTCATGTTACATACAGTATGTGTAGACTGAGCAAGCCTTATCATATTTGATTTAATATTGTCTTGAAGCCAAAAAAAATTCCCTGTAGGAACTTTCCTGAACCATCCTGGCAATGCAAGTTAGGTTTGGATATCTAAAGTATTTGAATACTAATTCTCTTGTGCTGGTTAATGACCACAATGAAGTTAAGTAAATAAAAATGTTCAACACTCCAATAGCTTGTATCTTTATAGCTTTCAAGCATCAGCTTAAGTATCATGCTTATTTCACTATAGAGAAAAAAAGAAAACACTCCCATTTCTCCAAAAAGAGTTTTGAAAGTTTTAATAATTGAAAATGATTAATTTTCAATTACTTTATAATAGAATATAATAGAAAACCTTTTAATAAAAGCATCTATTTAACAATGGAATTAGCAAGGTTTCAGTGTTATATTTGTTTGCAAACTAGAAACACAAAATAAATAAATACTGTCTTCCAAACTTACTCTTTTCTTAACTTTAAATACATTCATGCATTTATTTAGAAGTGGGAAAGAAAAGTCATGGGACAGGCAGTTCTCCTGAAAACACATAAAAACTATTTCCGTGTATTGTTTGTTTCAGGTTCATTAAAAATGTGTCCATAGCAAAATGTCATCATCCGTAAGTATACATGAAGAAAAACATTGTTTTTATGAGTGCCAAAGTTCACTGAAATCAATAAGGTTCCCTTTGACTTCGTATTTTTATGTACTAGAACCCTGAAGAATCATTACAGAGTTTGCAAAGTTAATGAAAATATCCTCCAGCTTTGATTTTTGCCAACACAAGGCATATAAACTCATTTAAGTTGGAAGAATTTGCAGTAAAGGCTTTGAATAAGTAGCAAGATTATTTAAATTGAATAATCAGTAAGACGAGCAACCAAAATACTAGTTTGACCATACGTATTCCTCTTTACCATAGATGCATGCTTTTCACAATGAGGCTGCTTATGGCCAAAGTAACATACAAGTAAATTTAGGGGAGACAAACAGTAGATCTACAGGAAGATACTTTGTTTTTCTCAAAAAGCCTTGCTTTGAAGGAAACTATTGACCAGTTTTCCAGATATTCTCATTCATCAGAATTTGCTGCTACTAACCTTAATAAGAAGTGCAAACCTTGACTATGGGGTTAAGTCTAGTACAGGAAAGAGAGCAGAGCAAAACAAAGTGACTAAGATGAAGGAATGCAAATGATAAAGCCAGAGTGAAGAACATCACACCGACAACTATGACAATCCTATTAATTTAATTCTGAAATGCATAGCATTTATTTTCAGACAACCTTGCCCATCAATTTAAAAAATGGTGATACAAATGTACAGAAATCCAATAATATTAAGGCAGAATTCACCAATATTGCTAATTTATGAGGGGGGGGGATCAGTACATACAATAAATATATTGGTGCAGAGTAATCATTTATTTATGCTTCTGTGACTGCCTAAAGTTGTTTTGTGGCTAAAAACTAAGATTCTTGCTATTTCTCAAAATCAAATACTTAGATCAAATATTTTTTTTAAAAAAAATCCTGTCCTTAACTGAGTAATAATTGAGGGAGATAGAAAAAAAGTGAGAAATAATGGGAATTTCATTCATATAAATGGAAAATAATTTATATAGTTTCCCTAACACAGCACACCTTTTGAAAGCAAATTATAATCACCTTAATCAAAACTGACTTAAGTTTAACAAATGCAACTCTAACATAAATAATATATCTAATATATTATTTATTATAATATATAATAAAATAATATCTAGAGCATTGTTTAAATGATATGTGTAGAAAATTTGGATTTATGCCATTATAAACTAAAGCATACTACATTTATACTCAGATGAACATTTGCTTTAGTTCTTGCTACATACACAAGGAAAATATGACTAAGGAATGCTACATAAGAAAAAACAAAGACATTCAAATTGTTTTATAAAATATGCAGTTTCAGAGACATGCATTTGTGAAAGTTCTTTGCTCTCCAAAGACTGGACACACCACAGTGTAGCAAATCTCCAACCAATGTTAGTTTCTGATTAGCAAATTCTGGTACTACAAGCAAAGTGTTTCTTGTTGATTATAGTTATACAAACTTCAACTGTTACCCCCACAAATATTATTTCTGAAATTTAAAAAAAAAATCCAAAGTCTATAACCTTTACCTGAGGGAAAGGAATGTAATTATGCTACTTCAACAAAATACTCAGGACTGTAGGGTGATCAAAGCAGAAGTGTGTACATTAAAAATGTCGCCTCTACTTTTCATCCTGACATTAGAGATATTATTGAATAAAATCAGATCCAATTCAAACATTAAAGGAACTAAAATTAGAAAAGAAGAGTATAAAATACAGGCCTTTGCTGGCGACCTAGTATTCTTTTTGGAAGACCCACAAGAGACAGGACCAATATTAATTAAGGAAATAGAAAAATATGGGGAGGTGGCGGGTCTCAGAATTAATAAACAAAAACCTAAATTATTAGCTAAGAACATGACATTAAACCAGAAAAAAAATTTAGAAGAATTAAATATTTAGGCATCAATTTGACAGTTGGATGTTCTTCAATTAAGGAAAATAACTATATGAAATTAGTGCAACAAATCAAAATTGCTTTAGAAAGGTGGGGAAAGCTGCAATTATCTTTACTAGGTCAGATAGCAACCATAAAAATGAATATTCTACCAAAATTATTATACCTCTTTCAAACCATACTTATAAAATTGGATAAATTTTTTTTATTGATTTGAACAAAATTATTTTGAAATTTATATGGCAAGGTAAGAAGCCAAGAATTAAATTAATTGATCTGCAAGATAGTAGAAGTAGAGGTGGCTTTGGGCTCCCGGACTGGAGACTGTACTATAAAGCAGTACTGTTGGTTTGGCTTAGAGATTGGATTAATTTGAGGAATAGACGGATATTGACACTGGAAGGCCATGACCTACAAAAGGGATGGCATGCATTTTTATGGGATAAAGGAAACAAACCGCAACAATATTTCCATAGACATATGATTAGAGATTCATTGATGCAAATTTGGCAGGAGGTAAGGAAAAAACATTACTTGAAAATCCTGAATTGGCTGTCCACCATGGAGGTGATAATCTATCCAAATACGATTGATACAAGCAGAATGGTTAAATATAAAGATATTTTGGATGGATTAGGAAAATTAAAAAGTAGAGAGGATTTGGAAAAGCAAGGTATAGATTGGTGGCCTTATCTTCAACTCCAATCAAGATACAAAAAAGATAGTGACGAAATTGGAATTGAGATAGAAACTCAACAATTAGACAAACTTTTGACGGGCCCAGAAGACAAAATTATTTCTAAAATATACAATTATCTGTTACAATTTGATAGGGCCGAAGACATAGTAAAGGGGACAATGATAGCATGGGCGAAAAATGTGGGACATAACATACACTTGGCTGACTGGGAACAAATTTGGAATAGAAATTGTAAAATAACAAAATCGGCATCTTATAAAGAAAATCATTACAAAATGTTCTATCGCTGGCACTGGCTGCCTGGATACATATTTGGATTAGAAATATAAAATAACAAAATCGGCATCTTATAAAGAAAATCATTACAAAGTGTTCTATCGCTGGCACTTGGCCCCGGTAAGATTAGCGAAAATATATCCTAATTTAAATTCGATCTGTTGGAAATGTAAAAAAGAGCAAGGCACCTTCTTTCACACGTGGTGGTCGTGTCCCGAAGCGAAGAAATATTGGACAAATATACATAATTGGTTACAAGAAATAATAGGATTAACAGTAGAATTTACCCCAGAACTCTTTTTATTAGGAATATTCAAAAGACAATATGATAAAAGCATCAAGTATTTGATTTTGCATATTACAACAGCTACTAGGATTGCATATGTGCAATGCTGGAGGAACCCCAATACACCAATCGAAAGCTTGATAATCAAGAAAATATTTGATTGCGCAGAAATGAACAAATTAACTATTGAATTTAGAGGACAAAATCTCAGATTACTACGAAATATGGGAAAAGTGGTATAAATGGATTGATGATAGAAATTTGAAGAGAAAATGTGGAATGAAGATGTAGAATTAGAATTAGAAAATATTGTAAAATAATGTATAAATTGTATAAATACAAAAACAATGTATATAAAAGGCTGTAGATCTGCTTAAAGAATTATTGTGATATGTAAAGTGTGAAAAACCAATAAAGATATATTTTTTTTAAAAAAAAGATTCATTACTCCACTCTCAACAAAATTAATATGCATAATACACAATTATAAATTAGAGTTATTTGATTTTGAAATTTATCACCAGGTTTTAATCACAAATCAGATTTACTTATAAGAATTTGGGCAATCCTGTCACTTCTTTCTAGCTACAGACCCAATTCTCACTTAATATTCCAAATAATAGTCAAACACTTGGTGTAGCAGAGGATTGGGATGAAAGAAACCTTCCAATAAAGCTATGTTGTTCTACCATCTTCCAAAGATAGAGGAAAAACAGAAAATTAGAGAAACAGCTAAAAGATTTTCTGATCCATTTTAGCAATGCAAAATTCAATTACACTGACAAATGAGACAGCCCTGTTAATGAGCAACAGAAAGATGCATTCCTACACATAAGCTACTTTTTAAACTGTATAAGACATGAGGAGATTTACCTGGAGCACATACTGATGAGAATAATTTGCACGGTTTGATGTCTGGACCAAATATTTCTGTGCAAATAATAACATTGATAGATAAGCCTCTGTTTATCATTGGTTTACCCATTATCCAAGTGTAAAATAAATGTACATATGCATACATTAGGGCTGTGCAGTGCTTTGAATTCAGAGGGAACAAGGTATTTCAAGCAGATGTTTATATAATACCTGTTAGCAATGTTTAAAACAAAACAGATCTTTTTCCAGAATTGTGAGCAGCTGTGGCAAGCAGAAATACCTTCCCAGAAAAAGATGTATATGTAAAGATTACATATAATCATAGAAATATTCTGTTTTGTATTTGTGTTTGTGTTTTACTATCTTCACAATGAGTGGGGAGAGGTTGTATCCTTAAGCTGGCACTTCTATTCTAGCCAATGTGTTTAGCCCTGTGAAATCAGAACGAATGGAATGTTTATTTATGGTACTCTATGCTTTCTCTCAGTAATTTTAAATGCAACGTTTTAATATTACCTCATTAAACACATCTGACTATATTTAGTATTGTTTTTGTACTGAAGATACACCTGAGGGAAGCTGCTGAATTCTAGATTAGAGTTTTAACCTCAGGGCTGAAAGCTATTCCTTGTGCTATGTCACAATATTTTCATCATTTCAACAGGAATCTCAGCATCATTAACTTTAAATTGTAATGATACATTGCCTAAGAGGCCAACTTAGAAGAACAAGTATGGCAACATAAATGTAAATGTTCTCTACTACCTATTTAAAGAAAAATGCCCGTAGTTCCCAAATACAACATCCATATAATTAGAAATGGCTGAAAGATGCACGATAAAATTACCTTACACTCTTGTTCAAATTTGGTAGCATCAACCTAATATATTCCTCTCCTTAAATGTGGATAGGGTCCTCTTCTCTTTTATTGCTAGATAGAATTTTGGTGGACTGGTAGTTGAAAGATGTTTCAACCTCATCTTTTTTCCTTGGTCTTTGGGGGAACAGGTTAGCTTTGTAAATTACTGGAATTCACATGGATTATGGTGATATATCAAATTACAGGAGGGATGGTAATCCACAAATATTTTGCATCAAAGGAACCCACAATAGCTTCTTCACTTCACACACAAAGGAAGATTCAGTCCAGTGACTTTATTCCACTTATATGGTAAATGGAACATTAACAATAATAAAAGATCAAATAGTGGAATATCCTAATACTATGCCAAATATTTCAGAATCATGTATAAGAAGTATTATAGTCAGGTAAAAAGAAGAAAAAAGTAGTATGAATATTGATCGGAAAAGGACTTTTGCCATCAGAATATTTACATTTAATATTATTTATCTTTCTCAGACGGAGATACAATGTTAATAGTTTCAAAGGGGTTCTTTTTTAATCCATTATCTCTCACCAATTTACGTGCTTTGGAATAAATTTTTGTGAGCTTCACCAATGCATACTAAGAACAAAACTGTGACAAAAACATAAGGAAAATAAAAAGCAAAAAGTACCATTATAATGTCATCAAAGTTCTCTGATGACTATTTATAAAGTGGGGTAGGTAATGCAAAGTATCCTGTTACTTTGGTTAATACATATAATGTAATGAAAAATAAGAGAAATGTTGAAAACAATAGCCTCTCACCATGCTATTTCTGACTACTATATCCCCTGCACAAAAACCTACCCTGACTTTCAATGCAAACTTTTGCACGTTCAGAATCTTTTTCCATATTTATCTGTCTGAACTCCTCTTATTTCTATTGGTACATACGATAAAAAAAAAACCTCCAGTGTGTTTATATAGGAGTACCTAAGAATTCTTGCAACTAAAGACTTCTGGAAATAGCTCAATATTGCTCATGATTAGTATGGTTTGTGTATATGATTCACTTATAAGCAAAATTAATCTCCTGCAGACTTTACAAATTAAAAATGCCTTTTCTCTATTTTAAACTGAACTGTACTTATTTGTTCAATGACTAATCAGTCTTTTCCATGCTTTCAGCAACAGTCTCAGCATGACAATATCTGATAAGAAATAACTTTTAATGCAATAATGGTAACTTTGCATGGCCCTTCACAGAAACTAAATAATATCAATTTCCACTAAGAAGGTTCAAAATTCTCTCAGTATATTTCTACTAACAAATACACTGATTAATCATCTAATCCAGAGAATATTTGGATAATCAGTTTACAGAGATCCAGTCAATCTTGTTATCAAGGCAGCATCTTGTGTCTCCTGGACTAAGCTATAAAAACTAACGTTGCAGAAGAGATTCAATATATATGCATAAGGATGGACAGGGATTTATAGCCAAATCTCCTCATTTGACTGGTGCTGCAGTACAAACTCTGCTGTGTAAGCAGAGGTGGGATCCTACCGGTTTGGACCGATTCTACCGTATAGAGCCGTTAGTAACTTGGCAGCCTGGGTCACTTTTTTTAGTACTGCGCATGCACCTGCAAAGCACCCACGCGCCCGCGCAAACCACCCACGCAGCGTGTCCCTGAGCGAACCGGCAGTAGAAGAATCCGGAAGCCACCCGTGTGTGTAACCAATATGTTTTTTATTTCATTTTAAAAAATCAACTCTTCTCTTACTTGAAAGAACCTTAAGAAAAACATTCTTAAGGTTTATTTACAACATTCCCTGCAGATAGTGAAAAGATTAGTGAATTTCTTTTTTTAAAAAAATACATCAAATATATTAACACGCTTGCCTTGAAAAATGTGGGCACATATGATTATAATAGATGAACTAACAAAAAGACCAAGAAATTAAATAATATATTCCAGCCCTTGTCAATCTAGACACTTACCAAATGTGTGGACTTTAGTTTTCAGAATTTTCTACCTGAAATGCTGCTGAGAATTAGGAGTTAATGTCCCTACATACAAAGTGGAGACAGTTACTACACATTAACATGTTTATAGCCATAAGCCATTGTTGCATTACCAAAACTATATCAGCATTTAAATGGCCTACTGCATAGGCGTTACTTTGATCAAAAAGTGTCCTCCTTACTAAAAAATTAGTATCATGTTTCCTACAAAGTTCTGTTTTTACAAAGGAAAGAGTTTCAGACTTTCATATAGATATAGGGGGAAAGTTAGAAATTGTGTTATTCTAAAAGTCTAATAAGTTATTCCAACTTAATTCATCCATGTCAAATCTATATACTACTAAAATTCATATTTCTGTTTGTCTGCCTGTAACCTTCAATTGGGTGAAACAATGCATCAGAAGGTAACTATTTTTGAACCAAGGTATCTCAAGTAGGGTCTCCTGCTTGGGCAGGGGGTTGGACTAGAAGATCTACAAGGTCCCTTCCAACTCTGTTAATCTGTTAATCAAATGGATTTACAGAATGCATCCAAAATCTGGGACCCATTATACCTGTGGCATTGAAATTTGGAAAGATTGTAGCTGCTTCAGCATTGCCACACTATCATATTACCATGGTCATGTGACTGTCATTTCCAATACTCCCTACAGCTTCTCAGTCAGTGAAAAAGCTGGCAGGGAATCTAAACTTGATTGTGATTTCTGACATTCCCTGCCAGCTTTCCACATGCAAAGGCATCCCCAAGAAGTGCAGCAAGGATCAGGATGATATCTAAGAGTATAGCATGGATTGTGGAGGGTACACAAGCAAGTACAAAGGGACACAAGGAGGGTTTGCAACAATGATGCAACTAAAACAATGACCCAATGGACCATGGGTTGTCTAGAAATACCCTAAAAGAAGCCATTAAATGATTGGTTTCATTGAATGTCTTGGTACATATGGGTATACCAATTATTAGCATCTCTAATATTTCCTTGGATAGTGAAGAGAAAGGAAATAAACCGTTGATTCATTGCAAATCATCAGTAAGCATGAAGTTACACATATTTAGGTGCAATATCAGCTTCCCATATTTTATCTGGACAATTGCAAATTATTTCCAGACTGTTTTAAAGATATAAAATATATGTGAAAAAGACAACAGAATAGGAAAGAATGACTTTTACAATACACATCATTCATTTTGGGAATATAAGTTCCCAAGCAGATTTCTATCCAAACACACATCCCTTTTATACCTAATTAGATTAGTTTAAAATAAATTGCTTTATAGTATTCATAATATTCATGTTTAGTCAATGATTTTTCCCCATGTTTTTCTTCTATAATGTTAACTATTATAAGCTAGCTTGCTGAGACCCTGTGGGTTAGATGTTAAATAAATAGTAAATGAGGCCAAACAAAAACCATGGATATTCAGTTAAAAATATAGTTACATACAATACTGCTATGCTGATATCATACTGCACTCCTTCACTGATACTTTAAGAAACATAAGCTTTCTGTTCAAACACAGATATGCATTTCATGCGTATCTGTGCATAGATGTACAGATGTACATATGCATAGATGTACATGTGCACAGATGTACATGTGCATAGATGTACATGTGCATAGATGTACATCCAATGGCTCAGTGACACAGCTACCATATCAAGCTGCAAAAACCTGAAATACCACTACATTGCTTCAGAAATACTTTTTAATATATTGTTGCTACGATCTAGAAGTCATCCAGATTTTGCATTCCCATAAATGTTAATGCTATTATTGAAGACTTAGAAGCCTCAACTTTTTATCCATTCAGTACAGTGGTGGGATTCAAAAATTTTTACTACCGGTTCTGTGGGTGTGGCTTGGTGGGCATGGCTTGGTGGGCGTGGCAGGGGAAGGATACTGTAAAATGTCCATTCTCTCCCCACTCCAGGGGAAGGTTACTGCAAAATCCCCATTTCCTCCCGATCGGCTGGGACTCGGGAGGCAGAGAATAGATGGGGCGGGGCCAGTCAGAGGTGGTATTTACTGGTTCTCCGAACTACTCAAAATTTCCGCTACTGGTTCTCCAGAACTGGTCAGAACCTGCTGAATCCCACCTCTGATTATATAGCTGTAAAAGTAGTCCTATGTGCCATCAACTAAAGCACTATTGCTTAAGAGCATGGACAAACTGTGAAGGATGCCTCATTTGTCTTATAATTGTTTTAATCAGAAAAGTTGCTTAAGGTTATTTCTCACCTTTAGAAAAACCTTCAAATTCCATTCTGAAAATATTGCCCCTTCTTCCGTATTCCCCTGATTTCTCTGTATGAACCTCAGACTAGGTCCCATAAATTCCAGCTTCTTATCCATATTAAGTACTTTTATCATGGTCTCTGGATGAGTTCATACATGATGCTAAGACAGTTAGTGCAGCTTATTGGTTTATTTACAAACATACTAAGCCATAAACCATGGTTTATGTACCACAGATGCTGGATCCATACAGCAGACTAAATCAAAACAAAAGAAAGTACATTACTGTGAAGGGGCAAAGTGCAAACCCAGCCATTATTTCACAGCTAAATCAATTTCCCAGAGCAACCATTATTAAGCAAAAGTGAGAGGAACATATAGGCTGCCTGGGACACTTGGAGTAAGGGTAGGTTTAAAATAATTAAACCAATAACATATTGCCTGTCTCAGGATCTAACACGATTGCATATTATATACCAGCGGTTCTCAACCTGTGGGTCGCGACCCCTTTGGGGGTTGAACGACCATTTCACAGGGGTCGCCGCGCGCGTTAGCCCGCCATCCTGGTGCCACCGTCACTTGCAGGGGTGAAATGCTCCCGGTTCAGCCGTGCCTGCAGGTCGCCGGACAGCCAGTAGCTACAGAAGCGGGAGACTTCGCCCACCCACCCGGACGCCGCCATTTGGGTTCTTTTACCCTCTGCGCATGCGCAGAACGCTTTGCGCGCGCAGAGGGTAAAAGAACCCAAATGGCGGCGTCCGGGTGGGAGG
>QLTV01003290.1:34230-50861 GCA_003457575.1 Thermophis baileyi | reverse complement strand
TATTTTATAAAATTTATATGCCGCCCAACTCCCGAAGGACTCTGTTTAGATTATTAGATTAATAATCTCTAGCCAAATGTATAATACATTCAAGATTCCCAATCCCAAAAACATTTTGTTAATTAATGTCTTTTTGTAAACAATGAAGTAATGTGCTAGATTTTAAGAACTAGCAAACAAAAATAGTGAAAAATATATAGTATGTGATAAGCTATCTTTTTAATGTAGCTTGAAAACAGAAAATATATAACAAAGGAAATGCTGCACCAAAGGAAATGCTATCCCAAAAGTGTGTTATTCCTGCTAATTTTCTACAAGGAGAATTTGAAAAGAGGTTGCAATTCATCTTAACGAAGCCACTTTGCCTAATTCTCCCCTAATACATCTTGTCTTGATTGTAAATTCTGACCAACACCTTTTGCCTTCATTCTACTCTGCCACCCATAATTACCAGTAGACAATGATCTTGCTAGGGAGGATGGGAACTACAGTTTAAGTCCCAGAATGGAAAGAAACACACCTGCTCTGCATCCTTTTACTTTTGTATTAAATAAAAAGGAGGAAGGAATTTGAACTGGCAACTGATAATTGACAAGGATGATTAATTTTGGAGTTGAGCAGTCTGCCTCTGCAGCATACAATCTGAAAAAAAAATGCTGCTTATTTGTTGAGAAAAAAAATCAACCATCTGAAACTATATAATATTCTAGCAGAGCATCACAGAAAAATATGAAAATGTCAGCTGAATAGTGCATCATGTATTTTACTAATACATGACTGTAGCAAAAGGGAAGTGAGTTAGCAACCATAATGATTTGGAGTCCATATACTGTGGTTAGAACCATCCTAATTATGAGTTGAATCTGATATCTTTATAAAGATTTCCACTTGGCATATAATTATCTTGACTATTCCAATGCTTGCATTCAATTTCAAATATGCAATATCTGTAATAGACTGCTTTTTCTCAGAATAAAGCAAGCACCTATGAAATGCATCAGTAACATTATAATGTTTATAATGAGATTATAATCCTTCAATACTTTATAAAGTCATGTCAGTGCATCTGGCATTGGGTTAAAAGGCCCATTATGAATACACATATGTGCAGCACATTCAGATGTTAAATTTTCACATGAATCTAAGCAAAGATTATTTTTACTTTATTACATGACATAGGGCCATGATGGCAAACCTATGGCATGCGTGCCGGAAGTGGCATGCAGAGCCATCTCTCCGGGCACGCGGAGCCATCGCCTGTTGCTCTTCCATGTTCCGGCGCGCCAGCCAGCTGGTCTTCACATGTGTGGGAGCACCAGAAACCGAAAGAGCAGCCACCCGGTGCACATGCGCGCACCAGGAAGATGATCTTCCAGTTTCCGGCGCACGCATGCACGCCGGCCACCTGGTCTTCTGGTTTCTGGCATGCATGCATGCATGAAGAGCAGCTGGGCAGTGCACATGCGTGCGCCAGAAACTGGAAGATCATCTTCCCGGCGCACACATGCGTACCAGGTGGCTGCTCTTTTGGTTTCTGGTGCTCCCGCACGCATGAAGAACAGGTGGCCAGCACACGGGAACCCAGAAGAGCAAGGGGAGCAGAGCTGCCAGCCAGGACGGGCGGGCCAGGGCTTCCCTCCCTCCCGAGCGGGCTTCTTGCGCAGCCCCAGCCCTCCAGCCCGTGGCACTGATGCACGTCCGTGGTCCGGAGCACCTGGCCAGCTCGGGTGCATGGGGCAGCAGGGCAGGGTTTGCTGGCTGGGCGGCCAAAAGGCCAGGCGTAAACCGGAAGATCATCTGCTTTTCTGGTTTCCACTTCGGCATTCGGTGCCAAAAAAAGTTCACATGCGCTCCAGTTTCAGCACTGAGTGCTGAAAAGGTTTGCCAACACTGACACAGGGCCTGGTTACTTGAAAACCACCTATCTCCCATAGCACTTGCCCAACCAATTTGATCCTGTGGGATTGGTGAGTTCTGGATTCCTTCAATTAAAAAATGTTATCTATCATGACCCCAAAGCGCATTTTCTCTATAGCAGCCCCTGCCCTCTGGGATGAGATTCCCTCCCCCCAATATTCAGGTGGCCCCCACTCGGCTGTTTGAAAGAGTTGTAAACACCTGGCTTTTTACTCAGGCCTTTCTCAAGAGAGAGTAAAACCCCTCATACCATCAGGCTAGTCATCATTTTTCTTTATCTTTTATGTTTTATTAATGTTATTGTAATTTCTTTGTTTAATTATAATGAGCCATTCCAAGTATTGAGAGTCAGGCAGCATACAAGCTTAATATATTATTATTTCTTTTCAGTCTTTATACAGTATATGTATGACAGCTGAAGGACTTTTCTTCCAGTTTTTCCTGATCCTGGTTCAGCCAGCAGTCCTGAGTCTTGCAGTCCATTTGTCATCAGATGCCCAGGATCTCCAACATCTAGCACAGTTTTTGTTGACCCAGGTGACAACTGATTTGGTATGAGTTTCTGTAAGTTGTTTCTATAACTTATATCTTACCACATTGTTTATGGGAGAGATACTCTTCATCTGGCTCCTCTGATGAGACCTGTCCACATTATTATTATCATTATTATAATTTGTCGCATAGTCAGCTAGATGTTTAGACTGGATTTGGTATTTTTATCCACCTATTGAATCCTTCCTAAGGACCTAGGATAGAGAGATGTAGGATGAGGATGAGGATGAGGATTGTGATGAGACCTAGGATAGAGAGATGTAGGATGAGGAGGAGGATGAGGATTGTGATGATGAAGGAGAAGGAGGAGGAGGAGGAGGAGGAGGAGGAGGAGGAGGAGGAGGAGGATTAAATAAGAGGCAAAGCCATATTAGGTATTTGATTTTCTATCCAGATATGTGAAGTCCCTTCCTTCCTTCCTTCCTTCCTTCCTTCCTTCCTTCCTTCCTTCCTTCCTTCCTTCCTTCCTTCCTTCCTTCCTTCCTTCCTCTCTCTGTACAAAATATATATGCATTAAAGGCAAATAAATCTTATTGATAACCTTTTCAGGCTTTTTTTAAACACTTTAGATGCACTTTTACTGTGACTTGTACAAATGCCAGGATGATTTTTACAAGTAGACCAGTTTGGTATTTGGTCCCTTGGTTTTTCTAAAACTCCAGGAATGTTAGGCATTTGTGATATTTATTTTTAAAAATCTTATCTTACAGGGAAAAATACTGTTCTGTTTGATTTATTAGAGTTATTTATACTTGCATTTTTACTCAGGCAATTATAAACTAAAGGTGAGTTTGCATATTTCATTACTCATATGTTATCTGCCAGCAGAAGCTTAAAACAAAGTGTGAATTGAGCACACATGCCATTGCACTACCGGTATTCCATTCCATTTCAGGTTAAGTAACAATATGCAAAGTACAGGAAAATGGTAAGCAGTGGTAAGAAAAAATGGTTTTAAGAAAAAAGTAAAGGAAAATAAATGTAAATTTGGCTACACCAAAACTACTCTATACTTTTCTATCCTTGGAACAAGCTTGTTTCCTTTACATCCATACACTGGATTCAAATAATACCTTTCATTCATTAAACTTCTCATCCTCATCCTCCTCTTGTTCTCTTTCAGAATCTCTTCTACCTCATAAAGCTCCAACTGTCTCAGTTTTCCCTTTCCACTGAACACATGTGCTCTTCTTTCCTATATTTTACAGTAATGTATATTACTTATACTAGTTATTCATTTTTTAATTCAATCCACATCCATTCATTAGCTATTCATTCTTGATCCTATCTCTTTTTGTTTTACCTTACATACTTAAATAATCCATTCTTCTTGCATTCAATTTACTTTTACATTTCTCCTGACATACCCAACTGTCACTCTGGGGGGAGGGAGGAGAGACACCAAAAGCAGAATTGGAATAAAATCTAATCAATGCAATATAATAAAATAACAGATCATCAAAAATCATAATTGTAAGGGAGTCGAATGAGGTCAAAGATTGCTATTTGGGAAGACAAACGTCCTTCTGAAATTCTTCTGATTCTGCCTGATTTTTTTCAGTCTTTGTAACCAGGAGAATCCTGGCAAGATATCATTATATCACTGGTCCCTTCATCCTTAGCCAGATGGAAGTGGGCTTAACTTGGTCACTATAGCTAAGCAGTGTTTATACAGACACTTGCAGAGAGTGCTGTGGTACACCTGATTTTTCAAAATTTTCCCTCTGTTTTCTGAGTGGGCAACGTTCAAATCCTACATCCTGATTGACCAGATTTTCAGCTTTGCATAGTGTAATTGGTTGAGGGGGAGGGACAGAATTGCACTAGCAGACAAATACAATTTTGTCATAAAACTGTCCTCCTACCATAATATTGACTGAGTTAGCATTGCCAGTGTTAGATCGGGTCACAGGAAGAAGAAACAGGACGCGGGAGTATTCAGCACCTTTTATTTCCCTAGCCGCTAGCAATACGAACTGCCGGCAGGCTGCCGGAGCTCGCTATTTAACGAGCTCTGGCAGGCTAGCCGGCCACTGACAGCAGTTTATTTTTCCCGCTGTCAGTTCAACCAATCAGGTGCTTCTATGTAAATTCCTATCACGTACGTCCGTACATAACAGTCATACTCTCTGAGCTTGGTTTCTTGCTTGCAGACATTTCATTATCCGAGTAGATAAGTTCTTCAGTATTAAAAGAGAGTGGGGTTTGCTCTCTGTTTATATACTGTAGCTTCCCTTGCCAATGTTGGTAGGATGTTGTTTTTCTCCTTGGTAGTTCCTTGATTAGAATGTTGTTAGCATGAGCTAGCATGTTTATCCATCATTGTGCCATTATCTTTGATATAATTGTGTTCTGTTAACTAGGCCCATGCTACAATGTAGCTATTTTTTATCTTCTTGTTCATATGCAGATATCGTACCTTGATGCAAGAATCATTTAAAAAGACACACACACACACACACACACACACACACACACACACACACACACACATGTACCACTAACTAAAAAGAGGTTATTTCCAGGAACATCCCTTCCTATACACCTGTCTAGCATTTTTTACTTTCATTTGTCCCACAGTGACTTCCTGAATAATAGTTTTAAATAGATTGATAGAAATGCAACTGAGACATTTATCCCTTACCATGGAAAGAAAAGACAGGAGAAGCTTATCGGCTTTGGACAGAAATTATTAGCACTTGATGTAGTGGCATTTCCAAAAACAATATTTTGTATAATTTTCAGGAAAATATATATAATATTGCAATTTGTAAATCTCCAAGACTTGCTAACAGTCAAGCAACAAATAAATTTAATATACCGGTAGTATTAGTAGTATCCTTTGCCCTTTTGCTTCCCTCTGCATTCATGTGCTTGTAGTGACAGGTGGATTTCCCATCATCCAGAGTGGTTATCCCTTTCATAAATTAATAAGCATAAAGGGCATCTACTTCTTAAGACTGTGGTCCAAATCTAGTCCAACCTAGAAACATGGACTACTCTTTTTGAGCCAATCTAAGCTTAATGTATCCCCAAAGTTGATAGCTATGGGGGGGGGGAGGAAACACAGAGGAAGTAGTAATATGTTTTTTTCCTAGAGAAAATGTGGGATGTAAATGAAATCAAGGCAATAAATAAAGCAACTTTTGGGAGTGATGGGTATGTTTAGAATTTCAAATTTTTATCCTGGTTAGACACTCAAAGTGACTGGTCTAGTGAAACGGACTGCCCATTCACAAACTCACAGTCAAAATATGTATGACCAGTCACAAAACATTCCTTTATGAAGAGATAAATTGGTAAAAATAAAATAAAAATAATTGTCTCAAGAACAAAAGTACAAGACAGAGACCTAAACTTCAAAACATGAATCTGTACAACAGTCAGTGGTTCCACTATCCATATTATGTGGGTCCAAGAAGGACCTTGTGCTAGCTCTGCATTACATGTTTGAAAGGGAGACAGTATCCTGTTTATGGCCCATAGATAGCAGTCAATATTTATATCATTGTAAATCTGTCCCAGGTATATAAGCGCCAAGACAAAGTCAAGACATCAGTTACTCTTCAAGTTAAATCTTGAATCTGAAAATAAGAAAGGGGTAAGAAAAAGTAGAGACTGAGCAGTAAAGAACGTTGATATCTAGGCTGCAAAAATTCAGAAAGTTATTAGATAGCCACAGTAAATCAGACTTAACTAGATGTTTGCAGTCCATGTCTAATATTCCTACCAAATATATTAATTACTTCCAGTATTTAGCAATAGCACTTAGACTTATATACCGCTTTACAGTGCTTTACAGCACTCTCTAAGCGGTTCACAGAGTCAGCATATTGCCCCCAACAATCTGGGTCCTCATTTTACCCACCTCGGAAGGATGGAAGGCTGAGTCAACCTTGAGCCTGGTGAGATTTGAACCGCTGAACTGCTGAACAGTCAGCTGAAGTAGCCTGCAGTACTGCACTCTAACCACTGCGCCACCTCGGCTCTTTGAGAGTGATAAACCCTCAAACTGTAAACTCATCTCAAATTGTGAAATTTATGCATCTTCCTCATTGACACAGGTGTTAGTTATTTAACAATGGGAATACCTGAGCCTACAAAATCTCTTCCTCTGGTGGGCTGTGCACATCACAGCCTGAATTTTCAAGTCCTTTGTGCATTATTAATCCATAATCAACTAGTTCATCTGACTCAAATATTGCATTCTCCATAGCACCACTTTATCAGATTTCCTCCCTACCTGGTGTTTGTGAGCCTGCAGATTTCTCTTAACTTTAATCTTCCACTTCCTGTTCTCCAGATGAGGAATCCTCCACTGGAGGCTAAATAAGGAAGAGAGCCTGGTGGGTAACAACAATTGAGTCCATCCACAGGGGAAGCAAGAAGTGGGAAGTTATGTCGTATGTGTAAGAGGTAGAAAGAGCAGAGGTCATAAAATCAGAGCACCCAGAAGTAGTGTGGAATTATGTAGATGACATTAGAATAGTGAAATCTTACAATGGGTTTATATTGTTAATTGATACTAAGCACTACAAAAGGGGCTTCCACGGATATACATAATGAAGCACTATTATACCAGCTGTTTAGTGAAGATAAGAAAATGCTAACAAGTAACAAAGCAGAACTACTCAACTCTTCTTTTGACTCTGTTTTATCAGATTAACTTTATTCCATTTCATTTGTGTAACTTCTTTTGTAGATTATGAGAATTTAGTAAATGTAATATAAGGTGACTATAGCTAAATATTTGACAAAGGACTAAAACTTCTCATTGGTTAACCACAGGGAATGCTAGTAAAGAGGAATCCATTTCCACCAAATAGGAAACAAAAGAAGTTATTGAGATGGGTGGTTCAGTGTTGACTTCAAAATGTAGAATTCAGACGACTATTCCTTTGACCTAGGAAGAATAATAGAATAGGAAAGAAAAGCTACTTAGAAGAATTTAAAATATTCCTGGACTTTTCACCCTTTTCTTATTTTATTCTGAATCTAGGATTACCTATGATTATATCTTTGATACAAAATACAGCTTTAAAATATAGCTTAAATTTTAAAAAAAATACATCAAAGATGGCAATAATAGCTCAATAATCATGTTCTAACATCTGTAACTGCGTACATACAAGATCTCTATGTCACCAGTTATGATTGCCCTGCTGAGATTATTTAACCAAGCTTTATTTATGTCATTCCTTATCTTTGTGCCTTTATCTTTTGTTAACCTCTATCAACTTCTAACTGCAGGTTAAGACAAAACTATTGTCAAAACTATTAATCTATTTTTATATAAGCCAGCTGAATTTTATATAGAGGATAAAGATCCAGGACACTGCAGATTACAGAACTTCCAAATACATTTGTCCCATGCCCATGATTTTTCCTTCCCCCGCCCCCCCAAAGGAAGACAATTGCATATTAAGAAACAAAAAGGGCACATTAAATGAGAAGTGAGATAAGTAAGCACTTTATGGAGGAACTGGTAAGGTTCTATGTAGATTTTATTCAGGACCTCTGCAACCCAGTTAGAGTTACTGTTCAAAAGCTTATAAAAATTTATTTTTAATTTAAATTTAAATTTTAAATTTAAATTTTTCTGTTAATGTATGCAACTACCTATCATTTGAAAGGTTGGTTCCACAAGGTTGATTCAGTTGTAAAAAATGTTGCTTTAAAAGCTAAAAGAGATCCAGTTAACATTTAAGCCTAAAATAGTTGCGTTGCTGTAAGATACATATACAAAGGCATGCAGTACAGCCGTATCTCTTAACATATTAGCCACAGTGAATGGTCATTCCCATTAATTCATAGGTAAGAAAACCTTTAGAGTCTCTCGTGACTATGATAAGTGGAAAATGTGTGGTTCTCAGGTGGATTCAGTCATAATAACTCTAAAGCTCTGTCATCATCAAGGAGTCCAGACAATTCACTAACAGCAACAAAGCCATAAACTTCAAACTAGCTCTTCAGCCAGTCCCTAATGAAATGATCCTTTCCATACAAGTGTAAAAAAACAAAGGGTAAAAACTGGCTTTTCTTCTTCCTAGCAGTTAGATCTTCTTTCCACAATCTGAGCATCAAATTGAAGGATGCCAAGTTAATTTTTCCTTTTTGTAACAAATAAGGAAGCTGTATTTCAATGTACCTTGTTTATTTGGAATTCTGTGGGAGGAAGGGAGCTCCATCTACTATGGTTTCTGCCATATTTATACTGTATTATACATTAGCAAGGTAATAGTTTGAAGTGGAATGAAATAGTTTTCAGTTTCCCAGGTCTTTTGAACTGACTGGCCAGACGATGGGTAAATTACTTTATGTATTTATTGTAGGTCTTCCTATACTATTTTTTGCTCATATTTCTAAGCGCTAGCCAATATAATTCTTCAGAAGGAATTCAATAGTCCTCTCCACATTTTTGTACATTTTTGTCTGTAGCTACATATTTGGTTATAACTTCTAAAACTTTATTTCTCCTCGATCAGTGGTGGGTTGCTACCGGTTCGCACCAGTTCGACGAACCGGTAGCGGTAGTGGCAGCGGCAGGAGGCTCTGCCTGGACATCATCAAAAATGCTCTGCGCATGCGCAGAAGCGTTGCGCATGCACAAAGCATGCGCGCGAGCACTCCCGTTCCCGGACCGGTAGCAAAGGTAAGAGAAACCCACTACTGTTCTTGAGCTACTTTTATGAAACATTAAAACATTTTTATTGTGGGAATTTCCTCTCATTTTCATTGCTGTAGTCCATGACATTCATCCATTATCATCAGCCGCATCCACAGTGATGCCAAAATCATAATACATGCAAGTTTACATTACTCAAACACTACCATTATATATTTACTTGTATCACAATTATATAATAACCTGCATCATGTACCACAACTGTAATATTGTAGGATGGCAACTTCCATGTGTCCTCATGGACATTTAAAAACTGTATAGCCATAGTCCTATTGTAAGATATTAATAAATCTGCACTGGAGCAAATAAAAAATATTAAAAGGGGGAAAATTGAATATAAGGCAAAAGAAAGCCTGACCCTCTGGCCTGGTATTACAAGCCAAACTATTAAAAATATATCTGCTGAAAGGCAAATGTTAATTGGAAGTTCTATTTACTACACATGCTTCCCTTTTTTCACAAACTTTCATAAATTATTAGAAAATTGAGGTGTCAATGTTCTAGAAAGAGACAAGAATAGGTAAATACAAATTAGCTATAAATGGCTACATAAAATACCATCAGAAAAAAGCCTCTTGGCATCTTAGAAAATAAGCTGCCCCTCAGGATGTCAGTAATAGATTCTCAATTTCAAATATTTCTTTTAGTCTTATTTCTCCTGAGCATATTAGCTTAACTGCTCATTCCCTTACAAAAAAGATTGTGCAATAGATATGAGGCTTATTAAAAAATCAAGAAGTCAGTATGATCGTAGGATGTGCCTTGTTTTCTCTGATTATGATGGCTGTAATCATATATTCACCCAGTTTAGAGTAAGCCCCACTGAGTTCAATGAGGCGTGCATAGGAATACACTATCAATGCCTCTGTTTCCTGTGAGCGAGCTTTCAGATAAGGTTTCTGTGTCAATTTGAAAGTGGTTCCAGACTTCAGTGCTCCTAAGATGTTATCTGTGTTGAAAATTGAGCTGATGCATGTCCAACACAGCTGCAGTGTAGTGGAAATTACTGAAAAACAAATTTTCCCCATTAGAGGGAATATGTGCTCCCATCTTTTGAGCTTCATATCCTTCCACATTTACAGGAAAATGCTAGCTCATAGTTCCTTTGTTCTTTCTCAAAAGCAAAGGCAAAACAGTAGTTATGAAAGTGACAGGAATTTTGTCAGTTTCGTCCTGTCTTCTGCACAAAAACAGGCATGTAAATTTACACATTATCTGAATGCTTTTGTTTGTTTGTTTCTCTATTGTGTACACCAGTGGGATGAGGAGAAGTTTATAGCTTCAGGAACCTTAACAGCTTTGGGTGGGAGAGTGATTGTTCAGTCCGTATTCTTGGCATTTTAAATTAACAGAAATAAAACAATCACATATCACCTTCACACTCCTTGACACAGATGAAGAATGAAAGCAGTGGCATTGTGGAAGTGCTCTGAGTAGTAATAACATAGTTCTAGAGAAAGCCAAAGAAATAGCTCTCTGGTTATCTTTAGGAAAAGCGGGGTGGCCCTGACAGGGGGAAGGTGGCTGGCAACTACTGGCCTTCTCTGTGGAGTGGAGAGGGTAGTAGCTGGGGAAGAATTGCAAATAGATGATACAGCTCTGGAATTTTTTTTTATTGTTATCCTGCCTTTATTACCTTGGGAGTAACTCAAGACAGCAAACATACTAAATATTCCTTCCTCCTCCTATTTTCCCCACAACAACAACCCTGTGAGGTGGGTAGGGCTAAGCGAGACCAACTGGCCCAAAGTCACCCAGCTGATATTTATTTATTTTTATTTATTTATTTTGTCAAGCGTGTATATGATTACAGATTAAGTATAAACATGATTGTGAATATATAAGAAGTACAAGCATGTTTACGAGTACATGATATTTTACGAATACATGGGGACGGTAGGACAGGGACGGTAGGCACACTGGTGCGCTTATTCACACCCCTTACTCCATATTCACGGATAAGATAGAACTAGAACTCACAGTCTGCCAGTTTCTAGGCCAGACTGGCTCTTTTTTTTTACTTGGCACCAGCAGATAGTACAGGACATTCAAAACAACAAGAATTGTTTGTCATGGGGAATGAGGAAATTGGCAGCCCGTAATCTCCTTTGGCTCACCTGCTGTAGTATCAAGAAGGTCACAAAACCACTATAGCAAGAGGACTGAGCTATATAAATGGAAGACTGAATGGCACACATAGCTCGGTCCTCTAAAATCTTGCTGCCACCTGTACAGAAGATGATCAGATAGGAAAATATAATTACAGTCCTATTAACAAGATAGCTGTTTATATAAAGCCCATGTAGGGAAATCTCACCTTCTGACTGTAAAACATCTTAAGATGGACATGGTTGCTATCTTGATAATTTCCATCCAAATTAAGGAGATATTTAACCTTTTCTTACATGGTATATATTGAACATTTTAACCTTTGGCATATGTACATATTAACTCAGAAATTGCAATACTGATGTTTTGAATAGAATTACTATCTCTTTATCACTGCCCCAGTCTTTAGCTTTAGTAATACCTGATAAGAGCAGAGCTAATGAATATATAAAAAGCATTTGTTCTTCTTTTTTCCCAGTGTGTGTTCTGCAGTTGCAGAGAATGTCACTGTCTTCATTTTCAATAAATGTCATTTTGTGATTTTAGATTTCTTGAGCTTTCTAAAAATTCCATTTCTGTTTATCTATTTGCAGGAACTTTTGGTCTGCCACTTCACTTTTTTTTTTTTTTTTACTAATTCAAAGATCAATAAGATTTAACACACTGATGAAGATCACTCAAATATTGCAACATTCTGGTGTTCATTGCACCATTTTGATTAATTCTGTTGTTTAGTCCATGACACATAAAGTGCCACATTCTATACAATCCTTTATTAATTATCATTAGCTGAATTATGAGAATCTTCTAAGAGTCAAATCTGATGCCCTGTAATATCTGAGAAAGCCAGTAATTCCTTTATATGTAATTCTGTAATCCTGAATAACAATAGCTGTTCATGGGGAAATACATGTCTGCTTATATATTTTCCTGTTTATTTCAAAGGCTGTCTTGCTTTCTTTTAATAACTAGGTTACTATTGCACTAAGCGAACATTTGACAGATTTGGTTTTGGTTCAGTGTATTGTCAATTTAGGGAAACTTTGCAGAAGAATTTCAATATTATGTAATACAGAATGATATGGGAAATGGGATCGGTCAACAATCATAGTATATCATGCTACAGTCATTAGCACATTTGTCAACATCAGCTCGGAATTAAATGGGTACTTTTATTCAATTATCTTCATTTCAATGTTGAAATAAAATAGGACACTATTGTATTTCTTTATACTCTTTTTCAAACAAAGTATCAGTTGTCACATCAATGAGTTCTCAACAAGGACCTATTCTAGAGCACTATTTAAATGGTTGGATTCCATTCTACCACTTGCCATATCATGCGAGGACGTGTATATGTGGTGCCCCCATTATTGAAGATATTGCTCACAGTATGTTCCACTGTCAACTATACACCCCTTTTAGGTTTTGTACTTCCCCACTCACTCACACACAGAGAGAAGTGTGATTTACAGAGTTTATTAATGTTCCCCAGCAATTCTCTTCACCCAGCCTCAGAACTGTCCCAAATAAATCCAGCCACAAGCAGGCCAAGGTTACTCCACAAGGCAATGGGCAATAGTCCATAAAACAATGGAAAGTTGCTCCAGCAAATAAGTCCACCAAACAAACTTAAATCCACCAGGTGAAACTAAAATGCACACAAAAAAGCTCACTTGGCAAGAGAAGTTCAGCGTCTCCAAGGCACAAAGTCAAGCAGGAAACACACACAGCCAGAAACCCAACATGTTGTTCCCAGCAATGCCTCCCTCTGCCTGCTGCGATAAATAGCTTTCCAGTGCAGCACATCAAGACGTGCAGGGCCTCCTTCCAAGTAATCTTGCAGATCTCTGTTGCTCTTATCTTTTCCCTGCCCTGTGTGCTCTCAGATCCACCACAGAAGGCAGCTCCTCCTCCTCCTCTTCACTGACCATCCATCCCTGAAAGCTGTCCCCAGCCAAAGCCTCCCGTAAATCTCGGCCAGCCATTCAGAGTCATCAATTAACCCAGTTCCTGATGTGCCAGGAATGAGCTCATCTTCCCTTGAGCTGACCTCCGAGGAAGAATCTGAGGAGTCATCCAAGGGAGACATCACAGGCTTAGATACCTAACATCCCTACTTGAAAGAGCAATCCCCTGGAATATGAATTGCAGATTGTCCTATCTCCTCCTGGGTTCTAATTGATACATTGCGAGCAGTATTGTTAAGGCAGTTGAGCTAAGAACCTATTACACCGAACAAATTGGGGTATCATGTAAAAATGATATATTTATCTGAATGCTTATTTTTTTTTTTGTAGTTACCACAGATATATTTTATTATTGCATTTTTTTGTCTATTTTACACTGGAAGTAGATCAGGTACTTTATTTTTGTTTTATTTTTTTATATGGTCATAAGATTAATCAATTGATTATTTATCTGCCTCACACTTACTGACCATTAAGATAATTAAACTGGACCAGTACAAACAAAAAGGGGAAGTTCCTAGAAGTTGGAATAGTTCTTCACTATAAATTAGTCAATGCTGCCTTCTTGAAAATGACCCACCTCCTTCTCAAGATAGATGTTGAATTTGCATATGTTTGCCTCACTGTTTTCCTTAGGAATGTATATGATTATGAAGTAAAAAGTAAGAAAACCACACTTATTTTTATTCAAATAAGTAGATTCAAAGCAAAGTGGCAGGGTAGTATAGGTAGTCCTTGAGTTACAACAGTTCATTTAGTGACTGTTCAAAGTTACAACGGCACTGAAAAAAGTGACTTATGACCATTTTTCACAGTTACAACCTTTGTAGCATCCCCATGATCATGTGATCAAAATTCAGATGCTTGGCAACTGGTGCATACTTATGACCATCGCTGTATCACGGGGTCACATGATTCCTTTTGCGACTTTCTGACAAGTAAAGTCAATGGGGAAGACTGATTCACTTAACAACCAAGTTACTAATTTATCAACTGCAGTTATTCACTTAACAACTGTAGCAAGAAAGATCATAAAATGGGACAAAACTCACTTAACAAATGTCTCACTTAACAACAGAAATTTTGGGCTCAATTATGGTCATAAGTCGAGGACTACCTATATTGTCTACTTTGGCTGATGAGACAGTTCCATAAAATAGGAGACCCAGAGATTAGTCAATATTCTAGACCTCTGAGATCTAATATGAGAATGTTGAAATCCCATGTGTTTTCACTTAACATTCTAGAGATGTGTTGTGGCCCGCCAGCGGCCTGTGCAGCTGGTAGCTGATTCAGACAGCGAGGAGGCTGGTGTGGTGATTCGCCAGCGGCCTGTGCAGCTGGCACCAGAGTCGGACAGCGAGGAGGCTGGAGAGGGCTCTGTGTCAGAGGCAGGGATTCAGCCAGGGCCATCAGAACCTCCAGAGGCTGCCATGAGTGCAGAAGAAGAAGAGGAGGAGCCTGTTCTCAATGCGCGCGTGCGCAGAGCTGCCAAAAGGCAGGAATGGCTCCTGAGGAGAAGGACTACTCGGGAGTAAGGCTTGTGGATACTTGGCCACTCCTATAGCCTATTTAAGTGAGGAAAACGACTGACCAATTTGCAGGAAACAACTCCTTCATTCCCAGATCTTGTCTTGCAAATTCAAGCCTCAGTTTTCTGTTCCTGTTTGAACTTGGCAAAGCCTCCTGCAAACTGTTCCTTGGCAGCTTGCCTACGAAGAGCAAGGTGTGTGTGTTATCTGCTATTACATGAAAGACTTTTAGCCAGACTTGTTTGATTTCGGCTCGGACTTATGCGGACTGCTAATGACACTAATTAGCAGCCGTTGAAAAGAAAAGACTTATTTTACTTTATTTGAACTCTGAAAGACTGCTAATGCAAACTATTAGCAGTTGTAAACAATAAAAAGAGGTTTGTGAGACACTACTGGTGCTGTGTGCGTTTATCAGGAAGCCGGGTCAGAACAAGATGGAGCAATTGTATGAGATTGTTGCAATTTTTCTAGCTACAATTATTGAAGATTCCAATTTACCAGCAATAGGTTGCAAATTCTATTCTACCTATTATGGTGCTGTAAAATTTTAAAACATATTTATCTTTTCCCTCTTGTGGGCAGTTTAAATGTTGTCTCTAGGAATGGGTCCATGACATAAGAGGTCTTTTTGGAAAGTTATCATGACATTCTTGTCAATTACTATGCCGCAAATGGTATAAGACTACTCTGAAAGGAGAGGAACAAAGGTTGAAAGAAATAGCTTTCAGAGTCTTAAACAGGAATCTGAAATAATGTAAGACAGGGGTCCCCAAACCCCGAGCTGCGGCCCATTACTGGGCCGTGGCCTATTCAGAATTGGCCCACGCAAATGGCTGGCTGGAGAATACACGCACACACACATCTCAACTTGCGCAAGCTGGTGGGCACTCACATGCTGCATGCATTTGTGCCAGCCCGCTGCTTGAGCAAGGGCTGTGTGGGCATGTGCACACATGCATGTCGGCCCACTGCTCACGCAGCCCAGTTCTCCTCTCCCCCCCCCAGCCGGACTGCCAAGCCACAAAGGTTGGGGACTGCTGATGTAATATGTAATATTTTCTTTCTAAGAAAATATTACAATTTCACACAAACATTTGCTTTTGTTTTTCCACACAATTTAAATATTTTATTTATTATTTAAATATTTCTATAGCTGCCCATCTTTCAACCAACTCTGAGCAGCTCCCAAACAAAAGTTAAAAGACATATAAAATCATTTTAAAAACTTTAAAACACAACCAATTAAAACATCAAAAAACAACCTGGCACCAATCCATGCTAATCTCCCATCATCTAATCTTCTCCCAATGCATGGGGGGGGGGAGCAGATCTTTAAAGCCTTACAGAAAGCTAAAAGGGTAAAAGCCTTCCAAACTTCAAGAAGCTCACATGGCGTGCATGCATGCGTGTGCGCCAGCCCACTGCTTGTGCAAGGCCTAGATCCCCTTTCCGGCCCCCCAGCCGGGCTGACAAGCCACAAAGGTTGGGGACCGCTGCCTTATTTTATTTTATTTATTTGTTTGTTTGTCAAACATGTACAAGATAGCAGGTATAGGTATAAACATAAACATAATCAAGGTGAATACAGATAGATGAGGACAATAGGACAGTAGGACAGGGACGGTAGGCACGCTGGTGCGCTTATGCACGCCCCTTACAGACCTCTTAGGAATGGGGTGAGGTCGACAGTAGACAGTCTAAGGTTAAAGTATTTTGGGTTTGGGGAAGAAACCACAGAGTCAGGTAGTGAATTCCAGGCATTGATCACTCTGTTGCTAAAGTCGTATTTTCTGCAGTCGAGTTTGGAGCGGTTTACATTAAGTTTGTATCTATTGTGTGCTCGTGTATGGGTGGGGTGGAAGG
>QLTV01003290.1:4956-34112 GCA_003457575.1 Thermophis baileyi | reverse complement strand
CTCTTAATGCCTTTTTGGCAATGTTGTTACAGTGGGCTTTGGCACTTAGATCATTAGATATGAGTACTCCAAGATCCTTGACAGAATGAGGGTCGTCTACAAGGTCGTGTCCTCCAAGCTTGTATTTTGTGTTCGGATTCTTTTTGCCAAAGTGTAAGACAGAGCATTTGTTGATTGAGATTTGAAGTTGCCACTTGTTTGACCATTCTGATACATAGTCAAGGTCTTTCTGAAGGGTAGTAGCATTGTCTGTGGTGTTAAATAGTTTGACATTGTCGGCAAAGAGAACGCAGTTGCTTGTAATGTGATCACAAAGGTCATTTATGTAAAGTATGAAGAGTGTTGGTCCTAGAACGCTGCCTTGAGGGACACCACTATTGACAGGTACAGGATTTGATAGAGAACTCTCTATTTTAACAACTTGTTGTCTGTTTGACAGGAACGCAGTTATCCAATCATGTAGGGGTCCAGAGATGCCATAAGATTTTAGTTTCAGAAGTAGTTTGTCATGTACCACTGAATCAAAGGCTTTACAAAAGTAAAGCCTTTGGCACTCCTGTAGATAGCGTAGGGCCATATAGACCTTGCCCCAGGCAACTCGTCATGGGGACAACTCACCGTGAGTCTGGGTCTCCCACTCTGGTTTCCAAAGCTGGCCCAGCTTAAGGGAGGCAAAAGTTCCCACCAGCCTCGACTCTTTCTCCAAAGGCTTCCTCACCTTGCTTTCAAGTGTCTCCCTGCCCTTGAAAGATGGGCTGAACAGGAATCATTGTTTATACACACACAGTCACACCCACAGTCCCACCCACAATTCCAAGCTTGGGGCTTTTTTCTGCATCCAAGCTGGCAAACTGCCATTTGCACCTGGGCTTGGGGAGACAAACCTCTCTCTTGCCTAAAGGAGGCCTAGACTCAGAGTCTTCTGGGTTCTGGGCCACCACTTTAACCACTATATCAAATTGGCTTCTTCACTAGCTCCAGCTTTTTCATGTTCTTTTGTTGCAGGTCAATGCCAGAAAGCATTAAAATGAGTTTTTAGCTTTTCTTTGCTTTGGCTGTGCATGGAAGAAGGACTTGGTGGGAAGATATATGGTCAATCTAAATAAAGTCAGTTTAAGAAATTATTGCAAATTGAAATTGTTGATAACATGGTAGGATCTATTAATGTTGTGTCATTAAGATAATAAACACATTATATTGATTGAAGTGCTAATTTAACTGCCAGATATTAGTTACAGTAATAGTAGAAGTATACGCACATCTTATTTATAAGATGTGTTGTCCAAATATTGGCAAATTGCCCATAATTTGTAATAACTTATTCAGAAATCACTGTGCAGTTCTAGGCTAAGAATTGCAAATATAAGAATTGGCTAGCACAGGGGTGAAATGCTCCCGGTTCGCTCTTACCTGTCGGTCACCGTAGAGCTGGTCGCCAAGGTAGCGCGAGACGCCGCCCACCTGCCCAGATGCCGCCCGGACGCCGCCATTTGGGTTCTTTTACCCTCTGCGCATGCGCAAAGCATTCTGTGCATTTGCAGAGGGTAAAAGAACCCAAATGGCGGCGTCTGGGCGGGTGGGCGGCGCCTCAATACCACTGATACAAAAAATCATCTATATACAGTAGGCCATGAAACTGTATGATTTCTATTTCTTAATATATGAAGACTTTTAAAACAATTTTGATAGAGAAACTCTGGTAGCCAATTCTTATATTTGCAATTCTTAGCCTAGAACTGCACAGGGATACACATTTCTACATATTTCTGCAGTAATCAAAATATTATTTTTGGAGAAACGGTTTTAGGATTAATTTGAATAAATCAGAAATTATGTATATTATTGTTAATTCTGATAGTCAAAAATGTATATACTCACTATAAGATCCAGATAGGGGTTAAAACAGTGAAGTATTTGGGAATAACTTTGCCAAATAAATTGAAGCAACTGGATTATATTTCTTTACTTCATAAAATTAAATCAGTAAATTTGCATGACAAATCTGTTGGCAAAATTATTGCATTTAAAATGAAATCACTTCCCAACACTTTTTGCCCTTTTTTCAAACAATAATATGGCAAGTATCAGAGAATACCTAACAATGTTGCTAGATTATTTTATTTTTCTGTTTCAGAATAATAAATCTAGGCTCTCTTTAATGTAAACAGTCAATAGGTGGAGGATGAGGTATTTAATTTTTTTATCAACTATTTTCATGTGTTCCAGTTAAAACAATTGATTTCTTTGATATAATCACAGGATAAACGATGGCAGAAAATAAACTGACACAATCTGAACTTTTGTGGCAAATTTCCATCCTTTGTGCAATTTTGTAGACAAGAAAGAAAATAAGACAGCTCATTAATAATCAATTTATATTATCTTCTGTCTGGAGTTGGTTATTGTGGCAAATGTAACTTTAACCACCTTTATCTTTTTATTTCCCATTACAAACCTGTCTTTATACAAACTCAGTTAAAATAAAGACAGTAGATTATGATAAAAAAAACAAGGGTTTACAACTCACAAAAATATGAATTATTTTGAAAAAAAATCTCTCTAAGCTTAATACAGAGCCAAAATATTTAATGATACTGAAGATATTGTGTTCTGTATAATTCCTAAGTATGAATTATTAATTGTTATTAATTATTAATACTAATTATTAATAATTTCCAGTGCTAGTTTATTTCTCTATGTATGAAAAAGATAATATGTGGATCCTCAAGATTTCAGTGAAATTGACTGAAATTTTCCTGTTTCTAAATGCACTTGTTCTTTGTAACTTTCTTTCGCCATGTTGCTTTAAGCAAAGAATTGTAAAGGGAAAAATGTAATCAATTAAATATGATTTGGCTCAGCTACCCTCTCAATCATCATTAATGGATTAGTTTATTACAGGAGTGATTATGGATTTACAGTACTTAAACTATAATACTAAAACACACTAATCTGTGATTAACTGAACTATGGTTTACCAAATTAATCCACTTACACTTGCACAAGACTTGGAACCATACTCAGTCTCACACTATGTAACCAACTTAGTTCTAACCACTTTGTGCATTTAGTGTATATGATTGTGTAAAGAGCCTGAGTTTGAAGCTATCTAAGTATAAACTAGGGATGTGGTGGCTCAGTGGCTAAGACGATGAGCTTGTCGATCAGAAAGATCAGCAGTTCGGCGGTTCTAATCCCTAGCGCCGGGTAACGGAGTGAGCTCCCATTACTTGTCCCAGCTTCTGTCAACCTAGCAGTTTGAAAGCACGTAAAAAATGGAAGTAGAAAAATAGGGACCACATTTGGTGGGAAGGTAACAGCGTTCCGTGCGCCTTTGGCGTTTAGTCATGCCGGCCACATGACCACGGAGACATCTTAGGACAGCTCTGGCTCTTCAGCTTTGTAACGGAGATGAGCACCGCCCCCTAGAGTCGTGAACGACTAGCACATATGTGTGAGAGGAACCTTTACCTTTAAGTATAAACTATAATAATCCAAAAAATGCTTGTTATAGTGCGAACAATTATCATATGTGATGTTCTAATCAACTCTGCAGATATAATTCTTTCTTTAGCATTTGAAACTATTTTTTTTAAATCCATGCTACCATTGCATCTAAAATAGGACCTAGTTCTGTATTTTAATAGATGTGACTGTTAATAATTGTGTGTGCACATGTGCGTGTGCATGTACCCATGTTCCATTGTACATATATAACTCCTCTATTAATTTCAAGTTCTTGGGTTTGAGAATTATGTTATCCATGAATTCTGATAAACATTGCCTGTTTGTCTTATTTGTTAGTGCCTTTTGTTGGTTGTAACAAACCCATTTATCAAATTGTTCTACCTCAATAGAGGTAGAATCATCTGGTATTCTACCTTCCATCTCTGTTTTGGTACTCCTATATACATAGGCCACTAATAAATAAATAGTACATATACTTGCTCTGATCCAGAAACAGGGACTAATTGCGCTAGGGACACATTAAGCTGGAAGTTACCCATAATAATTCTCCAATAGCTTTGGATCCCTTTGATCCTTTCATACCTTTTTTGTTTGTTTGTTTGTTCTTTCAACCCCCTTTGGTCCAGGCAACAGCCCCCCCCCACACACCTTTTTTTTTTTGGCATCTTTTCTTTTCCTCCTCTCTCCCGTTTTTTTCTTTTCCCCTCTCTTCTCTNCCCTTTTTTCCCGGCAACTGCCCCCCCCCACACACCTTTTTTTTTTTGGCATCTTTTCTTTTCCCTCTGGCTCAAGTTTCTTTCTGTTCCCATCACTTCTCTGAATTCCTCTTCCCACTCCTCCAGCTTCTTCTTCCAGTCTGTCACTATTTCAGAACTCTTTTCCCTCTGATATTTACCTCCATGTTTCCTCCACCACCATTGTCAACAAATTCTGCTGCCGCTGTTTCTCTGTCATGGATATCAACCCAATCTGCTACCATGACCACCATCAATTTACATCACTACCATCCCAGTTTCTCTTTCTGGCTGAAGCCCCACATCATCTTCTACTGCCCATAGTCTGTTGTCCTTTTTTCTATCTGTCTCTATATCCTCTGCCTCACTCTTGTCCCTTCATTTATTTCTCTTGGTTTTTGTTTCCTTGTTCTGTCACTATTTTTGATTCAGTCCTCCTGTGGCTAACCTTAAATCTAATTTGCCCAGCCATACTATTCACTCTGCCTTACTACCCAGAAATGAAGCATCATAGATATATTATTATTAATACTTTGTATAATTATTGCAATTTTGAAAATGAATTATTTATGTTTCAAGCTTCTTTGGGCGTGCTTACTATGATGTGTGTGTGTCTCAGACTGGACACAGAGTGAAGAAATTTTGCTGCTTCTGCAAATCTAAATGATTAATCATTGCTATGCAAAGCTGCAGTAATTATGATTTGACCTTACTAGTCCTTTCTTACTCACTGACTCATTCCCAGAACCTCCAGAGATGGGATATCAGTCAAAGCAACAGCAACTGCAGATAAAAATCACAGCTCTTGGTGAATTGGCTTCCTCTGCCTGCCAGCACTTTTGTCTTTTGCAACAGACTTTTAGTTCACATCTGTGCTCCTTACTCTCATTCCTCAGAACACAACCCATTTGCTCATACTAAAAACATAGTATGTTTCAAACCATCAAGCAGGATTTATTTATTAGATTTTTATCCTGCCTTGATTACTATTTAAGTAACTCAAGGCAGCAATGTACAGAATACTCCTTCCTCCTCCTATTTTCTCCACAACAACCCTTAGGATTGGGCTGAGAGTGACCAGTCCAAAGTCAACCAGCTGGCTTTCATGCCTAAAGCAGGCACTAGAACTCAATCTCCTGGTTTCTCTGCCAGCACCATAACTACTACACCAAACTGGAGCTTAGTTAGAGCCTGATAAAATATAATCCGAATGAAATCAATGATGGAAAAGTAATAGTTATGATCAGCTGGCCTCTTTACTCATGGGCTACTTAAAGCAGCCAATGGCATGTCTCACTCTTTGTGTGTTTCACACTGAGGTAAAACAATTAATGTAGAAAAATAGGCTAATGGAACTAAGCCAATTATCCCAAATGCACAGCAATCACAGAACACTGTAGCCCCCCACCCTTCAGATATCACTATGTCTTTCACATATTAAACAACACAATGCAGCAACAACAACAGATTGCTGTTGCTTGAAATTTCCTTGGCAAACAATGCAGTCAACAAGGATGGTTTCTCATCATCTAAATTGTCAAAAGTTATTAATTTCAATGCTGTTCTTAGTAGTCCCGTCTCAATGTTACAGTTTATGCATAAGAGCCATTTACAAAATGCTGTTCATTACAATGGCATAATTTCATTTCCAAGGCTGGTTGATAGGCAATGTGAAAGAAGAAGCAACAAGCCTCCCTTTGCTGCAGAACAGAGTTCTGCACCCTCCTATAACCTGTTGAGTTCAGAAGAGGTTGAGAATGCTGCCTTAACTCTTCTGTTGAGATAAAACTCATTGCTGGTCTGGTCAGCATCTGTAGATGGGATGGAAACTGTCTCATCCTTTACTGAAGCAGTAAAATGTCTTGAGATGTTTATTTAATTAAACAATACACAGTTGAATCACCATATCTGTGCTGGCTTATCAAGGGTTTAGCCTAGAATTAAGAACTGTCTCTTTAAGACATAGCATTCTGGGGAATGTAGTCCATGCCATGTAGTCCATGCCATGTGATCATAACTGTGTACTCTTATTGGTCATTGAAGTATGCCTGGGAGGCGGGAGTAATTGAAGTACGCTATCCCAAAGGAAGTCATTTTCAAGCTATCTACCGGGAAAGCATGCCTGAAGAGGGAGATGGGGAAGCATTAATCCTTTTTTACAATATTCGTGATGGTTCCAGATTATGACTGTAGATTCAGAAGAACTTCTACATAACCGTGAGTGTTGTCAGAGGATGCCTGAAGAATAAAATATAATCTGATTGAATGTACCATTGCGTCTGTGTAAACTGCCTGATGATAGCACAACCAATCTACGCTTGATTCAGAACAATATCCTTTTCTGTTCTTTGTCCTTTCTATTATAAATAGGGAATACTAGAATTTAACAATAGAGTGCTGATAGCCTGTGATATTGCAAGGCTTGAATCTCTCTGGTAGCCAAATGGGCTATGGGAAGCATGTGATGCATCCAGATAGTCTTTCTTTAGCCAGGGTGCAAATTATCTATCGCTAATACCAAATAATAGAAGTATGCTGAATCAGGCACAGAGATTCAGAAAAACTAAATCTGGTTTCTGTATTTTGCAGATCAGCTGATTCTTATTAGACTTCTGACAGAACATCGATTAATTTTATATTCTGCTATGTATTTATTTGCTGCATCTTAAAACCATTCCAATAAAAAATAACTGTGATCATCTATATATGTATATGTGAAATGTAAGCTATCAAGTTGTTTTTGACTGGAACATTACATATCATAATGTATTGTAACAACCAGATTAACAATAATCAGTCAAAACTAACATACATATACACACACACATAAATATACAGAAACATACTTATCATAACATAACAATCAGATTAATAATACAATAATCAACAGTAACGAAAATTTACATCATCCCTTAGAAAATCCAGGTTTTGATGATCTTCTGAAATCCTAGCAGAGTTGGCCTGCTATGATACGGAGTAGCTGTTGTGAAGCCAAACCCTATGGTTCTTGATGCTTTTACTTATGCTCAGTTGATATATTTTTAAGGAAGCTATACTTTTGAAAGTGCTATTTGGTTAAAAAAAAACATGACATTCTCAGGAATATCTCATTCAAGACAAGAAGGGAGATGACTGTAACAGTATTCAGAAATTTATGCTTTCTCAAAACTATGTCAGCACAAAGTATGCTCCATATATATTTACATCTGGCACTATGAGTGGGGAGGGGAAGAAAATATGGGTGACATCCAAAGCAGTTTTCAATGGCAAATATGATTCAGTTAAGTTTCCAGTATTATATACCTATGAATAAATAAGAACTTATTTTCAATAGGAACATTACTTTCATTCTTTGGGGGCTGTTGAGACTGCATGACGGTATAGTACATATCCATTGTGACAGATATGAAGGCATGCCGTAAATAGCAATTAACTATTAACAAATACCAGTAACTAGCATTAGTGCTGCCAACTTTTCTGTCTCTTCTATACTGAATGGTTCATCTTCAATATAGATAAAATATACTGGTTGGCTATTAGAAATCAGCATTTATACTTCTTCAGACTAATATATAGAAAATGTTACATTCCTGTCATTCCATGATCATAAAAACATTTAAATCCCCTTCTGTCAATTCCAAAATATGCTTTCTCCATGCAACATGACAGTTTTAAAAATGACTTCTAAGAATTAGTCCTCAGGTCTGGGAACTAATACAGTGAAAACACTATAGAATCTCCAATTGCAGATATACATACTAGAGTGGTTATTTTCTCCATTACTAAGTACCTTGAAACTTGTTTGTCAGCAAAATTTGATTGATTTATTTGGATGAATCTTGAATGTAAACACCAACAAGCATGTCTGAGTTTTGTTGGAAATTCTCATAAGCGTGCATAAGGGAAAAAAATAGATCCAGGAAACCTCAGACCTATCAGCCTGACCTCAATACCAGGGAAGATTCTGGAAAAGATAATCAAGCAACGAATCAGTGAACACCTAGAAGCAAACAAAGTAATAACCAAAAGCCAACATGGGTTTGTCAAAAACAGATCATGCCAGACTAATCTTATTGCATTCTTTGAAAAAGTAACAAAATTAGTGGACCAGAGGAATACTGTCGATATAATTTACTTGGACTTCAGTAAGGCATTTGATAAAGTAGACCATAACCTACTACTAGATAAAGTAGAAAAATGTGGGTTAGACAGCATCATCACCAGATGGATTCGTAACTGGCTGACCAACTGCACTCAATGTGTAATCCTCAATGGAACTGCATCTACATGAAGGGAAGTATGCAGTGGAGTACCCCAAGGCTCTGTTTTAGGCCCAGTACTCTTCAACATCTTCATCAATGACTTGGACGAGGGGATAGATGGGGAACTCATCAAATTTGCAGATGACACCAAGCTGGCAAGAATAGCCAACACTCCAGAAGATAGGCTCAAGATACAGAAGGATCTTGACCAGGGGTGAAATCCAGCAGGTTCTAACAGGTTCTGGAGAACCGGTAGCAGAAATTTTGAGTAGTTTGGAGAACCGGCAAATACCACCTCTGACTGGCCCCAGAGTGGGGTGGGAATGTAGATTTTGCAATATCCTTCCCCCAGGAGGGGAGGGAATGGAGATTTTGCAGTATCCTTCCCCTGGAGTGAGGTGGGAATGGAGATTCCCTTCCTTCCTTCCTTCCTTCCTTCCTTCCTTCCTTCCTTCCTTCCTTCCTTCCTTCCTCAGCAGCTGCCAAAAATGCCAACACAGTTCTAGGCTGCATTAACAGAGGGAGAGAATCAAGATCACGTGAAGTGTTAATACCACTTTATAATGCCTTGGTAAGGCCACACTTGGAATACTGCATTCAGTTTTGGTTGCCACAATGTAAAAAGGATGTTGAGACTCTAGAAAGAGTGCAGAGAAGAGCAACAAAGATGATTAGGGGACTGGAGGCTAAAACATATGAAGAACGGTTGCAGGAACTGGGTATGTCTAGTTTAATGAAAAGGACTAGGGGAGACATGATAGCAGTGTTCCAATATCTCAGGGGCTGCCACAAAGAAGAGGGAGTCAAGCTATTCTCCAAAGCACCTGAGGGTAGGACAAGAAGTAATGGGTGGAAACTAATCAAAGAGAGAAGCAACTTAGAACTAAGGAGAAATTTCCTGACAATTAGAACAATTAATCAGTAGAACAACTTGCCTCCAGAGGTTGTGGGTGCTCCAACACTGGACGTTTTTAAGAAGATGTTAGATGTTAGATAACCATTTATCTGAAGTGGTGTAGGGTTTCCTGCCTAAGCAGGGGGTTGGACTAGAAGACCTCCAAGGTCCCTTCCAACTCTGTTATTTCTATTTCTACTGTTGTTTGTGGACTGGGCACACCTACAATGAGCTATTAAAATCAGTTTCCTGAATTCTCTTCACCCAACAATGGGTAAAGATTCATTTTCCATTATTTTCTCAGAATATTGCACACTAATTACTCTGTTCTCCTCAAGCTACACCACCAAATTCCAATTGTTATTGTTACTGAATAATATTTCTAAGAACAAGTGAAGGGAAAGCATAATTCAAAACTTTCCTTTCTGAGAATAAATACATACTGATGTATTTGGTTCCAAACTGGTGTTTAACCAAAAAGTCCAGCTCAAAGGATATTCTGAAATTGAAGTAATTGTAACTAAATTAACATAATAAGCATAGATGCATCCATAATACTGGTACTCATTGTTCATGCTAAAGTAAATTAATATGATTAGTTGTAGCACAATTACAATTGTTGGTTTAAGACGTATTGCCACATTGGTGGAGAAGCAAACATTCCTATTTACAAAAGTTAAAGCCTATGGAATCCAAGGCCACCATAGACAGCTGCCATAACATCATCAGGTAAAAAGGTATGCACAACTGGATACTTACTTTGGAATTATTTTTAATCAGTATGCTAGAAATTATGTGAATTAAAATCCATTACATCTGGCAGTTGGTAGATCAATATCATAAACATTCAAATTACAAAGCAAGATATGCTTTAAAAAACAAGCTTAAAAACAGAGGGTGAGGAAAAAAAGCTTTTAACTTGGCATGTTAAATACCTACTGGAAATTAGACTTCCTTACCTAAAGGTGGAAGAACAATATCAAATTGATTTTTTTTTACTGAGTACAGCCACAAAGTCCTCCTTCTGGTCATCTGTATCTCCACATCTGTTTGCACATGTATGAAAGCCTCTATGACCTATCAATTGCCTGATTAATGGCCTTCTTATATAGAGGAGAGAAAATAGGGCCCAGTTGTGTTATCTGATTATCAGAGGCTGAATTATGACTCTATTTCTCACTGCAGACCCATCTCATAGTAGTGAGCAGTAAATATTTAGGATTTTAATTTTAACAGTGAACTTCAGAAGACAGCTCCATCACCCTGCTTGGGTCTGGAATAGTTGATGCTTTACAATGTACAGACAAAAGAGAAGTTCAGGCTCAACAGGATGGCAATGATAGTTTTCATCCTGGAGCAGCAAGTTTTGTATGAAACCTGGAATCTATTGAAATGTAAAATGCTTTGGTTGGGGCCATGCTAACAGCAAGATTGCTATCTTGTTCTAGCTTTAGATCAGCCTTCCTAACAAGAACCCTGCAGATGTGTTAGGAATGCAATTCCCAGAACTGAGACCTATGCTGGCTAGGTTGACCAAAACTGTTAACACAGATTTTTAGTTTTTACTAAACTGTTAAAAGAATTCCATGGGGATATAAAATCGCTTCCCACATGTACACACTCTTTATAATGAAAAAAGCTGATCATTGATCTAAACGTGGCTTCCCTTTTCCAACCAGCTTTGTGAGATCCATATAATGCTGAGCATATATTTACAATCTAGGTCATTTTTGAAATCTATACAGTGATTTACACATTACAGCTAAGGAAGTTGCACTTTGTAACTTATATGTAAACACTGAATTCTAAAGAGACTTTAATTGATTACCTGAAATGCACAGCAAAATTGAAAAAGCAGCTTCACCTACAGAAGAAAGTGAGGAATCAATATGAAATTTTCATTAGTAACCAGATTCATTTACAGAAGATCAGATATGTTTCCTTTCTACTCCATTCACCTACATTGATGAGGTCATATATTGGTAGAACAGGGCCATTAGCAATAGGAAAATTCTTAAAAGAAAATGATTCTTAAGGACCACATGTTAAGAGATTTCAGTCAGTACACTAGGTAAGTGAGCATATTTACTAAAGAAATGATCAAAGAAAAGAGTTCTTCTTTAGTCATCTGCTCATCTTTTAGATAATTTGTAATATAAAACAAGTTTCCACATAAATCTGTTGACCAAATATACATTTACTGACAGTTTTATAGTCACGGTATCTTTTTTGTATGAAAGCAGCTCTTAAGACACACAGGAGGTGACTACACTGAATATATCAATAGTGCAGAGACTCCTTCTGAGAGTCAATCATAGTCCTGCAGAGAAGATAGTCATCCCATGTCATATCTGCATAACCACAGTTGAGATTATGATGCATGGTAGTGGCAAACAGAATTCATAGCAGAGAAATAACACAAGACTCAATATACAATCCAGTGGGGAAAGAATATTAGTAAGGGATATTAGTAAGAGTTTAGGAATGAGAAAATAAGCAATTCAGCAGATGTTCATTTTACAAAATAAACGCAGGTTGGAATCTGAGAACATAGACTTCTAATATTACAGACAAGCAAACAGTTGCAATTTTTTTGTTATCTCAAAAGTGGCTGACTCAATCATTCTGTAGACATGCTGGATAAAATTCTGAGAGCTACCTGAGACAGTATTAGACTGGGTACCGTCTATGCATAAGTATAATCTGTTCCATTGCAAACATATGTAGGGCCTAGAGCAGCGGTTCTCAACCTGTGGGTCGCGACCCCTTTGGGGGTCGAATGACCATTTCACAGGGGTCACCGCACGCGTTAGCCTGCCATCTTGGTGCCACCGTCACTGCAGGGGTGAAAAGGTCCCAGTTCAGCTGTGCCTGCGGGTCGCCGGACAGCTGGTAGCCTGGACGCTGCCATTTGGGTTCTTCTACCCTCTGTGCATGCGCAGAATGCTTTGCGCATGCGCAGAGGGTAAAAGAACCCAAATGGCGGCGTCCGTGCGAAGTCTCCGGCTTCCACGCTACATCGTGCATGGGGAGGGGGTGGGGCAGGGGTCACCGGGGGTCATGGCGGCGGGGGGGGGGTCGTGGCATTAAAAAGGTTGAGAACCACTGGCCTAGAGACAGAGAACTACCTAGAGATATCGAACTTTGGAAATTTTATGACATGTGGACTTCAACTCCCAGAATTCCCCAGCAAGTGGGAATTCTGGGAGTTAAAGTCCACAAGTCTTAAAGTTGCCAAGGTAAGACACTCCTTGAATAACCTTTTCCTCATGATGAGTGTAATGTATGATCAATGCTTCAGTGAACAGAGTTTCACATTAAACACACATTGGTAAAAACTGGAATCCAAGAAGAATTTACTTGTCAACACTTCCATCTTTTTACCAATTATTTGAACTAGGCCTTGCTTATCAATCCCTTCTTCCCACAGATTATTCAAATATAGGTTAATTGATTCCCACATATTTGTTTTTGAATACCAACTGCTTTCCTTGATGACCTAATTCTTCAAGGAGAATTTTAAAAGTCTGTGGCATAATGGGAAAAGATGTCCCATTAATTTCAGTAAAATGCACTTCTATACAATTCCATGTATAGTATCATAATATAGAACACAAATTATATTGCTTGATTGGTAGAAAAAGTCCCTACATTGTATTAATTGGTAGACTATACCACAATAATATTAATAAACTATTGTAACAACAGTATAGTATAAAGAAAGAAAGAAAAACTTAAAGAAAGACTTATTACAACACTACGGGATCTATTTTCTTATTGGCATATTTCACCGCACCGCTTCAAAATGTGAAAGGTAGCAATTACGAGATGAGATGAAGAGTCTTTTCAATTGAATCATCTTCTTTACCCCTAAGAATATACTTATTCTTTGGGGAAAAGTCAAGCAGTTAGCTCAGCCTGTCTTGCTGTAAGCCACTAAACGTAACTGTATGGTATAAAATGTTTTCCTCAATACTTAATTCTTGGGTTAACAATTCAGGGCACATGGAATTCAACATGTATCCTTCAGTGCCTGCCCTGAAATCCAAACACATTAATGTGTACTTTCACATTTCTTTCTGAAACAGTGAGTACAGAGGTGGGTTCCTCTCGGTTTGGACCGGTTCACCCGAACCGGTAGCAACCCACTGGTGATGTCACAATGACGTCACGGATCCGGTTCAGTCAGTGCCGGTCCGTGGGCGCCACCATCTTTTTTTTTTTTTGAATTTTTTTTATTTATTTTTTTTTTATTTTTTTCTTCTTCTGCACATGTTCAGAAGCCGAGTTTCCGGCACTGCGCATGCGTCGCCATCTTGTTTTTGGCTTTTTAAAAAAAAAATTAAATTTTTTTGTACTGCGCATGCGCGCGTGCGTGAAGCACGCGCACACCCATGAGGCGCGGCCACACAGCACGGGAGGAAGCGAACCGGCAGCGAGGTAAGTTAGAACCCACCCCTGAGTGAGTATCGCTTCAAAGCAAAGCAAGCACAGCTATGTTGGTTGCCATAAAATGGCTAATAAACTTGTGTGAATCTAGGAACTGATGCTAGGTGTGTTTGTTATTGTCCTATTAGCTGCTATTGCCTGGGCAGTCATATAGAAGCCCCCTTAGGTTGTAGAGTTGCTGAGCTGATGCTCTGGAGGTCAGTAATAGTTGCACCATTTTGATTATAATCAAAATGAAAAATTTAAGTGAAATAACGCTTATAGAAAGTTTTCAGATGCAAAAAATAGACAGAACTGTGATTTCCAGTAGTGGAGTATAAGGAGAAAATGTGTAATAGGCTGCTACAGCTAAGAGGACGGTTGTTCATCGTTAATCATATAAACACCAACTGACTGACCATTGTAAACTAAAAGGCTGAAACTTCAGTTAAGCCTACAGCTAGACATCCAGGCTATATACAGAATTGATTTGAAGGGGGAAATGTAATATAGGTGTGTATATACATGGGATAGAATTCAAAACCTTTTTCTTGCCCGTCATAGCTCTATTAACCATGAGCAAAAGGATTAAAATTACAAAGGATTTTCCTTTCCTTCCAGCAAATAACTCAGTAAGGAGGCACTAGAGATATGTGAAAGCCGCTGGAAGATATTCTTGGAAATGAAATCTCTGAAGAGGTTTTTAAAGTTACATACACTTCATAAGAAAAAAGTTTTCTAAAATAATAACTGATTTATGAACTGCAAAAGGATTTAGAATTCTGACTCGCTAGAAGAAATTAGGTGTCTAAATGAGACCATGTCTATTGATTATATTATTAGCTATGTGTTTTGACATATAATGAATAGTGGTGAGTGCCCTGTATTGTATTTTAAACATGATATTCAAGTGCCCCTTGAAATTTTAAATATCTAAGTTGCCAGATTTTGACCACAGTTTGTTCTATCCATTCTATCTATGAGTGAAGATTAGTACAAATTTTGGTGATTGGTGCTGTTATCTGTGTGATCATTACTATATTAATTTTTATGAAGTTTTATTGTACTCTGTGTCTTTCTTGTTTTATTATTAATTACAGATTTATGCACTTTTATTATAGATTTCTCTGGCCCGAAGCCAGACTGATTTGATTGAAAACAAGATTTAAAGTCATTCAGGATACAACTTGAGTCAAGCAGCTGGTCTAAGGACACTCTAACAGATTTCTGCCTAGAACCCTAAAATCACATGCAGCAACAATTTCTCTATGACAGCTTGGGATCATTGGATCAAGTTGGATTTGGATAAGCAAACTGCATTTGTTCTGCTTTAGGAGACATGGGAATTATGACAAGGTTTCCTTGGCTGGGGCTGTGACCACAATGCGATGATGAGCTGTTTATGCTGAAAGCTTGATATGAAATACATGGATAATCCTGGCTTTGCCATGCACATGTACTTCTTCCACATGTAAGCAACATGGGGGGAAGGGGGCAAAGCCTCAGGTGAGATGAAGCTAATTGTACATCTTTTCCAGGATAATAAGGAGTGTGGCTGGTCTATCAGAATAGTTTTGTTGCATTTCTTCTGATAAAATTATAGGGTAGGATTTTTGGGCTCCTAAGCTTGCCATACCACAGCTTATTCAATCTGCAAGCCATCCTTTACTCCCTTCAAAGATTTTTCCACTGTTGAGGGAAGATGGATTATTGCCTTACATTTTCTGTCTTCCAAAACCGTAAAGTATATCTTGTGTAATTTAGAACTGAGATGTCCTTAGAATGGAAATATGTGTCCAAACTATCCTAAATGAGGGCTTCTCCCAGACGAACTTTAAAGTAAAACAGAAATAGAATAATAAATAGCAGCATAGTATAAGCAAAAGACTGTGAAATAAAATATAGGTACCGTGTTTCCCCTAAAATAAGACCCACCCTGAAAATAAGCCCTAGTCTAATTTTTTTTGGGTGGGCCTAATATAAGCCTTACCCCAAAAATAAGTCCGGGGGATGGGCGTAGCCAGCACAAGAGGTGGCAAGCGCACGGGGGGCAATGGTGTCTGGCAGTAGCCACAGCCCACTGGCCCCTTGGATAAGTCTGAGCGCGGAGGCAGAGTCAGGGGGATACAGGCAATCTGGACATGCTGCACGGCTGCCTGGCTCATGGGAGGCTTGCGGGAGGATTGTGCGGTGGCACTGGCATCAGGTGCAGACAGAGACACAGGGGAGGCAGGCTATTCCGATGCCCCGCGTGGGCACCTGCCCCAGCAGTCATGGGCAAACCGAGAGATGGTGGGATGGAGTGGACAGCGTGTTGGGATCGCCTGCCTCCACCCATGCCTCTGCCTCCGCCTGGCTCTGCTACGTACTTTTTGCCCAGAGGGAGACTGAAAGCTTCGTCTGCTTGCAAATGGGCCACTTTGAAATGGAGCTAATCGCTGTTTGAAGTTACAACAGCACTGGAAAAAGTGACTTATGACCTTTTTTCACACTTATGGCTGTTGGGCAGCATCCCTCTGGTCACGTGATCAAAATTTAGACACTTAGCAGTTGACTCATAATTATGATGGTTGCAGTATCCTGGGGTCACATGATCCCCTTTTGGGACCTCCTGACAAACAAAGTCAGATTCACTTAACAACTGTGTTACTAAGTTAACAACTGCAGGGATTCATTTAACAACTGTGACAAGAAAGCTGTAAAGTGGGGCAAAACACACTCAATTGTCTCACTTAGCAACAGAAATTTTGGGCTCAATTGTGGTCCTAGGTTGAGGACTACCTGTACCTAAGTGCCCCTTTTGCCTGTATTTCTAGCCTTTAAAAAGGATTTCCAAGTTGTGTAGACACTTACATGAATTTGACTAACCATAAAGATTACGTTAATGCATTACAATTATTCATGATTTTATAGGGCTTGAGATCTGTGTACTGTCAAGATATTTCATAGACCGATGCAGAAATTGGCAATTAAGAATAATTAAAATTCTCAGCATTGATACCATCATTAAGAAGTCAGTAACTATGGTGGACACTGATAGCCTTGCATATAAGCTAGTGCCGCTAGCTATCCTTTAAGACTATGTTCTAACGGAAGGCAGATGACTGGTGCCTGTATTAAAAGTCGGGTTGATTTTCAGTCCTGAATATGCTGAGCCTTTTTCCCAATCAGCCTTGCATGGTGCCAGCTGCATTTTTCAAGGAATCCAAATCCATTTGGTAAGCCAATCAGAGCCGTGTAGTTTTTATTAAATCATGTATTAGTTAAACACCAATAACAAAGACATCATGACTAAGAAAGCTTTCTCCTTTGAACTAGAATTTGCACAGTTCAAATCCCATTCCCACAGCCAGTGGATTAATGTCTACATTATCTGAGCATACGAAGGCATCTCTGTCCTACAGACTTGCAAAAAGGAAGCTGTTTTCCTTGTCGGGATATTAAGATTTGTGTGTATTTGCCAGGAGCTCATACTCTAGGCCAGCACAACTTGTCTTGGGAGGAGCTTGTACGATAAGCGTATTACCATTAAAAAACCCCGTGCTGGGTATTAGACATTATTTCTCTCATACATGATACGTTGTAATAAGATTTGAATGCAGTAATGCCTCCCTGAAATATAGCTGGAGGTAAGGCCCAGCAGGAAGCAAGGGATAAATCCATATTATAAATTAAACTATGGGGTAGCATCTTCAGTTAAGGCTGCATTACATCCTTTTGTTGAAATTAAGGCAGAATATTTATACACATCTGGTAACATGCCTTTATTTTACCTGATTTGTAACTTAGCAACCTCTCATTTAACATTCTTGCCATTACTTACACAGCAGCTAATAAATCTAGCCAAGTTTTGGCAATCTACTTCCAAGTGATATGAGATGGTTTAAGCACACAGGCAATATGTGAAGCCCCACTAGCTTTTCCAGCATATTATTTACCTGCGAAGATGTATAGACCTCCCATTGTTGAAAGTCAAGTTTGATCAGACTGAATTTTCTTACAACAAGCAACAGAATTTATAGAAGAAAAGCAGGAATCCAAGGATCAAAAAAGATTCTTAGTATAAAGTCTGATTGTGGAATGTCTATCTACAGTTTAATTCAAATTTGTTCTTCTTTCATCACCAAAAGTGCAAATAAAGTGCAAATAAAATTCCAGGTGCTTTGTTCTTTTTGAATTTCCATTCCCTACTTTCCAGCTTCTTTTTAGTGTTTTTCCCCCCCAAAATAAGGGGTTTGAAAAGGATTTTAATACAAAGTTATTACTCTTAAAAGAGGTGGTGCAGTTAAAATTATTCCTTAGTAGTTGTCCTAACTTTAAACAATCTCTTTCTCTACCCTCCCCTTTTTTTTAAAAAGAGATTGGAAGGAAGATCTCTAAATACATGTTAAAAAGAAACTAGAGATGGGAAAGATATTGTAATGACAAGGTGAAATTTCTGCATCACTTTAGACCTGTAAGAGGGCATGCTGGAGACAAGTACTATCTTCCATAAACAAAGGTCTCTGAGTCTTTTTTCATTGTGTGGCAGAGCTCCAAACGATAGCATTTGGCATATTCATTGTAGATGTTCACCATTACAAAAGGCATTCTGTACATGTCTCAAGTATTTACATACTAGAAGCTGCAGAATAAGATTTCCTCTCTTATAGGATTTAGCTATATTTCCATCTGGAACTGAAGTATGTTCTTTATAGTATGCCATTGATGTCGGAAGCATACTTAAAGAGCAATCACATTATAAGATATATTTTTGGCTGAAAATCTATGTCCTATTTTTACAGTGAAAGTATTGTTCTCAGTTTCTTCCCTCTCTGAAAATACATTCCTCTCAAAGAAGGCAGGAAAAAAATATCATTTACATCACTATTACACTCTGTGCTTCAGGGACTCAGATGATATTATTATTGTTGTTGTTGTTGTTGTTGTTGTTATTATTATTATTATTATTATTATTATTATTATTATTATTATTATTATTATTATTATTATTATTATTATATTGTTGTTGTTGTTATTGTTATTATGTTATGATAACCTGAAGAGCAGGATCCGGCTGATGCAGACTATAATTGGTTTATTGTTGTGAAACAAGCTTCATAGTGAAGTCATCCTGTTCTAAAACTGCCTACATAATTATTTTATCCAGTTAATCATTCTGCCTGGATCAGTACATAGATTAAGTTAAAATAAATGAAGACTCTCTTTTATAACATTCCTACCGCTAAAACAGATCCTAAGTCAAAAGTTCCATGGTGTTTCAGGCAGTATCACAAGTAGCATTTCCACCTGGTCAAAATGCAGAGAATAATAACATTTGACCAGTTATCCTTTGCGAGGCTTTTCAGAAGTAGTTCTTATGAAGTTCAGTGAGACTTGTTCCAAATTAGTGTTTATACTGCAGGTGTCAATCTTATTTTCATCTTCAGTCTCTTGACAGATACACAGCTGGTAAGACATAAAAACCAAAGTGAGACTACTAAAATCAGTTTACACAAAAATATTATCTACATTCTATGAAATGCTGAGAGATAAAGATGAGAGGTGCTTCTGCCACAAATAATTCTGGAAAAAGGCTTCTTTGTGTCTTTCTTTCCTTTTCTAAATGAAACTTCAATCAGCATTAATATACAGCAGTCTAATTTTTTTGACTGGTAATATGACATCTGGCTTCAGGCAGGAATAGTAAGAATTGAATCACTGATGACATTGTCTAAGGCACAAGTTTTTGTCAAGACAGGCTGCAACAGAATAAAATTGTGGGTGATTCCAGCATCCAGCATGACTTGTAAGTTGCCTTGCATTCCAAAGGGTTTCCCCACTACCATTACCTGGACTTTTATGTGATGTGCAATTTTTACTCATAAAACAGACTGAACAAACAATTGCTTAGATACCAGATGTGGTAATTGGCCACATCTCTTTCTCCAACTTCCTCGATTCAGGTCCACTTAACCTCAGGCCAGGAGAGGTTCACCAAGCCACTGATTATCATCTATATTTCAGTGTCTGGGAATGAAGTTTGACTGTCAAAGAAATTGGAACATTTCCCCAGAACCATCACTATATCATTTGTACAAGCTTTTAAATCTCCTGCCCTAAAGAAATAGAAACATGTTCATGAGATATTCAGCAGATGCACACTCATAATGTTGGCATATGGCAACAGGAATAAGCAAAGCATCTTTTTTGACAAAATACATAGCCTTTTTATTGTTGTTTGACAAAACATAATTTTCTCTTTTCGGTAATCACACCTTTTTAATTAACTTCCTCTTTATTCAGATGGGGACATGGTCCACCGCACAAATATAATTGATTCTGACAGAATGGTCTTCTCAAATAGGAACCACAATGACATTTTTTTAGGAGTGAAAAGCAAGCAACAAATAGAAAAGCAACGCTGCTGTCATTCACTTTGTCCATCAACTAGTTGCCAGTTATATTTGGAATGCAATTTTTTTTTCATCTTCAATTGCTAGTTTTCTTTTATGACTTTGGTCAGCAATTATGAATACATTTTTCTACAAAAAGGGAACAATTGCACAGATGTGGCAAAGGCAGATGATCAAGATACCAGTGGTAGCAGAAAGGTTATGCTTCACATCCCCCCAAAATACCTTTACTCTGCAACCCCAGATAAGATTATTTCACTCTACAGGTAAAAAATTGAATTTTTCTCTACCTCCTAGCTAAAGGTGATATATATATATATATATATGTGGGGGTGACATAGACATACAGTATGTTATTTCTCTATCTGTGTGTGTGTGTGTGTGTGTGTGTGTGTGTGTGTGTGTGTGTAAGTATACGTACGTACGTACGTACCAGAGGTGGGTTTCTACCGGTTCTAACCGGTTCTTTAGAACCGTTAGTAACTCTGCGATGATGTCACGGAGCTGGTTCTGTCGGTGTTTCCGTGGGCGCTGCCATCTTGGATTTTTTATTGCTGTGCGTGCACGCGCACACGTGCGAAGTGCCCGCGTGCGGCGCAACCCTGAGCAAACCGGCAGCAAAAGGATCCAGAACCCACCCCTGGTACGTAAGTGTGTGTGTGTGTGTGTGTGTGTACACAACATATACACATTGTGGAATCTTCTCCCCTCAGAGATGAGGTTAACCTCATCATTCCTGAGTTTTTGAAGGTTCTTCAAGATTTGGTTATACCAACAGGCTTGGAGACCCCAGGGATGAGTGAATTCATGAGGTGGCTCCATTATTAGTAACACCCCTCCTTCTTTTATTCTCTTTTCCTGCTTTAGTTCTTAGCATCTTAATGCTCTTTTAATAATAGTTATATGTTTTAGGTAATGATTATTTTATTTATTTTACTTATTTATTGATTGTTGCATGCTACCCAGAGTCACTTTCCATGAGATGGGTGGCCATATAAATATTACTAAAACTCTCATGTCTCTTTGCCTGTTTGTTACCTTCAACTGGGTGCATCATAGGGCAAATATTTTTCAACCAAGATATCACAACTGGGATAACTTACAGAATGCCAGGATCCATTATTGCCATGGGAATGAAATTTAGGGAAGTTATAGCCACTTCAGCACCACTGTGATGCTAACTGCTTCAGCACTGCTGCAATCAGCTGCGGCCATGTGATCGTCATTTCCAATGCTTACTGACAGCTTCCTGCAAACAAAGTTTTTACTTGTCATTTTGTCAAAACGGTGAAAAACAGCTCTTCCACACAAGCTCCTCCTTTCATATGTGCATGTGGCAACACAAAACATATAGGACTAAAGGAGAGCTTGAATCCTGTCAGTGCAATGTTAATTGACGAAGGGGGATCAAATAACATGGGATGTCTCTAAGCTTCTGTGGGGAGGGGGCAAGAGGGGGCAAGGTGACAGCAGCATTGCAGTGTTACTGTACTCACAGAAGCCACATTCCTTTGGTACTCACACGCAAAAGCTTGAGGTGTGATGCTGCTTTTGTCTTTCTGATGAAAGAAACTGCTGGGAGCAACTTAAAACGAAGCTAATATAGTTAATTGAATTTAGTGCTGTAATATATAAAATAGGTTGATGCCCTAAAATTGCTTGGCAGCCAGCAGTCATTGGCTATGCACTATGAGCTACAAAAATTAATAGAATTTTTCTACTTTCATATACCACACTTTAATAGCCATATCATATCTGTTCCAATAGAATTATATTTGGGCTGTAAAACATTAGACAGAGAGGTCATTGGTGCTCTCTGAGCTTGGTTGTTTTCTTGCAGATGTTTCATTACCCAAACTGATGATGTTACCTAGTTTTGATAATGAAATGTCTGCAAAAAAACAACCAAACACAGAGAGCACCAAGCACCCCTCATTTCAACCCAGAGCTACAAATATTCTCCTTTATTGGCACATTAGACAGAGTTAGAGTTTTCTTTGTCACCATATTCAGATTATCCAGATTTTTTTCAGCCAAAATGAAATGTTATGGATTGTCATATTATGTGAAGCTAAACAAATGCTAGATGCATATTTAAGATCTATACAAATATGCACTTACATGCAGAAACTTCAGTTCTTTTGCTGATGAAAAAATGTATCTTCTACAGTAGCTCTCTGAATGATACTGCCTCTATTCTTAGACAAATGGAAGTCTAGGTGACAAACTTTGCAGGAGCCAAAGTTAAACATAATGTGTTGAGTTAAATATCTGAAGAGACAGTCCATTTCACAATGATATAACAATATAGTCTGTGATGCCTTGTTTGTTTTCAGAGTAATTAGAATTATGCTTCTGATAAAGATCAACCTACCTTTAAAATCAAGCTTACCTATTTGCTATAAATTTCAGTTGCTATCTATAGAGAAAAATATATATATATATGATGAATTTCGCTATGAGGGAGGGAAGTTTAGTTATCTGACATTTCTGCAACCAAAACTGAACTTATTTCAAGATAGTAATCTCTGAACTTTGGTGTCAATCCTTAGATTATCATTTCTGACAGCAATTCTTTATTATTATTATTATTATTATTATTATTATTATTATTATTATTATTATTATTATTATTGAATATACATCAATATCAATACATGAAGAGTGAGGCATCTGGGTATCATTCATTTGGATACAAGTAGTGGTGATAGTATTAATATTATTTGTTACTTAGATCATATTTATGCAATTGTAATGTTATTATACATATTTGTGTTAAAATCTAGGCCTTCATTATTTAGTTGTTCAGCATTTTAGTCCACCATTCTAATGACAATAACAATATCATTAAAATATACATAGTGTCACCATCTTTCAACATCTAATCTTTACCCCTAGCTATTACTTTTAGTATATTATATAGAAATATGCAGGGGTGAAATCCAGCAGGTTCTGACCAGTTCTGGAGAACCGGTAGCGGAAATTTTGAGTAGTTTGGAGAACTGGCAAATACAACCTCTGGCTGGCCCCAGAGTGGGGTGGGAATGGAGATTTTGCAATATCCTTCCCCCAGGAGTGGGGAGGGAATGGGGATTTTGCAGTATCCTTCTCCTGGAGTGGGGTGGGAATGGAGATTTTGCAGTATCCTATCCCTGCCATGCCCACCAAGCCATGCCCACCAAGCCACACCACGCCCACCAAGCCACACCCACAGAACCAGCAGTAAAAAAAATTGGATTTCACCACTGGAAATATGTATAATAATATTTCCCCTATTTCTTGTTTCTGCCTCTGTTCTAGCTCCTAGTAAAGCCAATCTTCGGTTACAAAACATTTCCTTTATCCATCATCTCTTGTCCATTTTAATATTTCAATTCTTATTTGTTTTTTTACTTGCCTCCCAAATTCCTCCCTTGGGTCTTCATCTCTGTCTACATCTTTCCTGTTTAATCTAAGTATTTCTTCCATCTCTACTATCCTTTGCTGCCAAGCCTCCAGAGGATCTGCCCAAGTCTCTATTTTCTTTTCAAGAATATCTTTCTGTTTATCCAGTATCATTTTTTGATATTTTAGCATTTATTTTCCCTGCATTGTTTCATATATTTTTATTGACTTCTCCTTCTTCTTGTTGTGGCTCGCCAGCATCCCGTGCAGTTGATCATGGATCCCGAGGACGATGAGGCGGTTGCGGTGAGGTACCGTTGGTCCGTGCACCTGGCACCCGAGTCAGAGAGCGAGGAGGTTGGAGAGGACTCGGTTCCAGAGGCTAAGAGTCAACCAGGGCCTTCTGTACCTCCTGAGGAGCCCATCAGGGCCGAAGAAGAAGAGGAGGAGCCTCTTCTTCTCGATGTTCGGGCACACAGGGCTGCTAGAAGACAAGAGTGGCTACTCAGGAGGAGGTCTCCTCGAGAGTAGAGCTGCAGGCTAAGTGGCCACACCCTTAGACTATTTAAGCCCTGACCACATTTAGCGTCGTTGCAGGAAACAACGTTTATTATTACTCTTGATCTTTGTGACTCCAGTCTCCTCGGTTCTTGTTCCAGTACGAGTCTTGTTTCCTGCATTCCTAGCTCTGGGAGTATACCCCCTTTTTATATCCCTCTTGAACTTTGTGCCTCCAGTCTGCTCTTGTACTTGTTCCAGTACGGGTCGTGTTTCTTGCATTTCAAGTTCTGGGAGTTTTGCCAGATATCGTAAGAGCTGCTTCTTTATCTCTTGGACTCCGGCCAGTTGTTAAGACTTTACATTAACAGCAGGGGTTTGAAAAAGACTCTTTGCCTTTATTTTGTTTTCAACGACTCCTAAGAAGTTATTAGGAGACCTTTATTACTAGTAAACGAACAGTGTTTTGCAGTTTGTGTGTGCGTATTATTGGTGGCTCGTCGCTGGGGCAGAACACTTCTCTTCTTGTTTTATTTGTTGATTTGTCTGTTCTATCTTTTCCCCTGGTCTCTCTCTGGTCACCTCACCCAGTTCCAGTCACTGTTCATCCACACCGCTCCAGCACATTCTTTGTTTCTTCAGCTGCCCCAGCTTTGTGGCAGCCATAATGGCTGCCTCTCCTCTTCGTCGTCGGATGAGAAGGAATTAGCCCTGGGTCAAGCAGGAGAGCCGCTGCTCTCCCCAACCTACAGGGCACCCCTCCACTCTTCGTCACCACTACAGGGTAACTTTATCTCCTTATGGGACCCTCCAACGAAGGGATTCAGCATAAGTTCGTGGAGCCCCACTCTTTGCGTCCGATAGAGCGGTGACGTCAATTGGAAGTCCTGACAGCAATTCTTAAATAAGTATAATTCTAAGATATTTTATTTCTCTGGATGCTACTTTACAGTGAAATGTTGCCAAATTTTAACAAACATTTTCCATTAGTTTAGATATAATTTTCTTCTCCCATATTAACATTTTAAGATGGTCTTTGGATATCTTAAATAATATTAGACTTAAGTTAGAGTTTAGTTTTCAATTATGGAGAGTATCTATTCTTCTAAAGATTTATTTATGAAAATTATTCACTTCAGTTTAATTATATTACAAATCAAATGCTGCTGAAATATAAATAGTGATCAATGTCTGATTCTCTAAAAGTTGACAAAGTCATCTCACTGTATCTGTGAATATTCTTGAAGCTATTGATCAGCAGCTACAAGAAACAGAATATGGTGTTTTAATATTTTCCCCATAATTTAATTTAATCCCCTGTTAAGAGCTGGGTAGGGTTGCCTGAAAGTGAATCCTGGCAAGGCTATGGGTTTGAGATTTTCTGACCCATGGAGAATCTTTGGTCTTGGATGGGGTTGCACTACCTCAGACAGACCTGATGCTTAATCTTGGGGTTCATTCAAATAGCAGGTGGTAGTCGTGGCCAAGAGACCTTTTGCACAACTGCGGGTTATACATCATTTACACCCTTTCCTGTCAAACAGGCCCCGATCACAGTCACCCATGCCCCTAGTTACCTACTGTAATTTCTGTAACGTTCTATTTATCAGCATTTACTATATTAATTAAAATTGATCTATTCATAGAATTATTTATTGAAATGTAAAAACAACAATATCAAACCAATTAAATATTATCATAAGTACACTTTACATGGGGCTGCCCTTGAAAGTATCAGGAAGCTTCAACTGGTTCAAAATTCAACAGCCCACATGGTTTCTGCAAGTCTAGTTTTGCACATGTGTCATTTCACTTGCAGGAACTGCATTGGTTGCCAATTCACTTCCAGGTCAAATTCAAGGTACTGGTTATCACCTTTAAAACGTGTCATGCTTATCCAAAGTTTAGGTTACTCAAAGGACTGTCTCATCACCCCATCCACCAGATCGGGGAGGCAGGGTATGTTACACGTTCCCTTCATCAAGGAAGTCTATCTAGTGGGACCACAAAGAAGGGCCTTTTCCATGGTAGCTTACTCCCTGTAGAACATCATCCCTATGGAGATAAGACTGGCCGCAACCTTGATACTCTTCTGAAAGATGCTGAAGAGATGGTTTTGCCAGCAGGTCTGTAGATCCTACGATGATATGAAGCACAATCAAGTGGTTTATTTGAAAATTGTCACCAGGAGGTAGGAATGTATTGGGTTTTCTATTTAGAGTTTTATTCCTCTAGTCACCCAAAATCACCATGAGTGAGTTGGGCAGCTATATAAATGTCATAAATAAATAAATAATCATTATTTCAAAAGAGGTAAATGGTGTATAATTTAAACATATTTTAAAATAACTGACATTTAAATTAAAGAAAGCATGAATAATCTATCTTAGCTGATAATTGACATAGTTAGTACATTAATAATTGACATAATGTAAAAACTTGAGTATAATTACTTATAGTTGAGTATAAGTAATCACTGTACGATGATAAACAACTTATTTATTTATATTCCATATCTTCATTGATCAATACATTTGTGTACATAACTTGCTTGGCAGTATATTACCAGTAACATCTATTTATATGTATTTTGTTGATAGATATAGTCTGTCAGAGTAGATATATTGGAATTCCGTGCCTAATAACATTCATCTAGAATTAATAACAAAAAGATTAATATTTCCACAATATTTATACAAAAAAAAAATCCTCCTAGAACACTGGAAGGTGGAATTCGTACTAATAAACAATTCCCTATAGGTATAAGCCACTGTTGTGTAGTAATTAAGGCACTGCCTTAAAAGATTTTAAACGTTTTGCCTTCCTTTTTGACTCCTTCTTGCAGATGCAAGCAACCAGAACCATTTGTGAACAGGCCAAGGTAGATATTCTATTGTTGACCAGCTATATTACAAGAATCTCACCAGACTGTCTGCCTTCCCTGGAAATGGCAGATAGATTTAAGTGTTTGACCTCAGACATTTTCTCCCCTGAACTGACTCCAAGATAGAATCTCTCTTTGCTCTTTCCTCTAAAGGGGCCCCTCTCTTTAAGCCAGTGAGTCCACCACACCTTTCCAGTTTTAGAAATTATGTAGAATTCCAAATGAGTTTTCATTTGTATACGTTCTATTTATCAGCATTTACTATATTAATTAAAATTGATCTATTCATAGAATTATTTATTGAAATGTAAAAACAGCAATATCAAACCCATTAAATATTATCATAAGTAAAGTATTTTTCATGAAAAACTCTATTTTTTAACAAATAAAAATATTAAGAGGAGTGACATTTTTAATTTTTTGTTAGTATCTTTAATATCTAGCAAAAAAAAAATGATTGTGTACCCCACAGGGATCCTGAGACCACACTTTAAGAATCACTGTATTAGAAACTTAGGTTCAAATCTACCTTAATTAACTTTACCTTAAAATTAACTTTAACATGGAACATTTGTAAATTTCTTTTTATAAATGTTTGGATTTTAGATATCATTGGAAGATTCTTACAAGATGAGTTCTTTATTCATTACTAAGCAATGAACTATCCATACAATTCATTTTCTTCCTTGGAGGGAAATCCTATTGATAATTTGTCTTCTGTAGATCAAAGGACATTAATGGATAATAAGCTCTGAATCATTTCAGAAGACACTGCAAAGGAAGAGATTTAAGTGGATAAAATTGGATGAGTCAAATTTTGGATAGGTTATATTTTAAGTTCTTTAAGTTTCAGGGGAGTCCTATATGCAATTCAATTTAATAACAAAATATTTGTTTTATTTTTTTTTGCCATGCAAAATAATTGTAAATTAGAGTAGAAAAAACATAAATATTTCAGCTGCTATTCTAAGCACACTTAGTTGTAACTTCTAACCATCCAGAATAAATAGAATTAAGAGTAAATGGGTGAAGGATAAGAGTAAGGGTAAACGGTTGTAGTTATCTCACTGTGATAACAGAATGTAAGGGGCAAGGACAGAAAACTTGGGAAAGGTATGTGGAAGATTGGAATAACATCCATCATGCATCCATCCATCATAATATTTCTATAGACTATTGGATGCATGCTAGTGGAAACAGCGGAGGCTTATTTCTGGAACTCAAGCCATCATTAAATTTCTCTAGCAGCAAATTATGCATCCATCCTATCTATATGCAGAAATAAATTGACAGAACTGAAACAGGTAGAACTTGCATTTTAAAACTGTATGGTCAGAATGACAAAAATGAGCCCCTTCATGTTTAAACTGTGCATAAAATCTAATTATATTATGTTAAAGGCACCGCATAGCCTTCCTTTTTACATTATTTTTAACGGCCTACCAGCTTTTGTGCATATTTTATACATCTGAATGTTATCAATGTTTTCAAGTGAGGAACTGATTCTTAAAAATAACAAAGTAACTGCTTCCCAAATAATTAATATCCTCCTGTTTTGTAATAAAACTAAATTACAGAAGACTGGGTTTATTTTGTGTATTTGCATATGCTTACACTAAACATGGAGATGACTGAATTTGAATATACAGCAGGAGAGAGATTGTAGGAATGCAGAAATATGATCCTAAACTGAATAAAATCAAAACAAGCTACCTTTCATCCTTTCGGTCGTATGACATAAGATGTGCCCTTTCATTCTTAAGTTAAAGAATTTTCTTCTTTTTTCAGAAGAAAACCTTCTACGCATGAAATCCACCCGCGCCTTCTATAACTTTGTAAATAACCAACTCAAAGACTCAAGATCCATCCCACCCCTTAAAGGACCTAATGGTAAAGACTATAACGATGAAACCATTAAAGCCAACCTCTTTAACACATTCTTCGGCTCAGTCTTTGTAAACAGCAATGGCTCATGCCCAATATTTCCTAGTCGTACCACAAATAATTACAACGATCTAACAAAAATTGATATTACAGAAGATAACGTTGCAAAGGCATTACGCAACCTAAAACCATCTCTATATATTGGACCAGATGGACTATGTGCATATTTCTTAAAAAAGCTTTCCACAGACTTAGCTGAACCTCTTAGCATAATCTTCGATAAATCCTTCAGGACTAGCTCCTTACTCAACCTATGGTCACTAG
>QLTV01003289.1:304601-317871 GCA_003457575.1 Thermophis baileyi | reverse complement strand
CCAATATATATATTGGAAATTTTTGAAATTTGTATATGTGAAATGAACTTTTGGATTTTTAAAATTTTTTTAGCAATTATATATATATAATTCAATTGAATTTTTGAAATGTAGTCTTTGGGTCCCCCTTGTGGCTAGTGTTGAAGTGGAACTTAAATGCAAATGAGGTTGCCCTCTACTGTAGATATAGTTTGATGCAGCCTTTGGGTTACAGGATACAGTTTGTAGTCTAACAGGGAAACAGACAAATAAATATTGAGAAGCTTTCTTTTTAATAAATACAGTGTCTTGTATTTATTAAAATTTTAAAAATAAAAAAATAAAAAACCTTCAAAAATTAAAAAAAAATCTAGAAAATTTAAAACATCAAATTCTTAAATGTTAAGTCTTTTGGTCCCTCTTGTAGCTAGTGTTGAAGTAGAACTTCACAGTTTTGCTTTGTGATTAGTATAAACAAAGCCTTGCCTTGCAGCTTTGTAGTTAGTGCAAATAAAACCTTCACTTGTTGATTAGTGTAACACAAATGTTCCATAAATTATTTTCAGTTCAATCAGAATCCTTAATTTCATAGAAATTCATATACACTTTATTCATGATGATTCAGTTATATACAGGGCTTATGTTGGGCAAAAACCACTTTGCTTTTACAGATTACATTCAGTTCATTTCATAGGTTAGAAATATGCAGCATTTCATGTTGAATAAAGAACTTTACTGTTAGTATTGGAAAAAAAATAGAGTAAATGTATACACATAAATTTGCAGTTGGTATTGGTACCTATCTAAGCGCCTTGTCCAACCTGTATCATATTAAGAAAGTCTTCTCCCCTCCTTGTTTCTGTCCTGATTAAATTCTACTTAATCTTGGAGACTATCTTTCTATGAAGTGCAGCCTTCTTCAGTTCCTCTTTTTTCCTCAGATTGTTACTTAGATTTTCTTTCACCATCATTGCAGAAATCTGAGCTAAAATAAGTCTGCAACTATTAAGGCCATAATTACCATGTGGAGATTCAGTTCATTTCACCAAGTATAACCCTTAAAAGTATGCAGCACTTAATGTTGAAAAAAGCATTGCCATTAATATTGAAAAATAAAAAAGAATAAATGTATAGGCAGTTGGTATAATCTCTGCTCCCCATAATGGTTGAGCTATGTACAGCCTCACTCCCTGTTCTAATTTGCTATCAGTAGCTGATTGCAAGAACAGCCTGTCATCTAGCACTGGATCTGGCTCTTAAATTCCTCTAAAACAGTTATAAGGTTACCTATATATTTTTCTGCCTTACATGAATTTCTGCTGAAATGTCTGCCTGTTTCTGTATGTCTGCTTCTGTCTGCGTTTGTTTCTGACTGTTTTTTACAGTCATTAACTTTGGTTTTCTTCCATATGAATACCCTTCCAGTCTATTAGAATTCTGAACCAGGTTCCCATGTTTGGAAACTTTAAATATTTCTCTATTGGCAGAAAATGGATCAAAGCACTTTATTAACAAAGATTAAGTTCCTGCCCACCAAATTGCCATAGATACGTTTCTGAAGCGGAGTCATTGCTTCAAGGTTTGGCAAAGAGCAATGTTACTTAGTGCTCACTTCAATTATTAGTTTATACTACACTACATTGATCTTAGCCAAAAGGCCGAGAAGTGATGTCTTGCAAAGATGGTGAATAAACTCAACCTTTTTATATCCAATGGCTTTTGGGCTGGCGACTATCCTGGTGAGATCACATTTATGGCAGGGTCCAAAACCAGCACCAATGATTATATCCTAACTTCTATGGACTTATTACATTATGTAGAAAATTTTGAAGCCCTACCTTACCTGGAAAGCGATCATCTACCTTTGTGTATATACATGATGCCCTTAATCTGGCAGATGGCCTTTGGGGACCAATTTATTCCTGCAATTTCTCCAGCAGGCCCAGTAAGGTGTAGGGTCAAATGATCCTAACAAGAGAGCCCTATCAGAGGACAATCTTCAAAAACTCCGGTCAGCCTTTATTACAGCCAACCCTTCCCAAGATTTACTAGAACTATATAAAAACATAGTTCATAAGCTACAACCATTACTAGTACATGACCGGAACTTCTCAGCTAAGAGACCCTGTATCATCTCCAAATCATGATTTGACAAGGATTGTGTAGAAGCCAAGAAAGTTCTCACCTTGGCTTATAAGAATTGTAATAAAACAAGTCTTAAACATCTTATTACTCTCAAAAAACAATTGCAACTGAATGGTCTTAAGAAGAGACATGACACAAGGTCCTCCTGGGAACAGCTTATTGTGGCAGCAAAGCAAAATAACTCTTCTCTATTCTGGCATCTAATAGCTAGTCACTCTGATAGAATTCATACCCCATTAGATGCCCATATACCTCCTACAACCTGGGAACTTCACTTTCAGAGAATGTATGAAGACCCCTCCAGCGAGAGTATAAGGTATACAATAAAGGATTTACCTGAATGGCTCCTAGTTTCAGAGTCCGAAATCAAATCACTCATTGGCCAACTCAGGACTGGGAAGGCCCGAGGAGCTGACTTCATTTCTGCTGAATTATTAAAGAACAATTTGAAATGGTGGATACCAGTTTTGGCAGTGCTATTCACTTATATCGACTCCACCGGCTATGTCCCAGAAGATTAGGGCTTGGCAATTGTTGTCCCAATTTTTAAAAAGGGAAAGAGAGATGACCCTGCCAATTACAGACCAAACACCTCCAAGATAAATTAAAGGAGTGGCTGGATCTTGAGAACTTGATCGCTGAAGAGCAAGCCGGGTTTAGAGAGGGGAGAGGCACCACAGATCAGTGCTTAGTTCTTCACCATCTGATTGAAAAATACATATCAAATAGACCTGTATCATTATATGCCAGTTTTATAGATCTCAAGGCAGCCTTTGATATGGTTACCAGGACTAAGCTATGGGAGAAGCTGGAAACTGCCACAATCAACCACAGGCTTCTTCATATATTACGTGCCCTACATACTAAAATATCCCTCAAGGTGAGGTGTAATATGCAAGGGTCCCTTTCGAAGTCAGTTAAAGCTCAAAAGGGGGTTAAACAGGGGTGCATTTTGGCCCCCTTCCTTTTCAACTTCTATATAAATGATATGGTAAAATAGCTACACAAACCAAATTACCATCCCCCCAAAATGAGTGATCAAAGCATCGCCCTGCTGCTCTATGCAGATGATGCTGTGATCCTCTCCAGGACAACAGTAGGCCTTAAAAGAGCCTTGCGAGCCCTTGTCCAGTACTGTAATTTGTCAAATTGCAAAGCATCCCTGGCCTGCTCTTAAATTGCCATAGGCCAGGGGGGATGGGAAACTGGCGAAATGGCACAGTAGCCAGATGCACATTCCATGCTTATCTCTCTCAAGGCTGTATCCCAGGGTTACCTACAGCAGCAGGAGGGGAGTGACCTCTACAACCTGCAAAATTACTCCGTTGGCGAATGTGATTGATGACACACATAGGACCCCGGGCGGGGGGGGGGGAGGAGAAACAGGGTCACAATTGGAGCATAAATTACGTAGGGTCAGAGCTGGCTTCACTTGGGAATGTGCCGACATGAAGCTCCTAATAAATAACTGGATTTCTTTTGAAGCTTGGCTCAAGACTCATGATTTAATTAAGGCATCCATCGGAACCCTGACAGCAAGCCAGCTCTCTCAAAACTAATCAAGATTCCTGGGATTCCTGGGTCCCAGGCTCTCCAGTTGCTCCCAGACATCTGGGGTGCTTGGAGAGAAACTCAGGCGACCATGGCAGAGGGAGGACTATCCAAAGAGAGCCTGCTCCAGGCGACTCAGAGAGAGGCAGAGCTTGCCTCCAACCAGGGACTTCCAGGACCCAGCAGCCTAATTGCAACCGGAGTGCAATTAGATGCCTGCCCCAGCGACCGAAGCAAGAAGGGGTGAGTATTGGTGGAAAAGAACCCCTAAAGCAGCTGAGGTTGAGTTCCCCCACCCTAATGCCCAGAAGGGGGGAAGGCCCCTGAGCGAACTGGGAAGAGTGGATTGGATGTGGGACTGGGCACAGGCCAGGCTCCCAAAGCCCCTGACAGAACCCCTGGGGAGATCCATAGAGCAGCTGAGGGGGGAATTTGACTGGGCCACCCTTCGTGATGAGGGGCTGCCATGCCGCCCAAAAAAGAGGGAAGTTGCAGCTGAGCCCTTTGAAGTGAGGAGATGCAGACAGGAATGCAGCCCACCTTCTCCACCGACCAGAAGGAGAAGGAGCCCGAGGCTCCTTCCTCCTCGATACAGCAGGCAAGCCACGCAGGGCAGACAGCCCCCCCTCTGTGAACTAGAGCTGAGGAAGGCGGCCAGCCACATCAAGTGCAGGCTTATAGGGGCCAACAGGAGGAGAGAGGAGCAGTGCTGAACGAACTGCCCCACTTCAGGGGGAAATTTGATGGGGACTCAGATCAGCTAGCTCTATTCCTTGACTCAGCTGAGATCCACCTAGAGCACTATGGACACCTCTACCTATCCCACAGAGTCATGGTGAATACCATTGCCAAGGGGCTAGAGTGAGAAGCAAGGGAATGGCTAGCAGCCCTCCACAAGAGGAAAACCCTCCCAGACTGCTGCAACCAGTAGCAGAACCAATGAGGCCATGGGAGGAAATCGCAATGCACTTTATAGTGGAGTTGCCAAAAAGTGGGGGGAACACGGTGATCTGGATTGTAATAGACTTATTCTTCAAGCAGGCATACTTCATACACTGCAACGGACTACCCTCAGCCCAGCAGCTAGCCAAACTGTTCTTGAAGCACATCTACCACCTGCATGGAGTGCCATGGAGAATTATCTCTGACAGAGGGGTCCAGTTCATGGCTAAGTTCTGGAGGGAGTTCCTGCGGTCCATTGGGTTGTCCCAAGGCCTTATGTCAGCTTTTCATCTGAGTACCAATGGGGGGGGGGGAGAAAGACTGAATGACATGGTAGAACAGTACCTGAGGTGTTACGTGAACTATCAGCAGTCCAATTGGGCGGACCTCCTGCCTTTCACTGAGGTCGCGTTCACAGTAGCACGGGACTAATTCCATTCAAAGTAGTGAGCGGCATGGACTTCGTCCCAATGCCTGAATATCCAAGGGACTGCCCCTCCTCAGTCAGCTTGACCAGGTATAAAACACAGACACACAAATCCATACACAGCAGCTGAGAATGGTGTTGTTGAGAGGCGGAATGGAGTCTTACAAACCATGAAAGACTCACTGCTGGAGGATTCTGGTCTGAGCAGGTCATATTGGGATGAAGTCATGTTGACTGCTAATTATTTAATTAATAGGCTGTGGAGTTCATCTATTAATGATACTCCATATGCAGTGCTATATGGGAGAAAACCATCTCTGACACATTTAAGAGTTTATGCGTGGGTTCATATTCCAAAAGCAGTCAGAAGAAAAGGACAACCAAAGGCTAGAAAGCTCAGGTTTATGGGCTATGAGCCAGGCTCAAAAAGCTATCGCTTTAGCGATGGGAGCAAAAGAATAGTGATTTCAAGGTCTGCTAGTTTTGCAGAACAAAATTGGAACAGAATTGATGCAAATTTTTGGAATGATTCACTTAGTGACAGTGATCCACTTAGTAACGGTAATTCACTTAGTGATGGTAAGATGGTAACTAGCCGCCCAGAGTCCTTCGGGAGTTGGGCAGCATATAAATTTAATAAAATAAAATAAATAAATAAATAAATAGTGATGGTGTCAGCGTTCAGGGACGAGAAGCTGAACAAGATATGAAGCAAGAAAGGATTGAAGCACAGGAGCAGTCAATACCACACAGGTCAGAGCGATGGAACAAGGGGATTTCACCTGACAGGTATTCTTAGTTAAGGTGTGTAATGTGTGGTATGAGCCAAGGAACTATAAGAAAGTATTGGCATTACCTAAAATTGAACAAGTAAAGTGGAAAGAAGCCATGGACAAGGAAATGAAATCCATGGATGAACATGAAGTGTTCACAACTATGACTTTGCCACAGGATAGCAAAGCTGTAGGATCAAGTGGGTATACAAAAAGAAAGTACTACCCAATAATGAAGTACACAAGGTTAGTGGCACAAGGTTTTTCACAGATGAAAAATGCACTATGATGAGGTATTTGCGCCAACTGTGAAGAGTGAGAGCATTAGGCTGGCACTAGCGTTGGCAGTGGCACATGGCCATAAAATTTGGCATTTTGACATAACCACTGCATTCCTCAATGCAGAATTAGAGGAAGAAATTTACATGATTCAAGCACCAGGGTATGAAAGCAAAAAGCCTAACACTGTGTACAAATTGAACAAGGCCATTTATGGGCTGAAGCAGTCAGCCAGGAATTGGAATATTTGTTTAGATAATGCATTGAAGGGTCTTGGGTTCAAGAGTTGCAAGGCTGATGGTTGGATATACACTGGAAAGTTTCAAGGTGGGGATTGTCAACTATTAGCATTTGTGGATGATCTTTGTTTCATTGGAAAGGATGTATCACAGGTAAAAGAATTTGCTAATAAGTTAAAGAAGAAATTTGAACTCAAGAATTTGGGAGAAATACAAAATTATCTTGGTGTGGAGATACAAAAAACTGAGAAAGGTGGTTATGTTCTCAGTCAAAGAAAAAAAATTGAACAGTTGTTGGAGAGATATAACATGAAAGATTGTAATACTGCTCCAACACCTATGAGCACAGATTTTCATAACAGTTTGGGTGAGGATGAAAGTGAAGCCTATGATCAAGAGATATATCAGTCAGCAATAGGGAGCCTGTTATATCTGTCACAGTGGTCCAGACCAGACATAGCTTGTGCAGTAAGCATCCTAAGTCGCTTTACTGCTGCACCAACGCAATTGCATTGGATGGGTGTAAAAAAGGATTCTCAGGTATTTGAAGGGAACTGTGACTTTGGGTCTTCAAATACAGGTCTCTGAAGAATTAAAATTGAAATGCTATGTTGATAGTAATTATGCAAAAGATGTAAAAAACAGAAAGTCCAATTCTGGGATTGTAGTATTGTTTGGAGGGGCTTTAATTGGTTGGAAGTCCAGAAAGCAAACAACTGTCGCCATTTCAACTGCGGAGGCATAATTTATTGCTGTGTCTGAACTCTGTTCAGAGGTAAGCTGGTATGTACAGCTGTTACAGGATTTAAATGTAAAGGTAAATGAAGCTGTAACGGTGTATGTAGATAATGCTGCCTGCATTAAAATGGCAACAGGTGACAGAGTAAAGAATAGAAGCAAGCATGTGGACATTAAATATTGTAATGTCAGGGAAGCCATAAAATGTAAATTGATTAGCTTGCTTCACTGTTCTTCAGAGGACAATTTGGCCGACACAATGACCAAGCTATTGGGTGGAGTGCACCCTGGGAAGAATATTAAGTTAATTGGATTTATGTCTCTTCCAGTCATGAAGGGAGGAGTGTTAGAATATTCATGACTGGGAGAGCCATGGTAACAAGGTCAGCCAATGAATAGGCATAACAACTAAGTCAGCCAATGAGAGCTTAAACACATCTGAGTCTGTGCAGAGAATTGAAGCTGAAACTTAAGCTAGAAGGCTGGGCATGGCTCAGCCCACTCTGTACTCTGTCTGCTGTGCTCTGAAATGAAACTAACTGCTCTCTCCTGTCTTGTGTTTACTTGGAAGAACTATTTGTGTTATTGTATATATATTCTCATGTATGTAAAGAAGTTAATGAATCCAGCTGAATCAGTTTGTCTGTGTGTGCTTTCTGGAATTGATTTTTCTGCAACAAACTCTGAAAGTTTACATGGCCTCCTTAAATGAACTTCACAAATAGGAGCCAATAAAAAAAGCTGCCATGGATGTGTTGCCAGTGTTAAGACTGTATCTAGGAAGATAAGGCAGAAAAATAATGCCTGCCAAAAGGGAGACGCTCTCAAAAATATGGATTGGAAATTAGAATAAGAAAAGTAGCAGTGGTTGGGAGGAATCAACTGCTCAAAAAGATGAATTTGCTACAGTTGATCCCCTCCTCCCCTGGAAAATGATGCTCCAGACAGAGATCATTTTCTTCAGTCTTTGGCTCTTTATTTAGATGAAAAAGTAGTGCTAGTATATGTGTCTTGCATAATTGAACCCAAGGGAGATTTATGCTCTGGCCACATAACCTGGGTGAGTTTGACCTTAGAAGACCTTTTGAACTCTACTCCTCTAAAACAGGCACATCTTGAGACAGTTTCATACAGTATCTGCACAATGAAACTTGAACCAGTCCTGCAAACAGATTTTAAGGTCAGTCACAAACTAAAAAAAGTTGAACGTAATCAACATACGTTAAAGCATTACTTTGACAAGAACTACCAGAAAATAACAACAAAAACAGCTGAGAACGATTGGCTGTTTTAGCAACTATAGCCAAAATCACTCCAGGTTCAAATATCCTCATTAAGAAAAAGCATTGTAAAATCTTAGTTTTTACAGAAAAGAGGGAGCTGGTACATGAAACATGAACAGAATAGACCATGGAAAAGACTATTTTTAAAAAGCAAATAAAGTTATGATTTTACTGCAGAGGTTAAAATACGAATTCCAAAAAAAGAAAAGAAAGGGGGGGGGGGAGCCAAAAACAGAACCAGACAAAATCGGGAAAATGTGCATAAAGACAAAGTAACAAAGATACACATAGACTGTTCCTTCTGGTTAAATACTGATAAATATATTTCAACAGTAATAGTTTTCTCCCTTTGTAAATCAGGTCCACAATTTAGGAACATCTACATCTCTATTTGATAAATTACTATATGTCATTAAAATATTACAAATATGAGAATCTATTAACCACCAACCAATTTGACCTACCATCAATGTGCTGTAAAAAAAAGCAATTAATAGGTAATCACAGCAACAAGCTGAACTTCACAGCCCTCTGTTAAGATCTATTATTGCATTTAAAAGTCTACAAACAGCTTCTAATCTACCATAAACCCATTGAAATCATAATATCTGATCTGTCCAGGATCAATCCTTGACTGATTTTGATAATAAAACTTTTCCTTGAAATTATACTGGGATCTTTCCAAATAGTTGCATCACATTCGCAAACTCTTGGTTGACAGTATCTCTGCAGCATTTGCTGCTCAGTAGGCTTTCCAAGCATCCCCCAAGAGTTGTCTTCTGGCTACATATAATGAGACTATTCTGCAATCTCCATCAGCTTTCGTAAGAAGGTCCAGTCTACCACCCTTACACTCCATCATCTATGATTATATCTTTTAAATTGATGCCCCTGTCAGCCTTCTCTAGGAAGGTTCTGATTCTCAAACAAAGTTTCTTGTCTTTCAAATCTGTTAATAACAGATTAAGTTCTGGTCTACCCAACTGCAGGTCAGATTTAGCTGCTGTTATCTGAATATTGATTTAAGACTATTGTTAATCCATGAAATCTTTTTCATGGATTTTCATTTACTATTTGTAAATTGAAAAGCATCCCCCCCCCAAAAAAAAGTTTCCAAGATTATATTCTTGGATAGCTAGAAGGAACAAGCAAGGTTCACAACATTTGCTCTGCTTTGAACACATGACTGATACCCAGTGGTGAAATCCATTTTTTTACTACCGGTTCTGTGGGCGTGGCTTGGTGGGCATGGTGTGACTTGGTGGGCGTGGATTTTACTGCAAAATCTCCATTCCCACCCCACTCCAGGGGAAGGATACTGCAAAATCCCCATTCCCTCCCCACTCCTGGGGGAAGGATACTGCAAAATCTCCATTCCCACCCCACTCTGGGGCCAGCCAGAGGTGGTATTTGCCAGTTCTCTGAACTACTCAAAATTTCCGCTACTGGTTCTCCAGAACCTGTCAGAACCTTCTGGATTTCACCCCTGCTGATACCTACACATGTGATTAAAATGCATTTAGATAAATTTAGCTATCAAAGTCAGTCCATTTTCTTTTTGTAGAACTTAAGCAGGACTTTGATTCTATATCTAGAGATGCACTTTGGAAGAAACTCAAAGCATCTACAATTTATAGATGGTTACTCATCCTATTATGCACTTCCTAAAAACACCAGTTTGAGAGAGAGAGGCACTATAAATTGGTAACTTTCACCTCTCACCTTTGTGAACTAGCAAAGAGATTAACAAGACTATATTTTGGACCTACTACTTTTTAATTACTATATGAATGCAATAGTTGATGACTTAAGTAAAGAAGAGTTTCATTTCCCCAAACTTACTAACCAACCTAAATACTGCCTTTTGCAGGTAAAGTTTTCACACTATTGCAGATATGAGGAAGTCTTAGAATAACCATAGGAACATTCATTACAGAGTAACCACTGATGGTCAAATTATCCATAGATGCTGCTTTGGCTACTTTCCAATAAGCAACCAAGTTGGAAGATCATTTATACAGTTTATCTTTTATCTAGCAAAAGAGTGACTCTCTATGAAAAAGAGGGAACTGGGAAGAAAGCTGCAGAATCCCTTTTATGCTTAGCACAGCAGAAAGAAATACAAAAGAAAAGTTGATTGGATGGAAGAACTCACCCTGCCCTATTACATCAGAAAGAGGGACAGTTTGCTAAACATCCCGTAATATAAAACACGATCATTTGAATGAGCATTATATTAAAAATAGGAAAAAAAAAACTTAGCATGGGAAAAGTTGTCACAGTCTCATTGAGTCCATTGTAAAAAGATACAGTTGCAATCAATTGAAACAGTTAGTATATAAATTGACAAACTATTCCTCATTTCATAACATTCTGAGGCAGTGATGAAATTAATTTTTGGGAAAGCCTGCCTCCATTCTAGAGGTCCTCAAGTTTGATTTTCTTGTGTATCATTTCATCAAACTTTTTAAAAAAAGTTTCAGCTAGGGATTGCATATTACCAAACGGTCTTTTTTCGGATATCAGGGACATTTGCTTGTCTGTAATCTGATATATTGTTGCTCTGTGCAACTTATCAGTGATAGATAAGAGAATACAGGAAACAGAGAACATTGAAGTAATATTCCTCAAAAAGAAGAAGAAGAAAGAAACAGAAAAAGAAACAGGGAAAATATTTTCTGGATATTTCGATGAAAAGTTAAAACAAAAAAATAAAATCAAATATTAAACTCCAAATATTTTGGAAATTGGTAAAATGCAAAAATTCTATACTGAGAGTCCAATATAGATGTAAATCAAATGAAAGTACTTTCACTACTCAGGAACACACCATGATTTCCTTAGAGAAAAGCAAAAATTATTCAATATAACAATATAAAGCAAAGAGGAAAGGAAAAAAAGAACAAATAAAATCCAGCAACAATAAATCAGCATTGGGCCACCCCGTCAACTTTTAAAGATAGAAAGCAAAGGGAACCAAAAGCTTCAAAAAGTGAAATTAAGATATAGATATACTTAAGAAAATGAACTGCTAAGAGGAAGATGGATGACTGGTGACTTTCTGACCACTCCCACAAAGAATTGGAATCTTTAAGACCCCCCCCATCCCAGATGGGTCCATGGACATCTGAAAGCCATCTTCAATCATCCCTAAGTGCTTCCATTCAAATCCAGGGAATAGCTCTGCCAAAGAACCAGCTTTGGCAGCAAAATCAGCAGATTGTTAACAGGAAAAAGAAAAGTTCCTACCATTCAGTAGCCATCTTGGGGAGCAATAAAAAATACACCAATTGTTATGTACTGATTCATTTCACCTGAGGTAGCATATCACTGATCTTTGATTTAAAAGACTCATAAATATTCAGAAAATATTTATTTAGGTAATTTATATGTTATTTGGATGTGTTGCACAGCTTGTTTCTGGTATAGAATCAAGGGAATGAATTAATGCTTAGCAGCGAGTTTTTTGAACTCTGATACTGTCTTTGTTTTCCATTTTAATCTCTCATCCCTATGTCTTCTCATTTATGTACTATGGAAAATCTACAATTCTTGCACTGAAGTTACAAGCCAGATTTGGCCATGATTCTGGCCAGAATTGGTGTGCTACAAGGGTTAACTATGATATATTTAAACAACGGAAATATTGTGCCACTCAAGGTTTGACAAAGTTACATACATGAGATAGGAGTTTTACTGATTTTCTGGTATCCAAGATGGCGCCGACGATGGCTGCCTCGGTGAAATGCTCTCAAATGGTTTCTTTATTATTCTCTGCGATTCTCTATGGATTTCATACTCACGAGACCATCTGCTAAGAATTAAGGAATGTTTCTTTAAGGAGCAGCTCTCTGTAACCTCACCCCCCTGTCCTTACAAACGCCGAGGAGATTCTAACACAGGAGGAAGAAAATTCCCCAGAACTATGGATCACCAAAAGCAAATGCAGACGGCAGAGACGAAGAGGTAAAAGGGCAAGAATTTTAAATAGACTAAGAAATAAGGGAAATAAAAAAACCTGCTCCCTTCAATCTTTCTAACCAATTTACATTCACTTGCTAATAAGATGGATTAAATACTCCTTTTAAACAGATGCAATTCTGATTTTTACAAAGCATCTGCCCTATGCTTTATTAAATCCTGGCTAAACGAGGAAATTGATGACAATAGCATGCATATACCAGGGTTTCAGATACTTAGAGCAGATAGGATTGTAGAACTATCAGGGAAAAAGAAGGGAGGAGGCTTATGTATATATATCAACAACAGCTGGTCTCAGGACATAACTATAATACAAAAATTCTGTGAAGAAAACTTAGAGTCCTTACTTATCAACTGCAAACCCTTTTATTCTCCTCGACAGTTTACTTCATTTCTACTAATTGCAGTCTATATTCCTCCAGAAGCCTGTGTAAACAAGGCATTAAGAACTCTAGCTGATCAGATTATGGAGGCTGAAGCCAAATACCCCGATTCACTGGCCATTATTTTGGGAGATTTAAACAAGGCAAACTTAAGGAAAGAACTACCAAAATACTTTCAGCATGTCAATTGTCCCACTAGAGGCAAGAATACTTTAGACCATTGCTACACAACACTAAAAGATGCTATTGGTCCTTACCACGGGCAGCTGTGGGCCACTCTGATCATTGCATGATTCACCTTGTACCTGCTTACAGACAACGACTTAAAACCATGAAACCAACAAGTAAATCAGTGAGGACCTGGACTGAAGAGGCAAAGCTAAAGCTACAGGCCTGCCTTGACTGCACTGGTTGGAATGTTTTTGAAAATACCTCTGCAGACTTAGATGAACTCACAGATACTGTAACATCATATGTCAGCTTCTGTGAAGACCTATGTGTACCGACCAGGAACTTGCGAATATACAGTAACAATAAACCTTGGTTCACA
>QLTV01003289.1:223336-240846 GCA_003457575.1 Thermophis baileyi | reverse complement strand
AAGGCAGCTGAGTTAAACCCTGACTTAGTCATGTTTGGAGTAGATCTATTTAAATAATTGGGAGGAGTTAGTGTGACTACATTTAAGAAAACTTTCTGCCATTAATATACTGCCATAATGTACATTTCTCCAATTCTTTGCTATTTCTATGGGTCAGGCACACATGCACAGAAATACACAGCAAACAGTGTATATCATCTGTACTGTTTGCTGTTTGCTAGGAGGCAAATTGCTGGGAGGCAGAGGCAGATTTTTTCCCCCTTGTTTTCCTCCCCCAAAAGCTAGGTGCATCTTATACTTCAGAGCGTCTTATACTCTGAAAAACACAGTACATGTTTATACATTTTTATTTTCTCAGTTCACCTTTACGTAGGGTAGGATTAGTAGGAGTCACTGGGCAAATAACCAACTGAACTGAAAAAAAATAGTTTTAAATATTTAAAATTAAAATCAAATTGTAACTATTTAAATTGAAAGTACTTGCTGGGCCAATCTGATAGTGTATTTAGTAGTGTGAAACTCACAAAGGTATTAGGACATAAGGAAGTGCAGTGCTATGGATCCAGTGCAGGGGTGGGTTCTGGATCCGTTTGCTGCTGGTTCTCTCAGGGTTGCGCCGTGCACGTGTGCGCTTTGTGCACACGCTTTGTGTGCGCGTCCCCACGCAGCAATCAAAAAATAGCTTCTGTGTATGCGCAGAAGCAAAATCCAAGATGACGGCATCCACAGAACACACCAAAAGAACCGGTTCCGTGATGTCATCACCGGTTTACTAACAGTTCTAAAGAAACGGTTAGAACCGGTAGGAACCCACCTCTGATCCAGAGTTGATAATGTGCTTTGGAAGTAGTAAGAAGCTGCAGATTTCCCTGGGATTCTAGGAAAATGCATGTCTAAGGTTAAAGAGATACAGCCATAAGCAGTTTGCATACCTAGGCCTGCCCTAAAACACCTTTTTGGCTTTTGATCTAAGCCCTGCCCATCTCTATCAGGATAGTGAGTGAGCAGATACTCAGCAGCTGTGGAGCCATCATTGGCCATGAGTTCATCAAGGAAAACAAAGTGTTTTCCTCAAAATGCCCTGGTGGCTATCTGGTAACCTTTTAGGACTGTAGGAATTAATCTTCAGGTATCAAGCTATTCCTTTGTTAGAGGAGTTAGGAAGAAGTAATGGAAGGTGGGAATAGCCTTGGAAGCTGGGGTGGGAGTGGGGAAACGATTGAATAAAAATCAGCTTAGTCCACAGAACAGGATTGTGGCAAGTCTCAGAAGGGATCCTCCTCAATTTCTTGGAATGTAAAGGTGATAAGGGAAATGAACTTTCAGACTTGCAAGATTCTGCTAATGTAACCTTGCATACAGTAGAATTAATCCATCTGGTCATGCTTCCTGACTGGACTACCACATTACCCTGACAGAAATCAATCAATTTCGGTAGGAAGATACAGTATGTATGTAACCATTTAAGCATGTCTATTTTTTATTGGATAAACCCATTTTTCAACAGTTATGCATGACATACACAATGTCTTAATAAACTCCATTCCACCTGGAATCTTAATCATCCCATTGCTCATCCAATTCTATCTGTTTTTAAGATTGCTTCTTTTGGGAGTGCTGCTTAATTTCTTCCATTATCTTTCCTTTTCAGAATTACGTCCTTGCAAGTTTCCCTTCCAATTCAACAACAAATTCTACTTTCGTTGTACAAGAGATGGTGCATCTGATGGCCAATTGTGGTGTGCCACAACTGCAAACTATGACAGGGACAGTAAATGGAGGGCATGTGCCACTGAAGGTAGGAGAAACTACAGTGTGGTATAGACACCTCTTTCCCCCCCTCTCAAAATCCAGAGACTCTGAATGGCTGCAATGCTATTTCTCTCTCTCTCTCTCTCTCTCTCTCTCTCTCTCTGTAAGTATGTATGTATGTTCCAGCATAACTCTGGAACGGCTCCAGAAATTTCAACCAAACTTGATACACAGATGACTTACCCTCTGGAAACAAATACTGTGGGGGTAAGACACCACTGGTGTGTGTGTGTGTGTGTGTGTGTGTGCCTGTGTTTGTGTTCCAGCATAACTGTGGAACGCCTGGGCCATTAAGGAGAGCGAGTGCGGCATCCTAGAGCGGCAATTGTTTGTGATGTCAGTTCCTTTGCAGCTTCCTCTGGAAAGCCATCCATGACGTTCGCCCTGCAGTCAACCAAGCTGCAGAGAAATGGGGTACAGCAGCAGACTTTTATAGGGGAAGATTATTCGGGGTGTGGAAGTCTATGTGCTGATTCTAGGGTGACACTTGAGGGGTCTCTCTCTCTCTCTCTCTCTCTCTCTGTAAGTATGTATGTATGTTCCAGCATAACTCTGGAACGGCTCCAGAAATTTCAACCAAACTTGATACACAGATGACTTACCCTCTGGAAACAAATACTGTGGGGGTAAGACACCACTGGTGTGTGTGTGTGTGTGTGTGTGTGCCTGTGTTTGTGTTCCAGCATAACTGTGGAACGCCTGGGCCATTAAGGAGAGTGCGTGTGGCATCCTAGAGCGGCAATTGTTTGTGATGTCAGTTCCTTTGCAGCTTCCTCTGGAAAGCCATCCATGACGTTCGCCCTGCAGTCAACCAATGGGGAAGCGCCTGATGGATTTGGGGCAAAGTGCCAGGATCGTAGACAGGGTGGGAAAGAGGAGCACATGGGAGTGGGAAGGGAGAGGGCAGGGATGATGGGCATCAAAGTAGGGGGAAGAAAGGCCCCTCTCAAAGGCTCCCGGTCAGACAAAGGCTTCAACATCTATAAATACCCGGGCAACGCCGGGTTGTCAGCTAGTTAAAGATAAAAATGAAGTCCAGATTAAGTATGGGAAAGCAAGTCAGTGTGAGTCCAATGAAATATTTGAAGTGGATGGGTGTGAAAGTAGAAATGAAAAGAAGAATAATAGGAAAAATGAATGAACTGGAGTGGAAGAATGGATTCTACGTGAGGGACAACAATAAGATTAGCTGAAATGGAGTAAACAACAAGTATTGTGGATGGTAAAGTAGGGTAGAGATACGATGCAGAGAATGGCTTGTGGAATTATTTCCAATTCTTTTACTGCAGTAGCCACACATTTCTGTGCCTGTATGAATTTAGGAAACAGAAGGTGGCTATGTGTGATCCACATGATGAAGGATAAAGCTTAGACAAGAGCATCCAGCCATATTTCAAGCTTCTCCCATCTGTTTCTACAAAGAATTCCTCCAAGAAGATTTCAATTTTTTTTCTGCTGCCATGCTTCTCCCAATCTGTTTTAGACTTGATCTTTTTTTTTGCTGCCTTCTCTTGATTTCATTCTGTTCAGTTTTCAGACAACTAGCATGATAAAGGACATAGTCTCCTTCTCCTCTACATAATTATTTTTGAAGACTTTGTTGGGTAAGAAGAATAAAAACAGACAGTAGCAGCAAAAAAATAAAATAACCTAGGACATAATATTTGAGCATTGCCTATATGTTGTATATTCTGACAAGGCACCTGAAGCAGGATTTAAATGGAGGGCAATGTGTATTTTGCAAATGCTGGAAAAAAAAGTACAGGTAGTTCTCAGGTAAAAACTGTAATAGGGACCAACAATTCTGTTGCTAAATGACATGGTTATTAAGTGAAAGATCACATGATCATGCTGGACTTATGTCAGTTCTGCTTTGGTTGTTAAGTGAATTACTTGTGATTGTTATACATGACATCATGAGACTGTGATTTCCTACTTACTGCCAGTTTCTCCATTGATTCTGCTTGTCGGAAGCCAGCTGTGAAACTCACAATTGGCAACCATGTAACTATGGGATGCTGTAATCATTATAAATGCATACTGGTTTTAAAGTGCCTGAATCAGGATCATATGGGTTTGTGAATTTGTGGGTTTGTGACCTTCCTAGTTGGCTATCAATCACTCATGATTGTTAGGCATGAAATTATTGTGAGTTTTGATTTACTGATTTTCCTTGTCAGAAGTTTGTAAATGCTGATCACATGATCCAGGATGCTGCTGTCATAAATACATGCTGGTTGCGAAGTGGCCACATTTTGATCATGTCACCTTAGGGATGATGTGATATTTATAAGTACATGGATTGGTTGTAAGTCATTATTTTTCAGTGCCATTGTGATTTCAAACAGTTATTACACGAATAGTTGTAAATTGAGGACTATTTGTAGAATCTTCAAGGACTCACCATGGTTAGGTAAGAATTTTATGGAGAACTGGAATGTGGAGAGGACACACATCATGCTTATCTTATGGTCTAGGGCTCTTTACCAGCTTTAGCTTTATAGTGTTCCTCAGTGATTAAAGATAGATGCTGGGGGAAAAAAAACCCAGAGAATGGGCTGATGCACACAAGTAAGTTACAAACACCTTCAATTAGAATTTGTTAATTCATAGAGACATAGTTTTTCAAACTCTGGTTTAAAAAAAAACATAGCTTAAATCTGCAGTGGCTATTGCCACAAAGGAGTTATGTACCTTCATTTTGGCAGGGATATTTCCTATTACAGAAAGCAAACTCAAAATTTTAAAGGAACTTTATAGGCTTGAACACTGAGCTCTATAAAGCAAAATACTGTTCACTGGTGAAAAATTTAAGGTTCTGCATAATAGGAAAAAGACAGGTGATACTAGTTTGATGGTAATACTTCATTCATGGTGATCCTTCCACAGTATGGGATGAGGTATCATCAGTACGCTGATGATACCCAACTTTATCCATCCCAAGTGACATAAATATTGCTGACAATGCCCTCTCTCAGTGCCAGAAGGCTGTGAGGGCATGTAGGGGGACAACAGGCTTCAGCTGAACCCCCATAGCAAGACTGAGTGGCTGTGGGTATGTGGAGCCCCAGGACCCGGGAGTTTACGATCTTTACTTCTGCATGGGGTTGCACTTCCCTAGACAGATTTGGTGTGCAACTAAGGGGTTCTTCTAGAATCTTGCTCAAAGATTAGGTAGCAGTTGTGGCTAGGAGACCCTTTGCAAAACTTTATATTGTATACTAGTTATGACCTTTCCTGGATTGTAAGGCCCTGTCTCAGTCACCCATGCCCTGGTCATCTCATGCTTGGACTATTTCAGAATGCTTTACATGAGACAAACATTTGTTGAAAAACATTTGGAAGCTACAGCTGGCAGAAATGCTACAGCAGGTTTAGGAGCCTTTAGGGTAGCCTGTTTAACACCTCTGTTGCAGAAGCTACACTGGTTGCAGTGGAGCTGAGAGGAGCCATGAGTAAAACTGGCATTCTATTTTTATACCTCAGGATACAGGAAATTGTAAACAACAGTACAATTATTGGTTACAAATTTCTTATCAATATACCACATATATAAGTAATGCTGTTCAACTTGGAATAGCATGTGTACAGGTAGTGCTGTTCTGGTGTTCTTAGCATGACCTATACCCTGACATGACAGTTAGAACAATTAATCAGTGGAACAACTTGCCTCAAAAAGTTGCGAATGCTCCATCACTGGAAGTTTTTAAGAAGATGTTGGATAACCATTTGTCTGAAGTGGTGTAGTATTTCCTGCCTAGGCAGGGGGTTGGACTAGAAGACCTCCAAGGTCCCTTCAAACTCTTCTATTCTATTCTATTCTATTCTATTCTATTCTATTCTATTCTATTCTATTCTATTCTATTCTATTCTATTCTATTCTATTCTATTCTATTCTATTCTATTCTATTCTATTCTATTCCATTCCATTCCATTCCATTCCATTCCATTCCATTCCATTCCATTCCATTCTCAAATAGAATAGCACAAGCTAAATATCATGTTGCTTTACTTATCCAGCAACAGGTCTTCTTGCAACAAGCTTCTAGGTTCTTCTCTAACTGCATCTTACATAACTATGTTTTTTTTGTAATGTCTACTTTTAGCCTAATCAAGCATTCAGATCTTGCTTTGTTCTTAGCAAAGCATCTTGGCCATTTCCTTTTCCAATGTCGGTGCTGGTAGGTATGAAATGTATTGAAGGAGAGGAGAGAGGGAGGGAGAGAGAGAGAGAGAGAGAGAGAGAGAGAGAGAGAGAGAGAGAGAGAGAGAGAGGGAGAGAAAAACACTATTTTATAAGAAAAGAGGTTAAAGATGTAGTTTGGAAAAATGTAGTTTGGGGTCTTGGGCCTTCAGTCCTTGATAGGACAAAGAGTAGGATTTCCAGGGAGTTGAAATGTTTGGAATGTTTACTGGATAAGATTACAGTTCATCTCAATACAAAGGCTACCCCCTTCTTTATTTTTGTGTTTCCAATATCTACAGAATATGAAGGCAACTCTAAAGGCAAGCGCTGTGCTTTTCCATTCATCTACAATGGGAAAACATTCACTTCTTGCACCAATCAAAATTCAGAGGATGGAAGATTTTGGTGTTCTGTCACAGGGAACTATGACAGAGACCGGCAATGGAGCTTCTGTGCTGATACAAGTAAGATAAATCAGAAGTTGCTATATTAAGAATCAGAAATCAGAATGTGGAAGTCCCTTAAAATACCTGGGTACAAAGTTTTAGTTGACATATCAAATTTAGGAATAATGTCCACATAACGTAGGAAAATAAATGTGCCATAGTGTTTATTGCAAACTAAAAGAGAAGAAAAAGGTATCTCTGAATTGGATGGAAGTCAATATTTAATTTATTGATATCATTATCCTATTTGGTTAGAAATCTAGGGTAGCTCTTTATTTTCTTAATCAACTTGTATGCCACCTCTAGGCAACTTTAGGCATCGTACATGTTAGATTTAAAATCAACAATTTAACAATATAAAGAATAATTAATGATAAAAATGGCACATCAAAGAAAAACAAAAATAAAGATTCCACTTACTCATCATGTAATATAAATCCAATACTACAGAGTAGATTATGAAACACTCTATCCTAAATCCTGTTGGAAGAGCCAGGTCCTTAAAGATGTATTTTGTATGAATATGCAGCAGAGTCAATGACGTATAGAATTCAGGAAGAATGCTATTTTGCAGAGTGGATGCAGCTACAGGGGAGGGCCATCTCCTAGGTCCTGCAAGATGACATGTTCTACATCTTGGATTTGGATTGTGCCAACTTTATCAAATTTTAATGGCTGGGCAGAAGTTGCAGGAGATGGGTGTGATCCTGTAGGTATCCAGGCTATAAGCCATTTGATAACCTATTATGTCTTAAAAAGAAGAAATGCTGTTTCTTTTTTATTTTGAAAACAGCTGAACTGTATCAATGTATATTACAGAACTGACCATTCTACCATTCCTTTTAGGACTATAAACCAGGAAGGCCTGTCGGACAATATGTGTGATTCCTCAGGTAGGACAAAAATGGAAAAGGGACGAGAAAATGCTTGAGATGCTAAGGTTAGGTGGGGAAAAGATCTGGCTATGGAAGTCTTTTTAGCACAGTAGAAAATAATAACATTACTACCTCAACTTTTTACTTTTACACAATAACACATACTAGCCATTTCTATAATAACATACCTATCTAATCAGCAAAATCAAAATCAAAGTTTCCATTTTTCCCATCACAAGCACAAAATCCAGAAGCAGTTTCCAAATGGAAGCAAAATTAAATATGTTCTTTTAATTTAATCATTCCATTTTTTTCTTCCTGTGGAAAATAATATATATTTCTGTTTACACTTATTAATCATTATAGACTATCATCATTGATGTTAACATAATTTACTACACTCTCTCAGATTCTTTAATTGTAAAGGGGGAAACATTTTTTAAAAAATTCATTTTAAAACTCTAAACCTTTCTTTGAAAATATTTCCAAAATCAATGAATTCTAAATTCTAATATATCTTTTTTATTTTCTTTTAAAATTACTATATTCAAATTCATTTTCAATAATATTTTACAAGCTTTAGAAATAACTCAAGCATTGTATATGAAAGAAAATTCAAAGTCACTTTTATAAACAGAAAATTACATCCAAGCTTTCTTTAAAATACATATATCAGACACGTAGAAATCCTCTCTAATTCCATTTAACTTATTAAATGTAAGTCACTCCCTCCACCTTATTTTGACAGAATAAATCTTCTCTGGAATATCTCTGAAGTCTCTTTTTCTCAAATAATTCTCAACCTTCTTAGTATCTATGAATTAAAAACCCCAAGCTTGTCCTCTTGAGAATTGTAGATTTGCTTGGAGCTCTTCTTTCAGTTGCACTGGGAGGTTTGTATTTAAACCATCATCATATAAAGATTGATCTCAGATTTATACTCCAAAATTACAGTTAACTCCTTTGTCAGATATTGTGAAATTGCCTCAGTCGTTTGATAACTGCATCTCTAAATTGCTCATCTTTCTTCCATCTTTAAAACATAATTAATCTAAAAGTGAATGGTTTTCTGTAAATATTTTTCTAATACCTATCTAAAACCTTAAAAGGAAAACCTTTTACGCACGAAATCCACCCACGCCTTCTATAATTTTGTAAACACCAAACTTAAAGACTCGAGAACCATCCCACCCCTAAAAGGGCCTAACGGGAAAGACTGCAATGATGAAGTTGTTAAGGCCAACCTCTTCAACACATTCTTCAGTTTAGTTTTTGTAAACAGCAATGGCTCAAGCCCCACATTTCCAAGTCGTACCACAACTAATTGCAATGATCTGCTACACATCGATTTTACAGAAGATAACATTGAAAAAGCACCACACAACCTAAAACCATCTCTATCCATTGGCCCTGATGGATTATGTGCCTACTTCTTAAAAAAGCTTTCCACTGCCATAGCAGAACCTCTAAGCATAATCTATGAAATATTCTTCAGAACCAGCTCCAGTTATCAGAAGCAGTTATCTTGTATATTTTTGACAAAATAAATAATAATATAACAACAACAGTAATAATAATAATAATAATAACAATAATAATAATAGTAATAGTAATAATAATAATACCAACTTTGCAACGACAAAGTTGAAACTGTTTCACACTTAATATGTGAGTGCAGCAAAATCGTGCAAACTGATTACAAAGCTAGACATGATCGAGTTGCTAAATTAATCCACTGGTCATTATGTAAAAAATACGACTTACCTGTATCCGAAAAGTCATGGGAGCACAAAGTGGAAAAAGTTACCGAAAATGAGACGGTGAAGATGTTATGGGACTTTCGAATACAGACAGATCGTGATTTGGAACACAACACGCCAGATATCACGGTTGTCGAGGGCCGAAGTGTATGGTTTAATGATATCACTGTACCAGGATATACCAGTTGAAGAAAAAGAACTGGAAAAAATTATGAAATATCGTGACCTGGCCATCAAAACTACACGGCTATGGATGAAACATGTAACAGTGATCATCAGGGCACTTGGTACCATGTCCAAGAATTTCACAAAACACATCAAGAAATTGCAGCTTCCTGCAATAACACCAGCGGAACTGCAAAAAACCTGTGTTATTGGGAACATCATATATTTTAAGAAGATACTTGGTTGATACCTAGGACGTTGGCAGCAACTCGTATCAACCATTAGCGCAGGTCAATGGTATTTGTGACACATTTTTAAATGTTCAGTTGACTGAGTTTCATGTTTAATGAATAAAAGAGATAACAACAACAACAACAACAAATATGCTCAAATTCATGTTTTGCCATCTTCTTAGCTCCCTCTTGTGGTCAAAGAATAGATTTTTAAATAAATCAAGTAATAGTTCCTGTCCAATCAAAATTCATAAAAATTGTTTCAGCCACCCTTAACAAAGCAATCAAGAACTAAAGATTTCTTAAAATAGTAAAATAATACTACATTACTTCATCAAAGTTAAAAAAAAAGGTACTCCAGGCTTTTTTATTTTAGCTTGCCTCCAGCAATTCTCTTTCTTGTCATTTAACAATAAAGAAGTCTCAAAAATGGCACAAATCTTCAAAAAGGAATAACCAGCTGTGACTAAAAAGAGCCTCTTTTAGCTAGTGAAATGATTAAGAAGTGAAAGTCATGATTTATTGTCCCTTTGAAAAATAAATTCCAAAATAGTGGCCTTTTCAAAAATGAAATGATTGCAGCCCCACCCCCTGGCTTAGGGGTGTCAAACTCGATTTCATTGAGGGCCACATCAGGGTTGTATTTGATCTTGGGGGGCCGGGGTGGGCGTAGCCAGCTCAACATCACTCATGTCGGGGGTACCTGTGGTGGTCCGAGAGCTCTGCCAGAGCTCCTGAGCTCTGTTTTTGGCTGCAACGTCACCCTGCAACCCTTTGCCAGCAAAAATGGAGCTCGGGAGGTCCACCCGCACCCCCTCGTGAGCTCCATTTTTGGCTGTGACTGCCTGCTGCAACTCTCTGCCAGGGAAAACGGAGCTTGTGAGGGCCACGGGCGGCCCTCCTGAGCTCCGTCTTTACTGGCAAAGGCACTACAGGCCAGTCCTGTGCTGTTTCCAGGGTGGTCCTGCGAGCCAGATCTAAGCAGCCCATGGGCCGGATCCGGCCCCCGGGCCTTGAGTTTGACACCCCTGCCCTAGCTGAATGGCTTGTCAGCTTATCCAAAGCCCAGATCCTGAGGCTTCCTGAAGATCGTTGCTGCATGGAGGATCTTGTGGAGTGATTCTAGGATTCTCCATAACCCAGGGGAGTAATATAAACTAAAGGAATTTCTGTTCCTTCTGTTAGTAAGCTGAAAAAGAGCTAAGTCTCCTTGGCCTTGTGATAAGATGGCCATCTTCATAGGGGGTTTTTTCTTCCCTTCTACCTCATGCTTTCTCCTTTTCCCTTTTCTCCTCCTCCAGTTTCCCATTATTTTAATTTTCTTTGTATTTTATATTTTGATAAACTAATGCATTAAAAAAATTAAATCAGGAAAATGCCAAGGAAGGAGAGGACAGAGGGAGGAAAAAAGCGTAGATTTATGCTTTAATCTAAACACTCTGAAATCTTTAATTATTTTAGAGAATAATATTCAAAGAACATATTTTGGTTTCTTAAGTTTCAGTGCTCTTTGCTATTTCTTTCTTCCAAGATCAGAAAAGATAAAGATGTTTTTCTCCCTAAATTATATGTGATATTGAAGATTTGTTTGAATAATACTTGTTGCTCATAGTTTATTCCTTTTTTTCTAAATGCAACCTATGTAGCATATTCACCACTACTGAGTGAATTATCTATAACTTTGGTTTAAACAATACAGCCAAAAGACGAATAGAGGTAGATGCAAGCATTTTGTATTGTCTCATCAGTACCTACATTACAATTTTAATTTTGGTGTCTACAAAATAAAACAGAACACAAATAGATTTTAAATTTATTTTAAGTTGCGATAACTTCCTGACTTTTGTAGGTGGAAATATTGAACTCTCTTGAACATTATAACTGCATTGTTTTCCTTTTCTCCACAGAATACCAAAGACAAGAAAACATTGGATGTTTGTGATTCCAGGAATGATAATTTTTGAATGGAAGTTATGACTATATGCCATCTATCACTTTACCTTTTCAAACTTATTACTGCAGAAAAATATATCTAGGTTTGCTAGAAGCTATCACATTTTGCATTACTTTACTATGACCTGTCTTTATTCATAATTGTGTATGAAAGAATCATTTAATAAATTATTTTATTGCCAGATATGGCCAGTTCCCAGTTGTTGCTATCCCACTTTTTAGTAGCTTCTAGGGCACCTTCATTTGTGCCACCAGAATTTGTAAGGAATCAATTACTGTGTTTTTCGCTCCATAAGATGCACTTCCCCCCCCCCAAAAAAAAGTGGATGGAAATGTCTGCGTCTTATGGAGCGAATATGGGCGACCGGCAGCAGCAGCGAACAGCGGCAGCTATCCCCACCACCTGGAACAGCTGATCAGTGGTATTCCGGGAGGCCAATCCAACCACCTATCAGCTGCTTGCAGGGGTGGGTTCCAACTTACCTTGCTACCGGTTCGCTCCCTCCCGTGCCGCGTGGGCGCAGTAACAAAAAATCTGAGAAAAAAAAACAAAGTGAAAAAAAAAAGATGGCGACCACATGCACAGTGCTGGAAGTCAGCTTCTGCGCATGCTCAGAAGGAAAAAAATAAAATTCAAAAAATTCAACAAAAAGATGGCGGCCCCCACGGACCGACACCGACCGATCTGGTTTGGTGACATCATCATGATATCACCAGCGGGCTGCTACCTGTTCGGGCGAACCGGTCCAAACCAGGAGGAACCCACCCCTGGCTGCTTGGCTGCGAAGGCTCCAGCGGAGGCAGCAGACTTGGAGGAGGCAGCTGCCCAGGCTGTTTGCTGTTTGCTGTTTGCTGCAAGGACACTAGCCAGATGAATACCGGATGGACGCTGGGAGGCAGAGGCAGATTTTTTTTCTTGTTTTCCTCCTCTAAACCTATGTGCATCTTATGGAATGAAAAATACGGTAATTTCCCATCATTTTAAGTCTACTTTAAAATTCTTATCTTTAGAATATTGTAGGCTTAAAAGATAATTTTAAATTGAGTTTCCTTGTAATGTTTAATGTTTAAAAACCTGATAAAATATATTTCTTATGTTGCTTTGTTCATTATGGCATTCACTACTGTAAGGTATAGCAGAAGAGAAAGCATACTGGCCCTAGGAATATACGCTGGCATTTGCCCACTTTTATAGAAATATGTATGATTGTGATATCTTTTTTTTGCTTTGCTGGATGGCTTCTGATAATTTCTAAATGTCTGATTCTTTGTAATAAATACTTTTAGCAGCAAATTGGAATTTATTATTTTGCATTGCCTGGATTGGTTTACAAAGCCTCAGTAAATGAACTTCCACAAATGGATTACTTGATTGATATCTGATACCGGTAGTTGATCACTGTCCTTTTACATTTTGAATTAATCTGGAAAATGAATTGATTTTTCAAATTGTCAAATTGATTTGGAAGTACATGTTTCTATTTAGCTATTCAATCTGAACCATCATTCTGATTTGTAAAGTCAATTCAGTTGGGGGATTTGATCAAATTGCTTGTGAAACTAACCTCCAAATTGCAGCTCCTGCAGTTTTACACCATAATGTTAAATGTAGGAACTTATCAATGCAAAACAGAAACTATTGAGTTTTCATCAGCTTGAAACACAACATGAACTCATGTTATTGCAAGCCAACTGGATAAGCTGAACTGCTAATAGCACACTAAAGAGGTTAACGTTCTCATAGACTGGTTGATTTGCATGGTCTTTTTCAATGGCAGAGTCCTCCAGTGCATAATATGTATGCAAGAGCAACTAATGGCAGAGCAATTACGTTAAGTAGCTTCTTATTAAACAAATGGGTGAAATCTTAAAAGTCAACAAGCTAGATGCAGATCTACTTTCATGACCAATTTGTATTGGTCATCCATAGCATATACAAACAAGTCTGATGTACTGCTTGCCCTCCTGACCTTTGCTTCCTCTTATTTGGAAGCACTAAGAACACAGAACAAAATACAGAATAATAGAGCTGGAAGGGACCCTGGAGTTCTTCTAGTCCAACCCCCTGCTTAGGCAGGAGACCATATACCATTCTGGACAAATGGCTGTCCAATCTCATTTTAACAATCTCCATTGATGGAGCACCCACAGTCTTTGGAGGCAAGCCATTCCACTGATCAATTTGATGTGTTCTCCCTCATTTAGATCATTTATGAAGATATTGAAGAGTATTGGGTTAAGACAGAATCTTGATGTACCCCACTGTATGATTCCCTCTATGTAGATGTAATTCCATTAAGGAGTACCTGCTGAATGCAGTTAATCAGCCATTTGCACTATCTGGTATGGTGCTGTCTGTCTCACATTGTTCTACTTTGTCAAATGCCTTACTGAAATCTAAGTATAGTCTGTCCACAGCATTTCCCTCAGGGGTGAAATGCTCCCGGTTCAGGCGTGCCTGCTGGTGGTCAGAGAGCCGGTAGCGATGGCAGTGAGAGGCTTCACCCACCCGCCTGGACACCACCATTTGGGTTCTTTTACCCTCTGTGCATGCGCAGAACACTTTGCGCATATGCAGAGGTTAAAAGAACCCAAATGGTGGCATTCGGGTGGGTGGGTGAAGCCTCGCGCTGCCATCGCTACCGGCTCTCCGACCACCGGCAGGCATGCCCGAACCGGGAGCATTTCACCCCTGATTTCACTGGTCTGCTAATTTAATCACTTTGTCAAAGAATGTAGTAAAGTTTGTCTAGCATGATCCGTTTTTGACAAACTCATGTTGACTTCCTGTAATAGCTTTATGCACTTCCAAGTGTTCACAGATATATTGTTTGATTATAGTTTCAAGAATTTTTCCAGATATTGATGTCAGGCTGATTGGTCTCTAATTTCCTGGTCCATCTCCCCCCTTTTTTGAAGATGAGAACCACAGCATCTCTCTTCCAATCCTCTGGTAGTTCCCTAGTGCTCCAGGATCTTTGAATGACATACATCGGTAGTTCTGAGATCATGTCTACCAGGTCCTTCAGAACTATGTGTTGTAAGTCATCTGGTCATCTGGTAATTTGAAGTAATCTAGAGTGAATAGATGTTATATTTCCATTTTATTGCCTATTCTGACTTGTATTCCTTATCTGTCTTTTATGGTACTGCTTTTGGTAGGTTGGACTATTTTTTCCTTTCCAGATACAAAGAATGAATTAAGCAGTTCTATTTCTCCCTGTTGCCCATCACCTCCTTTCCATCTTCTCCTATTACTCGATCGATTGTTTCCTTGACTTTTTCTTGTTTTTTAAATTTGAAAGAAGCTTCTTTTTATTATATTTGAATTTACTGCAAGTCTTAGTTCATTCTGAGTCTTAGCTTTTCTGACTTCATCTTTGCAGATTGGGTTACATGCTGCTTTTCTGCCTTAGTCATGTGTATCTCATTCCATTTTTTATACTTGTCTTTTTATCTTTCAGTTTATCAGAGAGTTCTTTATGCAACCATGCTGGTTTCTTCTTGGATCCCTTATTTTATTTTTCAGTATATTGTGCTAAATTTGGCTTTTATAATCTCATTTTTCAGAGTTTCCCAAGTTTCTTGAGTTGTTTTTCCCTTTAAGACTTTCATCCATGGAATCCTTCCCAAACTCTCTCTAGGTTTGCTAAAATCAGCTCTCTTAAAGTCTAAGACCCTAGTTTGACTTTGTTCTATTGCTTGTGCCTGCATTATTTTGAATTCCAATATGACATAGTGACTTTTCCCCAAAGTTCCCATAACTACAACTCCTTATATCATTTCATCTCTGTTAATAAGAATTTAATCCAGTATAGTTGATCCTCTAGTTTCCTTCTCTATCTTTTAGGAGATGACATTGTCTGCTAGATTCATCAGGAATGTGTTTATCTCCTACTAGGTGCAAAGTTTGTCTCCCAGTTGATGTCAGTTAATGTCCCCCATTACTATTGTGGTGTGCTTCTTGGACACCTTAGCTAATTGATTAGCAAAAGGTTCATCTATTTCCTCTGTTTGGTTGGGTGGTCTGTAGTATACAAATATGGGATTTCATTCCTTTTTCCTATAATATTAACCCAAATGCATTCAAGAAGAATTTCATCATATTTTGTTTTGCATTTCTGTAGAGTTGAGGCTATTTCTGATATTCTGATATTTCTTTTGAACAATTTGAATCCTTCTAGGTGTACATTCCAAACATGTGTTTCATCTCATCGAGTTTCAGTAACGGCAACAATGTCCTATCTGCACTCATGCACTAGGATTTCAAGTTCACCCTGTTTGTTCCTCATACTTTGATGGTTAGTAATAGGCATCTGAGTCTTTCTGACTGACCCTGTATTTGCTTCCTACAACTCCTGTTTTGTATCTGAGTTCCCCTTCTTTCTTATCACCTGGATAATTGGTTGCCCTGAAATTTATGCTTAGAATTAGTTCTGAAAGTTCATCTCCTTCCTTCTTCAGTTTTAGTTTAAAGCCCTAAGGCAAACCAGTTGATTTCCAAAAACATTATTCCTAATTCTTGTGAGGTGTAGCCCATTCCTTGCCAGAAGCTCCCCATGCTGCTATTGTAGATCTTGGTCTAGGGATCCAAAGTTCTCTTGATGGCACTATTTCCTAAGCCAGTGGTTTACTTCAAACGTTCTGAATTCCCCCATTGGATATTCACCTTGCTTTGGGGGAGGGGGTATAGAAAAAAACACCACCTGTGCCCTCATCTTTTCATGCCTACCTGCCTAGTCTCTTGATATTGTTTTCAGGTGCTTTGTTGCACCATTCACATGAAAGAGGACAAAGAGATAAGAATCTGTAGACTTATTTTAGTCTCAGCCACACCTCAGCCACATCTCTGATCTTTGTTCCTGGGAAATAGTAAACCACCCTTGATATGCTTGTGTGGTCTACAAATTGCTGGTTCATTTTCTCTGGACAGTGAGATTCCTATCAGGAAACCAATTTCTTTCTCTTAAGGAAGTCTGGTCTACCCCCCCCCTTGCAATTGGTATTCTTGATGATGTCTCTTCTCCAGGTGTCTGCTTGCTTTTTTCCAAGGGAAGGTTATGAAATTGATTGTTTAGCTCTAGTGGGACTAGAATAGACTGGATTGGGTTTGATTTTTTCCCCTTCTATGAGTGACATGTTGCCATTGGTCTATCTCTAAAGGTTCATTTTCTTTCTTTTTTAAATGTCTTTATTACATTTTTCTCTATCTACATGTCACAATAGTTTCTTAAGCAGATCCACAGCCTGTTACATACATTACTTTTATATTGATACATTTTATACATTATCTTACAATATTTTTCTAATTCTACATCTTCTTCGTACGTTTTCTCTTCATCCTTCTGTCATCAATCCAATCATACCACTTTTCCCATATTACATAATAATCTGAATCTTTTTGTCCTTTAAGTTCTATTGTTAATTTGTCCATCTCCGCACATTCAAATATCTTTTTAATTATCAGACTCTCTGTGGGTGTGTTTATATTTCTCCAACATTGCGCATAAGCAATCCTAGCTGCAGTTGTAATATGTAAGATCAAATATTTAAAGTTTTTATCATATTGTCCTTTAAATATCCCTAACAAAAAGATTTGTGGAGTAAATTCTACTGGTAACCCTACTACTTCTTGTAGCCAACTATGTATCCTTTTCCAGTATTTCTTCACTTCCGGGCACAACCACCATGCGTGAAAGAAGATACCTTGCTCTTTTTTGCACTTCCAACAGATCAAATTTAAATTTGGGTATATCTTCGCTAGTCTTGAGGGGGCCAAATGCCAGTGATAGAACATTTTATAGTGATTTTCTTTATAGGATACCGATTTTGTTATTTTGTAATTTCTGTTCCAAATTTGTTCCCAGTCAGGCAAATGAATATTATGTCCCACATTTTTCGCCCACGCTATCCTTGGTCCTTTCACTATATCTTCCACCCGATCAAATTGTAGCAAATAGTTACAAATTTTGGAAATAATTTTATCTTCTGGGCCCATTAATAGTTTGTCTAATTGTTGAGTTTCCATTTCAATTCCAATGTCTTCACTATCTTTTTTGTATCTTGTTTTAAGTTGAAGT
>QLTV01003289.1:202058-215416 GCA_003457575.1 Thermophis baileyi | reverse complement strand
TTGTGGAATAAGGTATTCTGTTGCAAGTGGAGGAGTGGAGGACTCTTCTCGTGAAATATTTTTGGACTCTCTCAATTGTATTAATATCCGATATGCAGTGCGGGTTCCAGACAGGTGAGCTGTATTCGAGAATTGGTCTAGCAAACGTTTTGTATGCTCTAGTTAGCAGTGTAATGTTGCCAGAGAAGAAGCTACGCAGGATTAAGTTGACTACTCTTAGTGCCTTTTTGGCAATGTTGTTACAGTGGGCTTTGGCACTTAGATCATTAGATATGAGTACTCCAAGATCCTTGACAGAATGAGGGTCGTCTACAAGGTCATCTTGGCAAATGGCACACACTTGCTTCCATTTAGCAGCCTCTTGTGAAATAAGAGATTAGTAGATTAGTAGAAGTACTATTAACCCCTTTGAGCTAACTATAAAGGAAGAAGATGAGGGTGGAATTGAGGAAGCATATAAAAAAGCAATACGGGGAATTTAATCAGCCAAAGCATTTGCACTGGAAATTTCATTGCCATAAGAGGAATGTTCAGGACAATAAACAACAGCAATTTCTGAAGATAAAAATATAGTGTCCAAAAGAGCAGAACCCACTGGCATTTGTAGCTTGGTTACCATTTAATTATGTTTTAGGGATTGCATAACTTGAGGCATCATATCTCATGTATTCAACAAATCAAGGTTGAAACAGGTATAAAATTGTCTCCAAAGCATATGTTTTAATGCAGCAGGAGCAGGGGTGGGTTCCACTTACCTTCCCTACCGGTTCTGATCGTGACGGAAGTGTGCGTTTTGCATGTGCAGAGGGTTATTTTTCAAGCTGTGGCAACCGGAGAACCGGTTCAGGGGCGTGGACCGCCAGTCTTTACTGCCGGTTCAGTGAGCGGCAGTAAATTTCCACTACCGGTTCTAATGAACCAGTCCGAACTGGCAGCAACCCACCTCTGAGCAGGAGAGGAAAATTCTTGGGGAACAATTAAGTGTTGCTTGGATAAGTGTTAGCTTGGTTTGATTTCATCTGCTGTTCACCCATTTCTGTTTGAAGACTATTTCAAATGTAGATTATAAAAAACAAGTGACAGATGTTTATGAACTGAAAAACTGCATTATACATCAAATTGTACATAAATTACTATTATAATTTTAAGAATTGACTTTGGTAAACTGGAGATCTATGGAAAAACAAACCCATGAAAATGCACTTAGGAGAATGTGGAGAGTTACTCCCATGGATGATTTAAATGGATAGTGAAAGCTATTGGACACGTAATGTTTCTGGAAAAATTTCTATTCTGTCATAGTTTTTACTACTACTTTGAAATTTGCCCAAAGTTCCTCATCTCTCATTTAGGATGTTGTCCCTGCCTGTGCCTTACACTCCTGCCAATTTCAGTGGAAACCGATTCTTTGTTTTGCCTCCATACACACATATACAAATTTCATGGCTGCTTGACCGAAACTTAATTTCTACACATGTAACCTAAAATTATACACTTCTTCCTGTTGCAGAGGTGGGGATAGCAGAAGTGAAGACAACTTGTTGCTTGATTAGGGGACTGGTGGCTAAAACATACAATGAGCGGTTGCAAGTACTCAGCATGGCTAGTCTAGTGAAGAGAAGGACCAGGGGAGACATGATAGCAGTGTTCTAATATTTGAGGGGCTGCCACAGAGAGGAGGGGTTCAAGCTATTTTCCAAAGCACCCGAAGGCCAGACAAGGAATAATGGATGGAAACTGATCAAGGAGAGATTCAACCTAGAAATAAAGAGAAATTTTTTGACAGTGAGAACCATCAACCAATGGAACAGAAGTTGCCTTCAGAAGTTGTGGGAGCTTCATCACTAGAAGCTTTCAAGAAGAGACTGGATTGCCATTTGTCCGAAATGGTGTAGGGTCTCCTGCTTGGGCAGGGGGTTGGACTAGATTACCTACAAAATCCCTTCCAACTCTGTTAATCTGTTAAATATTAAAGGAATATGCAATTTTTTTTCATGAGTTGATGAGTTAAGTATTATCTTTTTTTTTTCTTCCATTCAGTTGTGCCCAATTCTCAAAGTCTGTGCAGTTTTCTTGGCAAGGTTTTTCAGAATTGTTTACCATTGCCTCTTTTCTAAGACTGAGAGAAAATGACTGGTCCAAGGTCACTCAGCTGACTTTTGCCAAAGACAGGATTAGAATTTATAACCTTTCAGTTTCTATCAAAGGAAGTTTGGTTTCAGGTTCTATTTTATTTTAAATACTTTTAAAAATATTTATTACATACATATACACATAATCAAATACACACCAAATTTACTAACAATGTGGAATGTCTTTATGATGGTTCCCTTCATTAAGTACTTCACATGTCAGTTCACTGAAGCTTCAGCACTTGAGATATGCTTGTCTTTTTAATCAGATGTTGAGGAATTCTCTATAAATTTTAAGTTACAATATTTATTTTAATTGTTTTTAAGATGTGGGGATGCTTTTACTCTTCTAAAAGATTCCCTGATAAATTGAGAAGAAACTGTTTTTCAAATGATGGCCCATCACAAGCAGTTTAATAAGATACTTCTTCCACAGTGCACAAACCTATAAGGCCAAGAGAACTATATGCATCAGACTATATTCTGGAAAACCCAGATTATGATCTGAGGCCATTGGTACTGTGCCATTAATTATTCATCTATTGGATGTTGGTCTTAGAAGATAGATAAGACTAGGAATTCAGTGCTATGTAAATTAATACTACTTTTATTGTAATAGCCTTGTAACAGCAAGTCTGAAGAGGTGAAGAACCTATGATGTTTCCCATTTATGTTCCCCTAGTTCAGAGGTGGGTTCCTGCAAGTTTGGACCGGTTCTTTAGAACCGGTAGCGGGAATTTCCCCCCACTCGCCGAACCGGCAGCGATGGCTGGCTGGACACTCCCCTGAACCGGCTCTTTCAGCGGCACCATAGGCCATCTTGTTTTTTGCTTCTGCGCACCCTGGATTTTCAGCACTGCGCATGCGCATGTGTGCTTCACGCAGCACGGGAGGAAGCGAACCACCAGCGAGGTAAGTTAGAACCCACCCCTCCCCTAGTTCCCCTAGTTTCCCATTTATGTTCCCCTAGTTCCCCCAGTTACTATAATGTCTTTACTATAATGTCTCTAGGCAAATGCTAGAGAAAATATGAGCAGGAAAAATTGTAATTGTTTCACTCCTCATTATAACAAGGAGGTAGCAGGAAAAATAAATTGTAATTATGCATACCTTTTCAAGGTACAACTATGTATCAAGATTATTTCTGGAATACAGATGTATGGATTAGTCTAAAATGATCTGAATTACTTGTGTTTACTTGTTAGATGGTTTGCCATTTTTTCTTGAATTATTATTTAAACATGAACAAAACTCAGTAATGTATATGGTTTTAATGCAATTATTTCTATTGTAAACTACTGAACAATGTTGATTGATACTATCAAAAGGCTATCAAAGAAAAATAATCCACTCTTTTGATTATCAATCATTTATCTTTCTATAGTATATGTTATTTTTATGCAAACACCTATAATATCCATTTTTATACGTAGCGTTCTCAATATATATTGTTTTAAAAAACATTTGATCTGAGAATGATGTGTTATAGCTGATATCTTTCACATCCCTATGTATTATATTCATTTATTTTAAATAGAAATCAATCACTTCTAGTTTTTAAAATATCACATATTTCCTGACAGCTCTTTTGAGGGATTTGCTCACTTCCTTATTTCTCAGGCTGTATATCAGAGGATTGAAAAGAGGTGTAAATACTGTGTAAAAGAGGGAGAAAATTTTGCTCATTTTGTTGAGAGCTACAGTATTGGGGTGCATATATACAACTATTAATGTCCCATAAAATATTGTAACAACTATAAGGTGAGTTGAGCAAGTGGAGAAGGCTTTCTTCCTTCCTATAGCAGAAGGGATTCTCAGAATGGTGATGATGATGGAGATGTATGAAGCCAGGGTGAGCAAGAATGGAGGAAAGGTTGCCACAGAAGTAGTTACAAAGCTGGACAAAAGGAGTAGATGAGAACCACAGCAAATGTGTTGCATCAATGGCATGAAGTCACAAAAGAAATGATTCATTTCACTCGGAGCACAGAAATTTAACTGTGACATTTTTAATGTAATTGTGGTGACCATAACCATGCCACTGAGCCATGATACTAGCACTAACTGAATGCAGCAACGAGTATCCATAAGAGATATGTAATGAAGTGGCTTGCATACTGCAAGGTAGCGATCATAAGACATCACCGCCAGCAGATAACATTCTGTCGCTGCTAGAAATCCAAAGAACCAGAATTGCACAATGCATCCTTTAACAGAAACAAGCCCATCCTCAGTTAAAAGGCTGACTAGCATCCTTGGTAGAATGGTTGAGCTATAGCAAGTCTCTAAGCAGGATAAATTCCCCACAAAGAAATACATTGGGGTTTGAAGGTGGCGGTCTGAAGCAACAAGAGCAATGATGAGAATGTTCCCTGTCATGGTTACAATGTAGATCATGAGAAAAAGTAAGAAGAGGAGTAGCTTCAAATCCTGGAGATCATCAAATCCCAGCAAGAGGAAATGTGTAATGGTTGTTTGATTTTCTTGCTGCATGTCACACATGGACTGCATCTGTTGGCAATCAAATAAAACATAACATTTAAAAAAGGCAACAGTTGCAAATAAAATATTGTACATACAAAACAGAAAAACAAGAATTAATTATTTATTCAAAAACTGTTAAATTTGCTTTCTAATGAATTACAGGGAAAGATACAATCATGTTCAGAGCATCCTCTAAAGAAATCCTATCACAAATTTACCTGGGATTTCTGGAAGTTGTAGTCCTAATGCATCTAGAGACCACTAGATTGTGAGAAAGTTGCTCTACATCCTCCCACATTTTGCCTTGGAATATGAAACATGATGCGTTTTCCAGGAGCACCACAATCAAGTACAGTTGTAAAACTATGGCATCTTTCATTCATTCTTTTAAACATGTTGTAAAGCAATAATCTTGTAACAGTTGTGTTAAAGGTTAAATTCAAATGTACTACTTTATTAATAATAAAATGCAAATACTAATACTACCACAGTTTAGATGTTATGGATTAGGATACATCAGCTTGTTCTCTGCCCTTAGTTTTACTATTGTATTCTAGTCTATCATACGGAACTGATATTCTTCGTAGATTGCATTCTCATCCATGAAGTGTAGGTCCCACTGTTAACAATAGTTGGAAAGCTCTTCATATTACATGAAGCTCATGATATTACATTATCCAAGCAAAGAGCTTGGGATACTTAATAAGATTTGCTTACCTTGTGGTATGGAATATATTAAAGTAGAGACTGTTATTTACTTCTGCAATAACTGGATCTATTTTTTTCTCTTCAAATGCACTCTCTACAAGATGTTTTCAGTTGTTTGAACTGAATGTCCTTTAGTCCAAGATGTTCTGCTTCTATGTTTATATATTTCCCCCAAGAAATATGTTTTCCCCTGTACACTATTGCAATATGTAGACATTTAATAGGGCTATTCCAGCTGGGAATGGACTAGGCACCTGCATACACTTTTTGTGATTGTACAAAGAGAAATGCCATTTTGGGAGAGTGGAGAAGATGGCAGAGATTGTCAAATAGTATTTTTTTAAAATTGATTTTCTATTAAATGCATTTCTTAGTGCTTAATAAACATTATGTTGTCAAGATATTTAATGTGCTTAACAATACAAATTTACATTCTTAATCTCCATCTCTTTTTTCTAACTATTGGTAAAAATAGATTCCATGTTTGATAATATTCTGCATCTTCTTTCTGTTTAATTTTCAATGTCAGTCTATCCATTTCTGCACAATCTAGTATCTTCCTGACTATCTCTTCATCTCACAGTATATCTTCATTTTTCCAGTATTGTGCAAATATAATCCACACTGCTATTAAGACATGTAATATTAAGTACATACTTATCATTTTTTTCTGATATTATATCTAATAAAAACAATTCAGGTTTAAAATCTACATATTTCCCTATCATCTTTTCTAGCCACCTATGTATCTTTGCCCAATTTTTTTTTGCTTTTGCGCAAGTCCACCACATATGATAAAATGTGCCTGTGTTTTTGGTTACATTTCCAACATTTGCTAGACATATTTTTAAACATTTTAGCTAACCTAGCAGGTGGTAAATGTCATCTATAAAACATTTTATACAAATTTTCTTTATAAGAGATTGCCATTGTTAATTTATAGTTTCTTTCCCACAGGTTTTGCCATTTCTCTAGTTCTGTTATAGCCAAAAAAAAAAAAAAAAGCCCATTGTACCATTGTATCTTTTATTTGTTTATTTTCCATTTTTAAATTCAGTAAGAAGTTATATATCTTCTTAATTAGTTTTTCCAGTGGTGGGATTCAATTTTTTTTTACTACTGGTTCTGTGGGTGTGGCTTGGTGTGCGTGACTTGGTGGGCGTGGCAGGGGAAGGATACTGCAAAATCCCCATTCCCTCCCCACTCCATGGAAAGCATACTGTAAAATCTCCATTTCCACCCAACTCCAGGCCAGGGGAAGGATACTATAAAATCCCCATTCCCTCCCCACTCCAGGGAAAAGATACTGTAAAATCTCCATTTCCATCCCACTCCAGGGGAAGGATACTGTAAAATCTCCATTTCCACCCCACTCCAGGGGAAGGATACTGTAAAATCTCCATTTCCACCCCACTCCAGGGGAAGGATACTGTAAAATCTCCATTTCCACCCCACTTCAGGGGAAGGTTACTGCAAAATCCCCATTCCCTCCCCACCCCACCAACCTGCTTTCCAAGCTCGTTCTCCTGTGCAGGGCAACAAAAGAAGACCCAGCCGAGCAGCTGGGACTCCGGAGGCAGCGAATAGATCGGGGTCGGGGCTAGCCAGAGGTGGTATTTGCCGGTTCTCCGAACTACTCAAAATTTCCACTACCAGTTCTAGAGAATCGGTCAGAACTGGCTGAATACCACCTCTGAGTTTTTCATCGCAGTTCAATAGTGTTTGGTCAAAAGGTGTTTGTCCTTTATAAAAGCCATATTTTTTTGGGTCTAAGTCATATCTAGATTGTATTTGTAATTGCGGCCACCATGATAATGTAATGCCCTGGTTTTCCAGCTGTTGCTTTGATTTTAATTTCCCTTCATTGTCCAAAATGTCTTTATAAGTGACAATTTTTTCAAATTTCACCAAGTTTGGATATGTAAAAGCTTCCATCGTTGAGAGACATTCTGGGATTTTCAGATATATTTTAGGTTTTATTTTTTGCCATACAGATATTAGTGATTTTCTTATATAGTGATTTTAGAAGTATCTATGGCTTTTATTCTTCTCATACCATAGAAAGGTGTTCCATCCTAGTTGTCAAATAGTATTTTTTGAACTTGTCTTGCCAAATACTATATTGTTCTTTGACATGCAATCCTGAATAATCGAGGAGTTGTTGAAAAAATTGTAGGTGGTAAAACTTCCACTCCTGACATTGATTGAATAAGTATGGATCAGAAGAGTTTGTTATGGAATCAGTAAATGGTAACATTGTTTCCAATATTCTTATATAAACAAGAGGAAAAGATGGGATAGTAAGCTATTTTTAATTTTAATTAGGATTTATTGACCAACAAAATAAAAAAGAAAATTGAGAGACAAAATTGTACATGGTAGAGGACACAGAAGAGTTCAAGATACAGAAAAGCAGAATCAACGAAAAACTGAAAATCTCACAGAAAATTCAAGTCCACTTCTGTGATCCCAGATAATTCCATCCAAATATGAGTTTCATAGTGTTTTGCTTTCTCTCACACAACTCCCCTTTTCTTCTTATATTTGTTTTGTAACTGGGCATAAGGATACTATATTCTTATAGACTGCCTTTTTCAGTTCTTTTGACAATCATTCATTCCTTACCACAGATCACACACTATCCATTATATCTCACCAGTATTTACATTAAAATGTTTCCATTCATTTTCCCATTTTCAATAAACATTCTATAAATGGTACACAAATATTGTACCTTCACTTGCATTATTTCTTCACAGATGTACAACATTAGAATCATGCTCCCAATTTTCCCTGTCTAAAAGAATTAGTTTGGACTTTTGAGATCTATTGTCTTTGTTGCACCATGCAGTCTATCTAAAATTCATTGCAAATAATTTGGGTTCCCTGGCAACAACACATTTTTGATTCTATTCACTCTGTTGGAGGCTCTTTGTTTAATGTACTTCCAATTTTTTTTCTTATTTCCAGCAATATTTCTTGGTATTTTATTTTGCCTGTTTAAAGTTCTTAATCAATCTTGGCTTTCTGGCTACATTCTTTGCAACTATGTTTTTCTATCCCCCCTCCCCACCCCACCCTCCCCACTTCAAGTGGTGACTGCTAACTACTGCAGTTCCTTTGCATGATTTTTGGAAGTGGTTTGCCATTACTTTCACCCTAGTGCTGAGAGAGAATAACTGGCACAAGGTTACCCAGCTGGCTTTGTGCCAAAGGCAGGACAAGAACTCACAATCTCCCAGTTTTGCTTGATGCTTTAATCCTTACTTCTGGCTCTCATGTTCTATTGATACACATGATATATTTCTCTTATTCTCATTTTCACAGCATTCATTCATTTTCAGTTATTACTCATGAAATTGGAAGTAAAGTCTTGAATTAGTTCAATATTGGCATATCTCATTTTTAAAGAATATTAAAGTATGACTGATCTCAGCTCCCTCCCCCCTCTCCCAAGTTCTTCTGAACTGCCTTAGCATGGGGGGAGGTGTTGATGGGGGGGGGCTGTGTGAAGAACACTGAATGTGTATGCCAAGACTATTATCACCCAAAAACATGAAGTTCATCCCAGCTGTCCAGCTAAAGCAAGCAGGTACCTATATTAGGTAGCAGCAATATGGAAGATTCTGGAAGCAGATAATTATTTTAGTGACAGTGACAAAGGCTTCAATTCATAGCATGTGGGAGAAGGCATGAACAAACTATTCTTGCATTATTATCATAAAAACCACATGAAGAAAAAAAAATGATTGACGATTGCAAGATGGCCAGATTCAGTTAAAGTAACATTGAGTGTACCATTGGAAGAGCTGAAGGACCGGATTAGGAACAGAAAATCATAGAGAAAATCTATCTAAGTCTCAACAAGAAGTTGATGGCACCCAATCAAATTCAGCTGCTGAAGTTTTAAAATACTTATTAATTTTTTTAAATGAAGATAACAGAAAACTGGCCCTTTCCTATGGGAAAAGGGAAACGTAATGAAGCAGGAGGGACAATTGTTCTGATGAGGTATATAAGGAAGAGAGGAAATAAAAACAAATAATTTAAAATTTTAGAACAGAAGTGAATCTATAAAGAAGAAAAAGGAGCACAGACAGTTCAGGATAGCAGAAGAGTTTTGAGGACATTTGAGGAAAGAAAGCACCCAACTAGGCTCAGAGACTGAGCAGAGTCATAAAGCCAGACTAGCAGTTACATTAGAAATGTTTAGGAAAATCCAGGACTGAAGACTAGACTGAAAATTTAAAAAACAAAATCCGAGGAAACAGCAATGACAACTGCACTGCTGACAAGAGAACTGCATAGATGTCTCCATAAATCAACCTCAGGTTAATCAAGTCTTTATTTTCAGGTAAAACAACAAAAATACTGGTATGGTCATTCTGAACATATTTATTTATACTTATTCATATAAGTCAGGTAGTAATTTGTTCAACAGGATCAGATGCAAGCAGCCTGACTATAAAGACCTAACTCTGTATAATATTTGGTTTTAAATTTAATCTTTATTGATGGTCAGAGACCAACTATGGTTTACTTAATCAAGAGTGATATTTTCAGGTGACCACAACCAACACAGACATGTACATATTACAGTGTTGGAGAAACCTGTTATATGCATCATTAATAAAAGAAAATGTTTATATATTTTTTTGTATATTTTCATCTTCTTTAGAATAGTCATTTAGTATTCATTTTGGCTGAGTGTATATCATTTGCCAAGATATTTTGAATTCTGGGACTCTGAGAATACTACTTGTTTAATTCATGAGACCCTGGAAATATGTTACACAACTAAATCTCTTTTTTTTTGCAGTATTCCCACTTAGGTAGAGGTGTTCCTATTGCTACACATACGATCTTTCTTATAGGTTACCTTAAAATAAACAGAGATACTCTGTTATTGAGAAAAAAAATCAAGAACCAAAGGTAATTTCTTTCTGTCCAACTTTCAGCAAGGAAGAAATTGCTCTTTAATCAGTTTTCCTCAAAAGTACATGTCAGTATTTGAATGTCATAGAAATGTGGGCTGGAAAAAAAATCAGTATTCCCAAAATAAAAGACTTAAATTCAAAGGAAATCAGAAACAGTTGTAGTTATAGTCCATTAGCTCTTCTTATTTAGAATTGTTTTTCAGTGGTTGGTTCAGTGTTTCTTCTGTTCTTCTACTGTACCCCAACTTGCCAAAGATTGAACAAGGAACTGTTTTTGCAGTCAAAGCTTTGAGATATGGTACTTTTTGTTCCAAATACCTAATAATTACTTTTAATAACTGGAAATAACTTAATAAATGAGAAAATTCTGAAATCATTATATAATCATAGACATTAGTATTATAAACCCATTCTAGACATTAAAGAATTGAGATTACATAAATCTGCACCCCAATTTGCAGATAAGGAAGTAACCTTCTACACATTGTTTCAACTTCCTCCCATGTTCTATTTTAGATATTTTATTATGCCAGCACATCAAGGAGATAAAATTCCTCTAAATATTTAAAAGTTTATATTAATTTTAAACATTGCATTTTAAACACCTTGTAATTGGAATAACCCAGTCCAAACTTTAAACAACTCAAGCTATTAGTCTTATATATACTGAACTGTATGAATTATCTGAAAATAAGAATTTGTACTATGATTGTCAACTTTGTTACTACACATTTTTCTCCAAAAATAAGACATGACCTTTGATGATTAATTTATGATATGAAAAAGTGAAAATACTTTAAACTGGATTTCCAAGGGTATATTCAATGTAATATAAAAATAAAAATATGAATTGAATGTAGCAATATCTAATTCCAAACGTACAGTCTATTTACCCCTGTTGTCATGCCTGTGTTATTTGAAAGAGAGAAGGAAATGGAAACATATGCTTGGGCATTATTATAGATCAGGATTCAAACAATTTTACAGCAAGTACTCCAACTGACTTGCAGTATAAATAAACATGGCAAAATTTCTTTAATTTTAGATAAAATGTTTGGATCTAAATTAGAGTAGTTGAAATAAGACTTCATTAATCATAATCAGTTTGGAGAATTAGCTGATATTATTTTTGGTTTGGATGAAGTTCAGGTAACCTAAGATCCTTCTCTCAGTTAATGTGTTCAGTTAATGCCAAACACAGAAGAAAAAGAAAAGAAGTAGATACTGTAGCTAAACTATGAAATTAAGTTCTGTCATCAAGCACATAAATAATGCATTTATAGTGCAATGTGTATAATTTCCTAGTAAGTTAAACTGCATTCAGTGGAGTTTACACTAATGAAATATATGAATGCAAGTTTACATTATCTACTGGTAGCTACCATTCTCACATAACAGTACATTGGTGATCGTTCCTGGACTTGATGTAAAACCTGGTATTTAATTATCACAAGATAAGAATAGACTGCCATCATAGCCCACTTCTAGTTGCATGAAAGTTGAACTTGCTTTAAATAAATGTAATGCTCTTACAGAGAAATGACAGAGTTTCATTGACAATATCAATTGTTATGTATTTTATATCATTTTTGCAGATATCATTTTGTAACAATGGCCAAAGGTGAAGAACAAAATCAAACTATTACCAAATTTCTTTTGCTGGGATTTGGAGATTTTGGTGACCTGCAGTTTCTTCTCTTTTTCCTCTTACTGATGGTCTACATTATGACCATGGTTGGGAATATCCTTATCATTGTCCTGATTGTTAGTGATTATCGTCTTCACACTCCTATGTACTTCTTCCTATGTAATTTGTCCTGTCTTGAGACATGCTACAGCTCTAATATTCTTCCAATAACATTGACCAACCTTCTATATGAGGGTCCAATAGCTATTTCTGTAATTGGCTGCATGATACAATACTACTTCTTTGGTTTCTTGGCAGCCTCTGAATGTTACCTTCTAGCAGCAATGTCTTATGACAGATATGTAGCAATCTGTAATCCACTACTTTACAATGCAATTATGAATGGCAGGGTTTGTCTGAAGCTTGTGGTCGGATCCTGGATAAGTGGCTCATTGGCTATTAACATAACTATATATCTAATGTACCAGTTAAAATTCTGTGGCCCCATTGAAATCAACCATTTCTTTTGTGATTTCAATCCAATATTAAATCTTGCATGCAACAATACACATGTGATTGAAATTTTAACTGCATTATTAGCTGCTGCATGTTCTTTGCCACCTTTTTTGCTGACCTTGGCATCCTATGTTCATATAATTTCTACTGTTGTGAGAATCCCATCCACCAATGGAAGGCAAAAGGCATTCTCAACCTGTTCATCACACCTCATAGTGGTGTCCATTTTCTATGGTTCAATAATGATTGTCTACATTTTGCCTAAAACAGATGGACTTCGAGAAATCAACAAAGTCTTGTCTCTGTTTTATACAGTCCTGACACCTTTATTAAATCCCTTGATATACAGCCTAAGAAACAGGGAGGTAAAAGAGGCTTTTGGAAAAGCAGTTGCTAAATTATATACTGTCAAAAGAATGCATCACTGGAATTTAGTTTGATATAATTTTTAGTGAAATGCTGGTTGGGTTCCCATTTAGTTAAAAACGTTGATTTTCTTTCTCTTTCTCTTCCACAAACATACACAGAAGCAACTATTTTTCCAAAGGGTAAATATGGTTAAGATGTCTTCTCTTGATTTAATTAATTGTAAATTGTAAATAGTAAATAAATTGTATAGTAAATAGTAAATAATAAATAGTAAATAGTAAATAAATTGTAAACAGCAATGGCTCATGCCCAATATTTCCTAGTCGTACCACAAATAATTACAACGATCTAACACAAATTGATTTTACAGAAGATAACGTTGCAAAGGCATTACGCAACCTAAAACCATCTCTATCTATTGGACCTGATGGACTATGTGCATATTTCTTAAAAAAGCTCTCCACAGCCTTAGCTGAACCTCTTAGCATAATCTTCGATAAATCTTTCAGGACTAGCTCCTTACCCAACTTATGGTCACTAGCCACAGTCATCCCTATCTTCAAAAAAGGAGATCCCAGCAACGTC
>QLTV01003289.1:171574-184387 GCA_003457575.1 Thermophis baileyi | reverse complement strand
TTAGAACTTCGCCGTATTCGATCCAACCTAAGCATAGTACATCAAATTATCCGCTACAATGTCCTATCTGTCTATGAATACTTCTGCTTCTACCACAACAATACACGAGCACACAATAGATACAAACTTAATGTAAACCGCTCCAAACTCGACTGCAGAAAATACGACTTCAGCAACAGAGTGATCAATGCCTGGAATTCACTACCTGACTCTGTGGTTTCTTCCCCAAACCCAAAATACTTTAACCTTAGACTGTCTACTGTCGACCTCACCCCATTCCTAAGAGGTCTGTAAGGGGCGTGCATAAGCGCACCAGCGTGCCTACCGTCCCTGTCCTACTGTCCTATTGTCCTCATCTATCTGTATTCACCTTGATTATGTTTATGTTTATACCTATACCCGCTATCTTGTACATGTTTGACAAACAAACAAACAAATAAATAAATAAATAAACATGACAGGAAATGCTATGCTGCAGCATTGCATCTTCCTGTTTGTAATTTTGGCCAAGCAGACTTTCTTTCAGAGTGATCCAGTCCATTTAATTCCACTGTTACCATAAAAGAAACTTTATTTAAGACTCTTTTGAGTCTTTCCAAGGCTCATTTTTATTTTTTTAAAAGTTATATTTTTATTATCATTTTACAAAATATTTGAACTAGCATTGACTATTCTGTTTTGATAAAAGAAAGCTGTCACTGAAACATAGAAGAGAGAGTGAGACAATAGTTGAGATATTAACATATAACAATTATTTCTTTGGCTACAAATTCTTGGAACTACAGCCCCAAACAAGGAACTGCTATAAGAGATGAAGTTCTTGAAAAATTATTAACCAAGAGTTATAATATTATAAAGTTCTGGTAAAATTTCCACCTGGATGTTTTTTTTAGAGTAGCATTTTTCTCAAATGCATTCATTTTGAACTTCCCTCCGGAAGGCTTAGGGCAAATGTAGCTATTCTCCCCATCCAACCCTGCAGCAACCCCCCACCACCACACCCCACACAAAGGGTCTTCATGCATTTTAGAAGCAGTGCTTATGTAATGGAGGGTACTTCTGACAACTGTAGAAGTTGGTATATAAAATAAGAAAGGGTAGGAGACATCTGCTTATAGTTTTGCCAAGTTGTTGAACTATTGAATACTGCATATTCCAATAATGAAGCCTGAAAGTTTTAATTGTTGAATTTTATGTAGGGGGGGGGGACAGAGAGAGATTATTTAGCATATGGTGATGTTACATTAGCTAGGAAACTACAGTGCTATTACAAAGTAGTTATTTGGTTGCTGACGATTGCCAGTCCATTCTGTTCACACTTGAGCTATCCAGAGTGCACCACAGGGGGTAGACTAGCTCCACACTCCTAAGACTTGATGGTATTCTGCAGTATCCAGGGCTTTTCCCACCACTAATGTCACCTTGCATTCGGGTGCTGCATTCGGCTAAGTCTGGCACCAGTTGAATTTGATGTATGTACTGTATGTTTGTATGTATGTATGTATGTATGTATGTATGTATGTATGTATGTATGTATGTATGTATGTATTTATTTGAGTCACAATGCATGCATAACATATAATTAGAGACAGAATTTAATTCCTAACATTTAAGTCAATTTACTTAGCAATAGAAAAAAGTAGGAGATGAAATATTACATCAGTTAATATTTTAAATAGTAAGAAGTACCTTACCATACATGTAGGAATAAACTCCTATGTGAAGAAACAAAAATGAAAACACAAGTAGAGCAGTCATTATATGAAATAATCTACAATGGAATGTTTATTTGCAGAGTATGATTGGAATGAACACATAGCACATTGTGGAAGTTAACAACTGGTGGGAAAGAGAGTATATTTTCATACTGTTATGTTCTGATACATTTTACAAAATTCTGCTCTCTTATTTGCTAGAATATCTCCCAGAATTCCAACCGTAATTGCTCAAATGTTTTCTAGTATTCCTAAAGTGGACAGTGGAAATTGTAGATCACAATTATCTGGTGTTCAAAGACTACAAAGATGAATAGTTGTCTTTAATCCATGCAACCTAATGCTTCCAAAATTTACTTCACTTTGTAAAGTAATATACAAGAAAATTCTGAAATTGAGCCAGGAAGTTCTAATTTCATGTTTCTATTGCAAACTAGCACGTTTTCCTATTTAAAACAGGGAGAGAAAGGAAACACAGCCTTAGTTTATCTGTAAACATAATATTTGTGAATCAAAGAAGTATGTATCATATTTCGAACTGGGATGGGAACTTTTCTAAAGAAGTAAATATCCTCTTACTGAGCTAAGTGATAACACCAAATCAATCTTGGCTGATCTGAAAAAAGTAAGCAGAGCTATTTGTTACTTGGATTTCATATGGGAGGCCTTCAGTGACAAATCAGTAAAAACAAATGAACTAATTTCCTCTGATTCTCACTAGGTTTAGTTAGTGTAGAAAAAAAATGAATTAATTGCCAAAGACTTTTGTTCATCTTCGGATGAAAGTTATTTCATTGAACACTTGACTTAACCTTCACTGAATTCAGTGAAATGTTCCCCAAATAAAAATGAAAACCCAACAAGCTTCTGTTTTCTAGCACAATATCTCACTTAGTTTCCCTGACCTCATTATGCTCACCTGTTTGTTCTCAAATGACTTTTTTTCAGATCCTCATATGTTGTGCTGCTGTGGCTTGTAATTACCAAATTGTTAAAAGGAAAACTGCTTCATAGCTGTGATTGTGGCTTATAAGAACTGCATAAATAATTTCTGAGCAGCTCAAATAATTTTTGTATCATATCTGCAGGCATGGCAGAAACAGAACAAAAGAACCAAACAAATATTGCAGCTTTCTATCTGCTGGGATTTGTTGAACTTGGAAATCTGCAGGTTCCTCTCTTCTATCTTTTGTTAGTTATCTACATTGTTACCATGGTGGGGAATATCCTGATCATTTTGCTTGTTATTAATGATTCCCATTTTCACATCCCCATGTACTTCTTCCTGAGTAATCTCTCTTGCCTGGAAATCTGCTACATTTCTGACATCCTTCCAATGATGCTGGCTAATCTCTTGTATGGTAGGAAGAGATCCATTTCTGTAACTGGTTGCATGATGTAATATTACTTTTTTGGTATTTCAGGAGTTGCTGAATGTTGTCTACTAGGGGCAATGTCATATGATAGGTGTGTAGCAATTTGTAAGCCACTGCATTACACAACACTTATGAATGGCAGAATTTGTCTCCAGTTTATAATTGGATCTTGGATCAATGGTTTATTTGTTAAGAGCATAGTTTTATATCTGATAAGTCAATTGAAGTTCTGTGGCCCCAGTGAAATCAATCATTTCTTTTGTGAACTGAATCCAATATTAAAGCTGGCATGCAGTGACACTCACTTTATTGAAGTAGTAACTTTTTTCATATCTGCTATGTATATCTTGCTTCCTTTCGTCTTGACTTTGGCATCTTACTGTATATCCTCATTATTTCCACTATATTGAGAATGTCATCTGTGAGTGGGAGAAAAAAGGCTTTCTCAACTTGCTCCTCACATCTCATAGTGGTGTCCATTTTCTATAGCACCTTAATGATTGTCTACATTTTGCCTAAAACAGATGGCCTGCGAAACATTAACAAAGTGTTATCTCTGTTTTACAAATCCTGACCCCTTTGTTCAATCCTCTGATATACAGCCTACGAAACAGGGAGGTAAAAGAGGCCCTTCGAAAAGCAGTTGCTAAATTGTGTACAGTTGGAAGGATGCACCACCGTAATCTAGTATGAGCATTTTTTTCATGTTATCTTATTCCCCAATGAAATGAAGATTTGGGATTCTTGAGGACATAATCACATTGATGATTTCTGTAAAACTGTATTATGGACATCAAAGAATTCTGCTATGATTATGTCCTCCTCATCTGAGGCAGCCAAAGCCAGGTGAATGGCATACACAAGTGAATTTTATTAGTGTTCATTCTACTGTGAGAAATGAAGATTCTGATGGGATGTATTCATTATTTTTAAAGGGGCAGCTTGAAATCTGTTTATACTATACCTGTTACATGTTTGACAAAATAAATAAATAAATAAAACAAACATTTAGAAGGGGAAAAAAAGAATTTTACAGTAAGGCTCCCCCCCGCCTTCTACAGAAATTCCTGGACTAACTACTTGATTCTTAGCAAATACGCTCATGACTGTTTCAAAGCACATGGTGTCTTGAATGGGAGAGGGGAGGCAGAAGTAGTTTTGCTGGTGACTTTGACAGTGCTGAGTTCTGACCTTCCCCATGTAAACATCTGACCTTTTCAGGGAAGAGTTTGGAAGGAGCAGTAGGAAATTTCATGCCAATCCTAAAGCTGTTTTTATTGAAGTGACTGATCATGAACAGAAGAGGCTATCCTTTATAAAAACCTTCCATAGTTGACAATTTTCCATTTATAAATATTAAATGTTGTTCACTTGGAAATATGCTTTTTGGTCTGATTCGTCAATTCTTGTGCCTTCTGATTTCATTTTTTTTTGTATTTTGTGTTTACATATTCATTTTTTAAGTTTATTTAATAAATAATAAGTACACTTATTAAATGTATTTCACCCAGAGTCACAGCTTATGAGATATGCAAGCATATACATTTGATAAGTAAATTATATAGCTATTTTTATGATTCTATGTGTCACCCTGCAATAGCTACTAATATAAATAATAACTGATATGCAATATTAGCTATAAAGTATTAGAAATAATGATAAAATATTTAATAGCAACATCACTGTTTTAATTGACAGAGATATTCACATTCTGTCTCCAGTCCACTTAAAAAAAAGTGAGAGAAACAAATATTTCTTTGCACCCGTGAGCTCTTTTGACCACTAAAGCAAATGGGGAGACACCAAATGGATATAATTTAGATAGATGGAAGGCTGAGTCAACTTTGAGCCTGGTGAGATTTGAACTGCCAAACTGCTAGTAATCAGCAGAAGTAGCCTGCAGTACTGCATTCTAACCACTGTGCTACCATAGCTCTAAATGGCTAATTCTATACTCTGCATTCAAAGGAACTTCTGTTTCTGTTAAGGAATATATATATTCTGTTAAGGAAGATAAGAATCTTATTCAATTCAATTCAAATCTCTGTGTGTGTGTGTGTGTGTGTGTGTGAGAGAGAGAGAGAGAGAGAGAGAGAATCACAATGCATGCACTCTATATATTAGAGACATAATTTAATTCCTAACATTTAAGTCAACTTACTTAGTAGTAGAAAAAAGTAGGAGATGAAATATTATATGAAATATTAAGGAAAAAGACAATGGCAAATCACTTCCAAAATCTTACCAAGAAAACTACAGGGACTTATCCAGCATCACTTGAGGATACACATACACATTCCTATACTTAAAAAGCACTGACTTTTTTTTTACTCTTTAAAGTAGCAATTGTATATAGAAAGGAGTTTTGAATATCTGGGAGTTTTCAGATTCCCCAGGGCATTATCATCTAGAGCAGGGGTGTCAAACTCGCGATGACACGTCGTCACGTGATGTATCACAACTTTTCCCCCTTCACTAAAATCGGTGGGTATGGCCAGCACGTGACGCATCTGGCCCACAGGCCACGAGTTTGACATCCCTGATCTAGAGACTTGTTCTCTTCCTCTGAGAGTTAATTTCTACAGTAGAGACTGTGTCCTTTTATACAGGATAAATTCTAAATTAGGATTTTTTTTTTAGATGGAGTCAGTTAGGTTTTACTGTAGTTACTCCTTTTATTGAGATCAGCCATGAGGTAAAACTAGACATCAAGATAAGATTCTATAGCAAATTTGGTGCTGATAGTGAGAGATATCTGAAAGCTTCTGCAGAAGTAATTCTATACTATATTGTAGGACTGTTATTCCTCTTTATGTTGTTGGCCAGCCATATCTTTAAATTCAAAATTCATTCTCTGTTAAATATAGAATGGATTGTATCCATATCTTTAAATGGTATGGATACACTCCATTCTATACTTAGTAGAGATTGAATTTGGATTTAAAGTGCTTTTGAATCTTCTTTAGGGCAGATTATTATTCTTTAATGCATTTTCATAAGTATTTGACAAAAATCAATGAACCAAGATTAACTGATCTTGTTTTGTTAAAAGAAAATTGCCATTGAAGTACTAAATATTCAAATGGAGAATAGGTGTGCTATGAAACATATTAGAGAGAAATGTGAGAACATAGGTAGGGAAAATCATAAAAGAAAATGTCTAGTTGGAAGAAAGGTCTGGACACCAACTAAATCAACTATTTTGATTTTATCTGTTTTCTTCTTTGCCCATTTTTTTGCTGCAGTCCTCAACACATTTCCTATGATACACATGAAACTATTGAAATTCATTCAATCCAGAAAGACAATTAAGTGGCCATGAACCACACAAATACAATCATTTCAAATTCCACATTACTTTTATTGAGTATACATCAAAGGCAGAAAACATGTCCTACTAACAGCAGATAGTACTGGAATACATAGATTTAGGAGATACTCTGATGTCTTGTTCTAGGTCACTTTTCCCCAACTTGGTACTTTCTAGATGTCTTGGGAATAGAACAGCTGAAATTTCTCAAATCACATTTCTAAAAAGACTGGACTTTGTGAGTGGACTGGATTTAAATCAAGCATGCATATAAGAATAAGGAAGAAGAGTTACTTATCTCAACATATGATACAACTTTGGCCCATCTGTATTCAGCTAATATTTTCAAAGGGATTTTAGGGAAGAGTTCTATTTCACACTTTTTTGGGCTCAAATATTCACCAAAGTGATGTTCTCTCATTTGCTAGATCAACAATTCCCAGAATTTCCAACCTCAAACCTTTTCTGGAGAATAGCTATATTGATTCTGCCAAACACCCATCAGGTTCATAAAGTGGACCGTGGGCTACTGAATTGTACTGTAGATCTCCAGTATTTGCAGTTAAGGGTCATAAAGCTCATCTTTTGATTTTAATTTATAATATGTGGTATGAAATAAATTGCTTCTCAAATTCTCACTTCTGTGTATAACACAACTTGAAGGCAAAACTGTGAAATGAAGCTGGCAACTTCTAATTCTGCACTTCTATTGCAAATAATGTCATGCTTTTCTTACAGAGAGAGAGAGATAGGAAAAAAACAGCATCTCAGTCCATTGGTAAACATGATGTTTGTGAAAACTTAAGTCAATATGCAAAGTATGAATCAAATCAAAGTATGAACTTTTCTGAAGTAAATGATCTGGCTGATCTGAAAAAAAGAAACCTGAAGTAGAGCACATGAAATTAGACGTGAAATAGGAATCTCTTAAAAAAGTAAGCAGAACTGTAAGCCATTGCATTATACAATACTAATGAATCATAGAGTTTGTTTCCAGCTTACAGCAGGATCATGGATCAATAGTTTATTTATTATAAAGATAACTTTATGTAGCACTATCCCCAAAAGGACCGCAAGAGTCTGGATCCCTCTGTCCCTTTCCCCCAGGCAATTTGGTGTCCCCCCGCTGTCAGTCATTGGCCTGATGTCTTGGGGTCTCTTGCTCTGTCATCAGCCTGCTCTGGTCACCTGCATGGGCACCTCATTCACCCAGTTCAGGTCACCTCCACTGTCCTCTGGTGGATCAGCTTGCCTCCACTTTCTTCTGATGTGTCTAGTCACTGACTCACCTACTCGCCTGGATCAGCTCACTTCTGCTGCCTTTTGGTGTGTCTGGCTTTTGATATACTTGGTGCCCCCTCTGGTCACTGGCTTGTCCACTCACTTGGATCAGTTCACCTCTGCTTTCTTTTGATGTGTCTGACACCCGTCTGGTCACTGACTCACTCACCTGGATCAGTTCACTTCTGCAGTCATTTGGTGTGTCTGGCGCCTTTTCTCTCTCACTCTCTCTCTGGCCTCTATTGACTCTCATGTAGCCCACCAAAGAGGGACCATGTGATGGGGTGGTGGCAGGATGGACTGGTAAGCCCTCATCCCCTCTCCTCTGTCTTCCTTCCTGGCTCTGTATTCTCCCACCTCTCTCTCTCTCTCTCTCCTCACCTCCTCCTCTGCTTGCTTTGCTTCCTTCTATGCTGATCTCCTTTGTTTCTTTTTCCCTCAAGCTGCTTCTCTGCTTTTTTCATTGTCTCTCACTCTCCATCTCCCCTCCTTCTTCAATTCTCTTCTTCTTTGTTCTCCCCTTCATGCCATACACCTCCTCTCTTTATATCCCCCTTTCCTGGGCTATCTCTTCTTCCCTAATTTCCAGCAGATCTCCCACCCAGCCAAGTGCTGTGCAGCTGGAGCATGGATGCCCAAAGCACCCTGCAGTGATTGGGGCTGCCTGAGTGCAGCACATTTGAATTGGGGTCACCTGAGCCACCTCATGGTGATTGAGGTCTCCTCTGTGTTACATGGCTGCAGCATGCCATATCGGGGACACCTGAGCCATTCTATGGTGATCAAGAATGCCCAAGCACTGCGCAGCTATCATGTACCAGATTGGGGCTGCCCAAGCCAATGTGCAGTGATCGGGAGTCACCCAAGCACCATGCAGCTGTTCAACCCTCCACGCTACATTTATATCTAATGTGTCAATTAACAGTGAAATCAATCACTTTTTTGTGAATGGAACACATTTAGAAGAAACTCTTTCAGGAGTATCCACTTGAATACATTATGAAATAAGATTATGGTTGTATCAAACGATATGGTATTTTGGGAGTGAGAGACAAAGGGAGAGGTAGAATTGCTACTGAATCTGCAAATGCTGAGCTACAGTCCTTCCACCATTGATTGTCTGGCTTTTTTAGGAAACAGTGTGGAAGAAGAGACAGAAAAATTTTATCTCTGTCACTTCATGTCACTTCTAAAGCTGTTTCTAATGGAAGCAGTGATTCTGGTCAATAGAACCTCTTTTTTTGAAATATAAATTTATAAATGTAAATTTAATAAAATAAAAAAGAAATAAATCCTTCCCCAGTAAATTCTCCACATTGTTCAATTCGTACTTGTTGTTGACAGAGCCAATAATTTTTATTTCCTACACTATAATACCAATATTTTATATAATACATTATGCATAACTTTTAGTGGGATCATGGATCAATGTTTTATTTGTTATGAAGATAGGTATATATCTAATGTATTAGGTAAAGTTCTGTGGCCCAGTGAAATCAATCATTTCTTTGTTGATTTAAATCCATATTAAAGTTCACATGAAATGACACTTACTTGTTTGAACTTGTAATTATTTTGCTATCGGTTCTGTGTGCTGTGCCTCCTTTCTTCTTGACTTGGGTTCATGTAGTCTCATTATTTCTAACACTATGAGAATCTTGTTTGTTGTGGGAGGCAAAAGGACTTTTGAATCTGTTCTTCATATGTCATAGTAATAGCCATTTTTATCGCATAAAGAGCCACTTTTGTCTAGTGGTTAAGGCATCAGGCTAGAATGGGAGACTGTGAGATCCAATCCCAACTTAGTCATGAAAGCCAGCTGGGTGACTTGGACCAGTCATTCTCTCTCAGCCTAACTCACCTCAAAGGGTTGTTGTTGTAGAGAAATAGGAGAAGGGAATTTTGCTGGTTGTTACTGATCCCCACCTTCACCCTGATATATTTCTTCTTGGGTATTCTATCATTCCTGGAGACCTACTACAGTTCTAACATCCTCCCAATAATGCTGACTAATCTCTTGTATGGTGGAGGGGGAACAATTTTTGTAAGTTGTTGTATGATACATCTTTTTGGTGTTTTGACAGTTATGGAATGTTATCATGACAGGTATGTAGCAATCTGTAAACCACTGCATTACAGAGCACTAATGGATTATAAAGCTTTCTTCCATCTTATGGCTGGATCATGGATCAATGGTTTACTTGTTATGAACATAATTATATATCTAATGCTTCAATTAAAGTTCAGTTGCCCCAATGAAATTAATCATTTCTTTTGTAAATTAAATCCAAGGCTAGCATGCAATGCTAGCATGCAATGATTCTCACTTGATTGAACTTGTTACTATTTTGTAATCTGTCTTGTGTATCTTGTCTCCTGTCTTTACTTTACTTTACGTCTTTACTTTAGTATGTTATCTTTCCATTATTTCTACCATTATGAGAATGTAGTCAGTTAGTGGGAGGCAAAAGGCTTTCGTAACTTGCTCCTCACATCTCATGATGGTGACCATTTTTTAATATTACAATGATGATTGTCTACATGCTTCCCAAAATAGATGAACTGAGAGAAATCAATGAAGTCCTGTCCCTATTTTATACCATTCTGATATCTTTGTTCAATCTGTTGATACTTAGCCTATGAAACAGGAAAGAAAAAGAAGCCCTTAGAACAGAGTTGCTAAATTGTATATTATATATAAATTGAAAGACTGCACCATTGTAATTTAATATAACAATTTAAAAAATGTTTCTAAAGATCTAGCACCATTACATTTGCTTATGTCTCTAAAATCATACATGTAAGATTAGGGGACATTTAATAATTCTGCCATGAACTTGTTCTCCCCATTCAAGAAAGCCAAAGGAGGATAAATATTATGTATAAGGGAATTTAGAATTTACTGTTGACTTGTATTAATTTTTATTAATTGTACAAGGTAACTTTGAATACAGACATGTCACTAAAGGGCAAAAATCATGAAACTGCCTTATTTACTTTAGTCATGTTATGCATGGGAATTCCCTAGAGAAAGCAATTATGTTTGGAAGAGTTAGTGGTAAAATGAAACCAAGCCATCAAAGAACACGGTGGCTGGACACCAACATAGCTGACACCAGCCAAAGCATAGAAAAACACAAGTAGTGCAAGACTGGAAGATGTGGAGAGATGTGGCCCATAGGATCACCAACAACTGGACACAACATAACATCAGCAGCAGCTTGGAAGTTTCTTCAATCTAACCTTTAAGAAATCCAGCACATTTAGAAGAAAAGGAAAAAAAAAACCATTGTAGAAAGACTTTTTCTTTATGCATCTCTTCCTGGAACAAACACATCATTATGTGATGAAATAAGTTAATATATCCAAATATACGGTGTCTCAAATGGGAGAGAGAGAAGCAGATGTTGAATTGGTGCTTGATTTACAATGTCTCACATTTAAGTGGCTGCACTTTTCAGGGAAAAGTTAGGAGAAGAGATAGAAAATTTCATGCCATTTCTAGAACTGCTTCTACAGCAGTAATTGATTCTGACTAGAAGTGGTCTTCTTTTATAAAACCCTCCTTAATTGATTGATTTAATTTTTTCAATTTAAATAGTAAAAACTATACTCCATGTTTTGGTATAATTGTATTTTATCTATCTATCCATCTATATGCTACTAAAACACTTGTATTGTGAATTTACTATGCATCGATTGGGTCATGAGTTAAGCATATACAGTATAGGTTTAGTATACTACTAAAACTCTAATTCCAATAAACGTTAACTGGATGAAATCATGCATTGCAGGCCAAATTTTTTTGAACGAAGGTATCTCAAATGAGCTAACATACAGAATGTGCCTAAAATCCAGAAATCCTTACACCCATATAAGTGAAGCTTGGCAAATTGTATACATCATCATATGAATAAAATATAATAAAGCATTTTATGACACAGAACATAATTGTCATAAAACATTTTCTGTGGTAAGCTCCTGATGTTTACTTTATACAGTTTAATAAATGTAATGAATGAATGAATGAATGAATGAATGAATGAATGAATGAATGAATGAATGAATGGAATTTTCAAGCCAGGTACATCTCTAAATTTCTTCCTTTATTTTTACATTTTTCTTCAGTGAAGAAGGTACATTAGAATATCTGCTATTTGTTTCCTATGTGTGATGCATTGTTAAATTACACTGTTAAAATTTTAATAATAAAATATTAAAAAGTCTTATAATGGGAAGATTCTGAGGAACAACAACAACAAAATAACTTTCCTGACTCTATTCGGTCCTGTGAGAAGCTGGCAAGAGTTATTTGAGATTTGGAAGAATCTAGTACTTAAATATTTCTGAAACCATTACCCAACCAGTCAAATGCTGCTAGAAAATTCTAAACCCAATTTTCAATACTTTCGAAGCCATATTTCTCATTTTTCTCATATACCGGTATATATTGTGCAATTTATTAATTCCAAAGATCCCCTCAGAAAGCCTAAGACAAATGCACCTATTCATTTCCCTCTCCCCCCCTCCTCCCCCCAAGGGAAAGATTTAATGCTTTTTAGAAGCAGTGTCTATGTAATGGAGCTTACTGCTTACAGATTTAAGACTTGCTATATAAAATGTGAAAAGGAATGTTGACATTTACACAGGGGTGGGTTCCTCCCGGTTTGGACCGGTTCTCCCGAACTGGTAGCGGCCCACTGGTGATGTCAGGATGATGTCACCGAACCAGATCGGTCGGTGCCAGTCCGTGGGGGTCGCCATCTTTTTTTCCCCTCGATTTTTTTTAATTTTTTTTATTTTAATTTTTCCTTCTGAGCATGCACAGAAGCTGACTTCTGGCACTGTGCATGCTGTCACCATCTTTTTTTGGCTTTTTAAAAAAAAAAATTCGGATTTTTTGTTACTGCGCATGCGTGCATGCGCAAAGTGTGCACGCCCACAACGCACGCCCACGCGGCGTGGGAGGGAGCGAACCGGCAGTGAGGTAAGTTGGAACCCACCCCTGCATTTACATATAGTTTTCCCCCATTGTATAGCTACTGATTATTGCATATTCCAAGAATGAAGCCTAGATGGGGTTTTTTTGCTGGATTTTCTTCAGACAGAGAGAGAAAAAGAAAACCAAAAG
>QLTV01003289.1:146714-161782 GCA_003457575.1 Thermophis baileyi | reverse complement strand
TCCATTTCCATTAAAAGGAGAGGGTTGGGGTTGGTTTTTTTTTCTGATGTTGTTCTTTCTTCTTCTTTGGGTGCTTTTTACCATATGATTTAATTTTAAATCAAGAGTCATTTCAGGTTTCCAGATAAATGAAACTCTTTCATCCCCATGCTGTGGCCCCCTGTTGGCTGGCTGGCCCCCTCGCCCCTCACCCTCCCCTCCTCCTCACTCCTCGCCTGCCCTGAGAAGAGAAGGTCGACAGCGGCGGATGGAGACTCACTCCATATTTCAGAGCGGAAGTGAAACGCTCCTCTACTTGCCTCTTTTTACAGCCCTTGTTGGGAGACACATGACTTTTCTCTGCACCGAGACACTGGCTGGGCTGCCCCAGCCAATGCTCCGCGTCATAATGGGCTCCAGTTGGAGGAGGAGGGCACGCCGTCTCCCCCATTGTGCAGCACGCCAGATTTAAATGCAAGAGCAGCAAGCAGCCATGGAGGTGGCGAGAGGAATATGGGGAGACACGTGACTTTCTCCGCCCCGAGACACTGGCTGGGGCCTGTTTCCCCATATTCCTCTCACTGCCTCCATGGCTGCTTGCTGCTCTTGCACTTAAACTTAGCGCGCTGCACAATGGGGGAGACAGCATCCCCTCCTCCTCCTCCTGGAGCCCATTACGATGCAGAGTATCGGGCAGCCGGGCGGCCCAGCCAGTGTCTCAGCATGGAGAAAAGTCATGTGTCTCCTCCAGCGGCCGAGGTGTGCACAGCACCAACAAGGGCTGGAAAAAGAGGCAAGTAGAGGGGCACTTTGCTCCTGTTCTGGAATACGGAGCGAGTCTCCATCCGCCGCAGTCACCCTTCTCTTCTCAGGGCAGGCGAGGAGTAAGAGGGAGGGGTGGGGCCACCCACTGGTGGGATCATCCGACACGGAGCCGCAGGAGAGGGTCCAAAGAGCTGCATGTGGCTCTAGAGCTGCACATTGCTGACCCCCATCCTATCCAATTGGTCCCTTTGACTCTTGATTAAGGTTCTTTGAAATGTGGACAGGGCCAAGTAGAGGAAACAGTTAAGACAAATCTTACCATTGCATTCATCAAATCATACCATGGTTATCCCCCCAAATGCAGAATTTTCCATATCTTTGTCAATCAAATATACAATTTTCAAATGGGTTATGGAGAATTGGAATGGGGAGAAGGTTCTCTCTTCCTTCACAATATTTGAACTTGGGGGCCTGATTAATACTAATTTGGGGAGATCTGTGCCTGAACTAATTTTTTAATAGAATAATTAAAGGGTAGGATTGTTTGCCATAAAATGAGATGATGGCCACTATTTTGAAAGATGATTGGACAATTTCATGGAGCATTGCTCTGTCAATAGCCATTAACCTTGATGGCTGTTCATTACCACTGAAATTACAGTTCCATTGCCCTATCCAATTATATATTTTTCCTTACAGTACTATAAATGTCAAATGTGCTTAGCTTTCAATCCAATCCATCTTGGCTCTGATAGCAACTTGATCCAGCAGGAATTGCAAGGGGAAGGGGAAAGACCAATCTCCATTCTTCTGCCTGTGTTAATGTTTTCTGTTTTTGGCAGGATTTTGACATAGTTTCCAGACTTGGAAGATGATGTGTAGAGCTGATTTTGTAATACTAATCTCTTAGAATCATAGGGCTGGAAGGGACTTTGGAGGTCTTCTAGTCCACCCTCTGCCTAAGGCTTCACACCTTATTGTATCACAGACAAATGGATATCCAATCTTTTCTTGAAGACCTCCAGTGATGGAGCACCCACAACTCCAGAAGGCGAGCTATTCATTGATTAATTGTTCTCACTGTCAAAATATTTCTCCTTAATTCCAGGTTGGATCTCTTTTTAATGAATTTCCATCTACTCCTTCTTGTATTGGTGCTTTGGAGAATAGGTTGTCCCCCTCTTCTATGTGACAGCCCATTGACACCTAAGTTGGGGAAATAGAGCATGGGGCATCTCAGGGGTGGGGGAGGCCTTGGGACCGAGGGCCACACAGAATGGACTTTGCAATAGTTGCAATATGTACTTTATAGTACTGTTGCACTGGCTAACTAACATAGTTTTTCTTGTGTTTTAAATTTGATTTTTCAAATGTATTGCTAACAATTTGTTCTTGAAGTCTTAACCTTCAAGAAAAGCCTTCCTTTTAGAAACAAGGACTGGCAGGAGAGCATTTGATGCATTGTAAATAACAGTTTTATTTTCAGCTAAGAATGTATCTTACCCATACCCATTCTGATGTTTTTCCTTTGCAATTTTTTTCTTTTACTTTTATTCAGAATATAATGCTCTTTTATATGGTTATGCTCACATAGTTTGGATGCTTTAATTCTGTAAATATCTGTTTAATTAATATAACAAGAGAAGTATGTTGAGGCAGAATGTAGGGCCAGATTTGGCCATCAGGATGGCCAGGGCATGCCGGACTAGACCTCCAATGGCTTCTCCCACCAATGTAGAACAGGAAGCAGAACTTCCATTCTGCTGGAAGGTGTAAGCAAAGTTTCAAGAGCAAGAACCAAGTGTGCAGGGATGCTGTCCAGAATGGATGACTCTTCAAATAGGATCCCCACTAACAGCACTTTAGAACTCTTGTTGTAGAAGAGTTCTAAAATGCTTTTAGTGGGGATCCTATTCTTTTGTCTTGAAAAATTCCAAGACAACACAAAAGCAGACCATCAAAGCTAAATATATGGATTGAAATTGCAATTATATCAGCAGACAGTGCAAATAACTTGTTATCAGCTGGGGATGTTTGTACCCCAAAACTCTCAAAATGCACTTCTTGAAAAAACAAATCAGATCAATAAACTAGACTTATAAACTAATAAGACCTAAATAAGTTAGAAATTCATATGGGAAATTATGTAGTGCTGGCATTTCCTTTGGGGTTAAGAGATGGATTACATCATTCAGCAGTTCTTATTTTAACAGCTTATAGAAAGTATTTATTGTGGAGAATGTATACAAAGTGCTGTGGCTTTTTTGGGGAAGAACATGAAGAAACAGGTATATTCACTGCTTGAACATCTAAGAATCAGAGAATAATGTGTTAGCAAGTAAGTTCTACATGGGGTGAACTTGATAATTAGTTCATTACAATATAGGATAGGCTTATGATACAATATGGGTTACTGTGGCATCTGAATTCAATCAGTATGGTGATTATGGATGGGCAACGTGATTCAGCCCAATAAGTTAATCATTCCATAATATTTTAAATGCAAATATTGTTGGGCAAAAAGCTCCCAATAAAAACTGAGGCTGTGCTTGAATATTAACTCATTTTATCAGCTTGCTTTTTTGTCATGATATTCTATATTTTTTTCTGTCTTTAATAACAATATTCCATTCATATAAAATAGTTAATTGTTTATGCCAGGCTCTTGTGCAGACAGAATGTCAGAACAGATCACACTAATTAAGAAAGAGGTAAGTGGAACACAGTAGTAATGTTGATAAAATAAAGCTGAGCTACTTAATTGCTAATATTTTCAGTAGCAGCAATATAGAATGCTAACTTTTAAATAGATTACACACATTCAGATAAGTTTAACTAGAACAGAAAAAAATGGACCAAGATAATGTAGAATCTCTTTAAAAACCCCAGGTTATTTATTAATCTGCCAAAAGCAAAATAATCAACTATAGAATAATATTTTTAAAGAGGTTGCACAGGTTGTCTTTCTAAAATACAGAATGCTATTGGACAATGAAACTACTAACAGCTTATTTAAAAATGTTAAAATAGTAGGTTAATAAATAAAAGATAAAATCTTACTCAAAATCAAGAAATTATAAAAGAGAAAGAAACTCAGAGGAACAAAGTGAGAGGAAAAATGGTAATAATTTCTCAGCCAATGAACTGTATATAAAACATCAGATAGATCCTGAGAGCATATGCGCCAAAGACAAATTCCTTGTGTGTCCAATCACACTTGGCCAATAAAGAATTCTATTCTATTCTATTCTATTCTTTTCTATTCTATTCTATTCTATTCTATTCTATTCTATTCTATTCTATTCTATTCTATTCTATTCTATTCTATTCTATTCTATTCTATTCTATTCTATTCTATTCTATTCTATTCTATTCTGTTAAAATCTTTTCCTTCAAGACTTCAGTCACTATTTCCCATAAATTCATTATCTAAAACAAACCTCTCTTAATTAATTCTGAATTTTAAAAAGTTGAATAAAGTTAGACTATAAGATTATAACCAAATAAGCTTCATTGGATTATATCTAATTATATCTGTTAAGTTTTTCTTTAGTTTTCTAAAAGTTTGGAATACCAAAAGTGTAAAAGTTGGATACTAGTGTCCCATTTTTACTATAGATAGTCTTTAATTAATGACCACAATGGAGCCCAAAAGTTCCATTACTAAGCAAGACAGTGTTAAATGAGTTTTGCCCCATTTTACCACCAGTCTTGCTCATAGTTGTTAAATGAATCATTGCAATTGTTAAATTAGTAACATGGTTTTTAAGTGAACCTGGCTTCCCCATTATTTCTCCATGATAATTTCTTCTTTTTTTTAACTCAAATGAAACTTTTCATTTAAATCAACTGATGGTGTTATTGTTTCAATCAAATCAAAAACATTCACATCTTATTGACTGCTGATGCTTATGCTTACACAATTTATATTTTATAATTTAGAACTGAGAAATGGGGATTAAGGAGTATCAGAGACAAACAATAGTGGAGTTTTAAGAATGTTACGTTTTGTAACCATGCAACACAAAACTCCTTTTTAAAAATGTTTGCATTGTAGAGATGTTAAAAGTTTTAGAACCAACTTACTTTTAGCCCATTTCTTCTATTCCCCCACCCCTAATTCTTGATTTTTCCAGCCCTTTCAGAAAAAGGTGAGTGAACACTGGGCCAGAAGTTATTTTTTAATGTCAATCTTTGCTATAATAATATTCATTAGCAACAAACCTGGTAGGCAAGTACAGAATCCTGGATCAGATATTTGACCCAAATTAGAATTTAGGTTACTTTTCCAATGTTGGGATTGGGGGAAATGACTTATCCAGTGTAGTATTCGGATGCATGATTTTCTCATTGTGTTCCAGGCTTCACAGGATATTTCCTAGAATGAAGAAATGTTGAATGCAGAGAAAACAAACCTGACTGGCATCACAGAATTTATCCTCTTGGGGTTGGGGAACCCCTCTGAATCGCAACCTATTCTTTTCTTGCTTTTCCTGATAATTTATCTTGTGACAATAAGTGGGAACCTCCTTATTATTGTGCTGGTTGTAGCTGACCAACATCTTCACACCCCCATGTATTTCTTTCTGGGGAATTTGTCCTGCTTGGAAACCTGCTACTCCTCAACTATCTTGCCAAAAATGTTGAACGGTTTTTTAACTGGGGACAGAATTATCACTATGGGTGGATGCCTAGCCCAATATTATTTCTTTGGCTCTTGTGCAGCTACTGAAACATATCTCCTTGCAGCAATGTCTTATGACCGTTATTTGGCTATATGTAAACCTTTGCTCTATGCTTCTATTATGAGTAGGAAATTATGTTTCCAGCTTATCATTGGGGCATGGATGAATGCGTTGCTACTTAATGGCATCATGGTGTTTCTGATTGGTGAGCTATTTTTCTGTGGCCCCAATATCATTGACCATTACTTTTGTGACCTGACTCCTCTAGAAAAACTCTCCTGTACTGAAACAAGCCATGTTGAACTCGCTACTTTTCTTTTGGCCTTTATTTTGACTGTCACTCCATTTGTTCTAACACTCACTTCTTATTTTTCCATTATCACCACCATCATGAAAATCAAATTCAGCACTGGGAGGCAAAAAGCTTTTTCAAGCTGTTCATCTCATCTCACAGTGGTTTGTCTTTTTTATGGCACCATTATGATTGTCTACATGTTGCCAGACACACCCACCCTGAGACATCTCAATAAAATCTTCTCCATCTTTTATACAATTCTGACTCCTTTGGCTAATCCTATCATCTACACATTAAGGAATAAAGAAGTTCACAAAGCCTTTAGTCGTATTCAGAATAAATTGACATATTTCTGGAAGTTGTAACTAATAGGATTCTTTTTTCTTTAAATAGAGAACATCTTGAGTAGAGCTGATAAATGTAGAAATGCTGTAAGAGTCACCAAAGAAAGTCTTTATAACTAAAATTAATTTTGCCATTTTTAATAGCCATCCATACCATGTAAATTTCTTTCTATTCACCCTACAGCTTGTGAAATTTCACAGCCTATCAGTTTCTACAATTTTTTTCTGCTGTCTCCTTTTTTTTTAATATGGATTTTAAAACTTTTACTAATGTATGTGTAGAATCTGAATAGTTTTGTTACTATACTTCCAATAGTTTATGTTTAATTCCCATTTATCGTGTTTTAGAAAAGTTCATGTTATTTTTTTTCCCATTGTAGGCTTTTAAAAAAGTTTTTAAAATTTAAATGTAATTTACATTATAATCCTTTAAATAATCATCATAGAACCATGTTATGAAATAATGATCTTTTAAAAATAATTTTCTATTATTAATGGATCTGTTCTGCTATTTTGTCTTATAACACCGCTTTGATTGGCTTGTTTACTTCTATTTGTTCTGGTTGCTGGTTTACTTTTTCCTAGAAATATTGGAAATAAAGTGCATAAACCGTAATGAATTGTCCAAAAAACTATACATCTAAGGCTGTTTGCATTAACATTTATGGGACAAATGAGAAATAAATGCCTTTGATAATCTTGGAAGATATTGATATTGTCTAAATCATGACAAAGTAATAATATGGGGCTTCTGGGTTGTTGTAAGGCAGCATGATTTGTAAAATCGAATGTTATTCATGATAAGAAATGTGCACTAACCTTTTATTTATTTATTTATTTATTTGTCAAACATGTACAAGATAGCAGGTATAGGTATAATCATAAACATAATCAAAGTGAATACAGATAGATGAAGACAATAGGACAGTAGGACAGGGACGGTAGGCACGCTGATGCGCTTATGCACGCCCCTTACAGACCTCTTAGGAATGGGGTGAGGTCGACAGTAGACAGTCTAAGGTTAAAGTTTTTTGGGTTTGGGGAAGAAACCACAGAGTCAGGTAGTGAATTCCAGGCATTGATCACTCTGTTGCTGAAGTCATATTTTCTGCAGTCGAGTTTGGAGCGGTTTACATTAAGTTTGTATCTATTGTGTGCTCGTGTATTGTTGTGGTTGAAGCTGAAGTAGTCATTGACAGGTAGGACATTGTGGCAGATAATTTTATGAACTACATTTAGATCGGTTCTAAGGCGACGTAGTTCTAAGTTGTCTAAGCCCAAAATTTCAAGTCTTGTGGAATAACCTAGAAGCATATTTCTAGCATTCTTACCTAGAAGATTAGGGTTGTGTCTCATCATTGTATGTTTTGAAAACAAGAAGGAACTTGTTGGATATAGTTGCTTGGGATTGACTTGAAGGAGGAATCTGACTGGTCTCAAGACCCATATTCTATAAAGTATGTTTCCCAAACTTGGCAAATTCTATTGTGTGGAGAATTCTGGGAGTTAAAGTCCCACAAAGCTTAAAGTTTTAGAAGCACTGCTATAAAGTCAATATAATTGTAGTCTCTTTCTGTCAATACTTCTCATTTACCAGTCCATCTGCAGCCACTCACCTATTTGATTTGCTGGAGCCTCATTAGTTCCACACATGATACTCTCCAACTCTGAGAGAAGCCATCAGGGCTTACATACTACTGGCATATAAAAGAAACAAAATTTAAAAACCTCTTGTCCTTTCTTGCAACAAGTACAGACAAATTAATAGTTCCCCACTCTCTATGATAATTGCATACATGGTTCAATTTTTATCATAGCCAACTCCATTCATAAACTGAAAATAATTCTCATTCTTATTTAGCTTTTGTCATTTGCTTTATGTTCTTTTTTTAAATTGCTAAATAACATTTGGGATGACTCATCTTATTTACAACATAAGGTAGTTTTTCAAACTTGCTTGGAAGACAATTTAGAGCTACATCGCCTTAGAACCGATCTAAATGTAGTTCATAAAATTATCTGCCACAATGTCCTACCTGTCAATGACTACTTCAGCTTCAACCACAACAATACACGAGCACACAATAGATACAAACTTAATGTAAACCACTCCAAACTCGACTGCAGAAAATATGACTTCAGCAACAGAGTGATCAATGCCTGGAATTCACTACCTGACTCTGTGGTTTCTTCCCCAAACCCAAAAAACTTTAACCTTAGACTGTCTACTGTCGACCTCACCCCATTCCTAAGAGGTCTGTAAGGGGCGTGCATAAGCGCACCAGCGTGCCTACCGTCCCTGTCCTACTGTCCTATTGTCCTCATCTATCTGTATTCACTTTGATTATGTTTATGTTTATACCTATACCTGCTATCTTGTACATGTTTGACAAACAAACAAATAAATAAATAAATAAAATAAAGATGTCTTTTACTGTACAATAATTACAATTCCAAAGGTTATTAGAAAATTTGTTTCAGTGACATCCAGTTTACCAATTTCGTCATCTGGCTCAGAGGTTTTCTATCTTCTATTATCATGCCCTATTGCTCCTGACCCAGATTTGGATTGGGAGGAACCAGTTTCAACTCAACCCTTGTAAGATAGAGTTGCTATAGGTTTTTGGGCCCCAGGGCAGGGGTGGATTCTAATTTTTTTTACTACTGGTTATGTGGGTGTGGCTTATTTTGTGGATGTGGCTTAATTTTGTGGGTGTGGCTTGGCAGTCATGTGACTGGGTGGGAGTGGCCAAGTCAATGTCACTGAATTCTTTGCCCCAATGAATAACCTACAAAAAGAAGATATAAAAAAAGGAAATTTATTATTTTGTGCACTTACTACTTAAATAAGAATAAAATACCGTATTTTTCGGACTGTAAGATGCACCGGTGTATAAGACGCACCAAGATTTCGAAGAGGTAAGTAAGAAAAAAAAGTTTTTGCCTTCACCCAGCCCCCAGAAGCACTCTGCAGGCCTCCCAAACCCTCTGCGTGCCCCATTTTTCACAAAAATGGGTGAAAAATGGGCCAGTTTTTGCAAAAAACAGGCCATTTTTTGCAAAAATGGGGGCGCTTTTGCCTTCACCCAGCCCCCAGAAGCACTCTGCAGGCCTCCCAAACCCTCTGTGTGCCCCATTTTTTGCAAAAAGAGGCCCATTTTTCACAAAAATGGGGCGCAAGGGTGGGGCTTCAGGAGGCCAGAAATGGCTGTATTCGGTGTATAAGACGCACCAACATTTCCACCCCCTTTTAGGGGGGGGAAAGGTGCATCTTATACTCCTCCGAAAAATACGGTATTTCAAAAGAGAAGTAAAATTGTCATAGGTGGAGTCAGGAGTATTGTGTTTCTTGGTTACAACAGGATCAGTAAGAGAGAGAGATAACAGATGTGGAAAATTTTGGTAAGTAAGAAAAAAAAGTTTTTGCCTTCACCCAGCCCCCAGAAGCACTCTGCAGGCCTCCCAAACCCTCTGCGTGCCCCATTTTTCACAAAAATGGGTGAAAAATGGGCCAGTTTTTGCAAAAAACAGGCCATTTTTTGCAAAAATGGGGGCGCTTTTGCCTTCACCCAGCCCCCAGAAGCACTCTGCAGGCCTCCCAAACCCTCTGTGTGCCCCATTTTTTGCAAAAAGAGGCCCATTTTTCACAAAAATGGGGCGCAAGGGTGGGGCTTCAGGAGGCCAGAAATGGCTGTATTCGGTGTATAAGACGCACCAACATTTCCACCCCCTTTTAGGGGGGGGAAAGGTGCATCTTATACTCCGAAAAATATGGTAAGTACACAAAACAATAAAAGAGCTACTCACAGAAGGAAGATGACTGTCCTGCCGCTCTTCAATACCACCACCTGACCACCTTGCTCCAATGACCTGCACAAAGAAGAGACACAGAAAGGAAGACTTTAATTGTATGCACTTACACCTTACATAAGAAGAACACAATCAAAAAGATACACTCAAGTACTTACTTGTGTTACTGCTTTTGTGGTTGAAGATGTTTCCACATCGTTCTTTCATTTCTGGACTCCTCAGTTGCACTTCTCTTAATCTTCACTCGTGGATCATCGGCCGTGCGATGTTTTCTGACCCAGTTTCTTACTGAAGGAATTGGGTCCCATTTTGTTACAGACATAAGTACACAAAACATAAAAGCTACTTACAGAAGGAAGATGACTGTCCTGCTGGTCTTCAGCACCACCAACTGACCACCTTGCTCCAATGACCTGCACAAAGAAGCGACACAGAAAGGAAGACTTTAATTGTATGCACTTACACCTTACATAAGAAGAACACAATCAAAAAGATACACTCAAGTACTTACTTGTGTTACTGCTTTTGTGGTTGAAGATGTTTCCACATCGTTCTTTCATTTCTGGACTCCTCAGTTGCACTTCTCTTAATCGTTCCAGTAATCCGGCTCCAAATATGTGAGAAATTGTAATTTGTTTTCATCTGGTAATTGGCTTTCTGTTTTTAGGTGTTCACAATCCATTAGCCTTTTCTTCAAATTGGTGATGATGCTTTCCAGAAGTTTTTCACGAAGAAGTGCAACAAATCGTTGATTGTTAACAAATTTTATATTTTGGAAGGCTTCTGAAGTTATCATTCCGTCAGCCTTTTTTTCATATGGGCCCTTTCCCCATCTAAGCATTTCAAATGCTTTAATTGATTGCAATACCAATTTTTTGGCCTTGGTGATGTCTGTGTTTCTCCCTTGCAGGGCATTTGACAGAAGAGAAATCTCATTTAGAATGTCAATCATGAGGGCCAAATCAGTCAAAAAATTTAAATTTTCAAGATGGGCAGCCATGCCTGGGTATTTTTCATTGCCCAGAAAAAACTGTAGTGCTGGATAAGCATGCCACACAGCTATGGTTGACCTTAAACTACAGGCAGCCCATCTTGGTCTCAAAACTCTGCCAATCTTCATGATTTGAATGCCCAGTTGTTCATTTTATGGAGTCATCCAGCACGTTGGAGGCGATGGTTCAAGCAGTGCCAGATGACAATGTTTGGGAACTCTTTAGCTATTCTGGTGCTGACTCCAGATTTTCTCCCAAGCATAACTCTGGCACCATCGGAGCAGAATGCTATTAAATGCTTTTGCAGATATTCCATGGTAAACCCAACTTTATGTAAGCTTCCCATCACTGAAGAACATATGGTCTCCGCATCTTGTTTGTCCAATTCCACCAGCTCAATGAAAATGGTTGTTGGGCATTCTGAATCCTCAACTTTTACAAAAACTATCACAACTGCTTTCATTGATAGCATTGAGGCTTCGTCAATGATCAAACACATTTTCAGATTCTTTGCAATAATGCTGGTAAACATGGTGGTTTTAATGTCTGTTGCAATAAAATCAACTATTTTCACAGCGGATCTCCGTGAATGCAAGCCTACTCCCAGATCTACTCCAATTGCAGTTAGCAAATCTACCTGTCCTTCAATGTCCGAGAATGGTCTACATCTTTGTGCCAGATTGTAAACTGTAAGAAATATTGTTTTAGTACTAGTACATGTTGTTCATTTGACTTATCTATTAATTTTCTTATAGCATCCTGCTCCCGTTTTTTAACGTTCTCTCTGCAAATGGTGTGTGATTTTGATTTAAAATGTTCCTTAATTTTTTCCTGAGAGATGCTTGCTGCACCTCCTTATTTGTCCCTGCTGCCACGATCTGGAAATTTTTCCATTCTCTGGAAACATGAACACCGTTCTCTAATGAGAACTCATATTTCGCACAGTACTCACAACCTAACTTCTTGTCTAACACTGCCATCCCATCATACTTCTGGAAGATTCTGTATTGCTGCAAACTCCAGCAGTCAGGAAGTTTTGGAAGACTTTCAGTTGAGGAGATGGACTTGCTGCTTTTTCCCTCTTCAAGTGGTGGAAGTGGTGGTGCTTGTGGTGCTGGTGCTTGTGCTGCTGGTGCTTATGTTGCTGGTGCTGGTGCTTGTGGTGCTGATGCTTGTGGTGCTGGTGCTTGTGGTGCTGGTGACTGTTTTGGATCAGCTGATTGTTCCGGTCTTGGTTTCTTGGTGTAGAAATCGGTCAAACACTGTTGCCTCTTCTTCATCCTGTTAAATAATACTAACTGCAAAAGAAATAAAACAATATTGTGGTTTGGACTCAATTGTGGTTGTAAGCTGAGGACTACAGGTAACAGAAGGGATCTCTGTTTTCACCCAACAGGGTACAGTCTTTTCAGGAAGGATGTCCCTCAACAAACAGGAAAGATATAGTTTTTCATCTAAGAAGTTAGATCAAGAAGAATGAATGTCATAGGTATATTCACAGAGCAATACAGATTTCTTTTTCTGAAATTTATTCCTCAATTCAAAAAAGAGGAATATATGAATTAGATTAAGTATTTAGGTCAGCCCAAGTAGCTATTCAAGAGTTAGTGGTGTCATGGTTAGAAGCAATGGTAAAGCAAGATATGGATTTAAAACTAGAAATATTTTGTATTCAAAGGGAATACAATACATATTTAATTTTACACATGTTAACAGCTGCTGGAATTGTTTTGCACAACAGTGGAAAAACAAAGATATGAAAATGAATAAAGAAAATATTACAATGTGCAGAAATGAATAAATTGACAATTAAAATCAAGGAGAAGGCTTCAAATACTTTTTAATGTGGGATTTGTTTTATCAATGGCTAACTAACAGAAACAGAAGTTAGAAATCTAAAAGTATGAAAGAAAACATCAATTATGGAAGGAAAGGTCACTAAAATGTATAAGCAAATATTATTAGTATTTGATCATTATTAATGTGTAGATAACTGCGGGACATTACACACACACACACACACACACACACACACACACACACACATACACACACACACACACACACACACACACACACACACACAAACTATGACAGCGCCAGGAAAACACCAAAAGAATAACAACAGTTTCCCCCCAAAAGACTGCAGATGAAACCAGTTTTTTCCTTAACCCTAAGGACAGGAAAGACAAAGCCACTGGAATAAAAACAATGAAGGCATTGTGGGAAGTATTAGCATAAAGGACAGTGCCAGAAACTTCACAGAACCAGAAACCACAAAAAACAGTGCCAAGAAACTCAAGCCAGCCCTTCCCCCTTTAAGAAAACCTCAGGGAAAAGCACCAGCTGAAAGCAAGACTTAAATTCTTAAGTACACCCATTAAGACAAGGGAAATCAGCAGGCTAAAAATAGCTCGCCTGGAACTCCCCTTTTCCTGTTCCCTGGCAGAACTAACCCCCAGGATAGGAAAGACAAAAGACCTGGGACCAAGATTAACCCAGGAAAAGAGGAAAAAAGCAGGGCAATCAGAAACCCATCAAGCTGCAGGAGCTTTCAAAGCAGCACACAGATCAACATATGAAAGCAGCCATGGAGTCACATAAAAGGTGATAGCTGCAAGAAGCAACCACCTCACAATTACCTCAAATGCCAGTTATCACACAGAAACACACAAAATTGTCAGAAATGGTGTAGGGTCTCCTGCTTGAGCAGGGGGTTGGACTAGATGACCTACAAGGTCCCTTCCAACTCTGTTAATGGTAATGTAAATGTTTTGTTTTGTTTTTTTAAAAAGAATAGTACAGGTTATTTTCCACTAGGTGACAGTATTGAACCAAAATCTCGCAAACCATGGACCAGAGATCTTCAAACTTGGCAACTTTAAGACTCCTAAGGGAAGAAGTTGCAACAGTTTATGTCCAGGAAGTGAGGGGTCTATAGATATTTTCTAGATAGACTGGACTTTTGTTAGCAAGGCTCCCAACGGGGAAAGGAGAATGCTTTTGGAATTATTGCATCCTTACAGAATTTTAGTAATGTACAAACTCTTCTTACACATACACACACTCACAATCCATCATGCATGTGGTGAAATCTTTTAAATACCGAAAAATATGACACATAAACAGTGACCAGCTATCAAGCAAATAACCCTCCTGCTCCCACAATGTATGTCATCTTTATATGTAATAAAGCATTTTAATGCCTTCCTCCCTGCATTATTTTAATGCTGCATCTCCAGAGTTTTTCTTCCCAGTTAGGAAAGCTTTTCAAGGCTGAATGAAATCAGCAAGAATCATGGACAAAGAATCATTCTTTTAAACTGTACTAGTGTGTGTACAGGTTTTTAAAATCATGATAATCAGGATCTAATAGGGTCAGTGCAAAAGTGAGCAGCTATTGACCTTCTTTTAGAGACTGGTTAATACTGTAGCAGCTTTGTATCACATATGAACTTAAAAGTCACATATAACCTTCTCTCTCTATGCATGCATGGAAAGTTGAAATAATTTTTCTAAAAAACAAGAAGGGTGGTTTCAAGAAGTGCCCCTTTCAAGACTAAACATCCAGGGTTTGCAGAGTTTTGCAAAGTTCCACACTAAGAAGGATAGAAGTATTTTAATAAATCTTTTTAGCTCTTAAGTAGATCCTACTCAAGTTCCTACTTTAATGTGAACAATTATATAACCTTTTTTTGACAATTAGTGGGTAAAACAGTTTTTTTAAGGGTATTTGGAATGGAGGGTGCTTCATAGCTTAAATAAAGTAATTTTTATTGAAAAGTATTAAAAAAGGAACAAACATAGAATGTGTATATACATATGTACATAATCACATATATACATAAATACACAAACAAAACTACAAACAAACAACAACAAAAAGAAAAACACAAACCTAACACCACAAATCACAAGACAAATTCCAATTTCATAAAGCAGCCTAACGTATCTTAGATATTACATACATCTTATGTGCATATTATATATTTTTCGTAAGTTAATGTCAATTTATCAATATATTAGTATCACTAGTTCAGTTGTCTATGTGCACTCAAAACTCGTGTAATATTTTGTACTTACATAAATAAAAAATGAACAAACATACCTCTATTTTGTTTTATTTTTACCCTTTAACCAGTTATAAAATTTATCCCAAATTCCATAGAAAGTCGTTTCTTTTTTATACTTTATTACT
>QLTV01003289.1:100348-142230 GCA_003457575.1 Thermophis baileyi | reverse complement strand
GCTATTTTCTCACCAAACAGGTCTCCTTTTCTTTTCTTCCAGTTCAAATACGTTTGCTGCTAATTCTTCTCCGCTTCCTTCTAAAACAGCTGGCTGTCACGTTTTCTGACCGGCCATTAACAGGCCGGTCCCTTTCACCCACGATCTGAAGGCGCCTCTTGCCCGTGCAGGAGATCGCCTTTCTCCCTCTGGGGCTCCGAGGCTTCCCCTCTCCACCGGTGCTCTTTTCACGAGCGTTCCTTGCCTAACACGGCCACGATTATACAAAAAGCCGAGCAAGCCTTACGAGGTTTTCATCGCCATGCCCTCTCCAACGTGACGCCAACCGGAAGTCCTGCTTCATAGCTTAAAGTGGCACAGGGAAATAGTTTGTTTCTGATTTTATTATTGTATTATTGTTGTTACTGTTGAATATTGTCAGGCATCTAAAGTTCTTAAAATAGGAGAGGGTTTTTTTTTTGCATAGCCATAAGGTACTCCTTTTTTTTTGTTTTGTTTTGTTTTGTTTTTTTGTTTTGTTTTTATCTTTTTTTTAAAGGTTATTTGGAATGGAGTGTGCTTCATAGCTTAAAGTGGCACAGGGAAATAGTTTGTTTCTGATTTTATTATTGTATTATTGTTGTTACTGTTGAATATTGTCAGGCATCTAAAGTTCTTAAAATAGGAGAGGGTTTTTTTTTTGCATAGCCATAAGGTACTCCTTTTGTTTTGTTTTGTTTTGTTTTGTTTTTTTGTTTTGTTTTTGTTTTATGTTTAAAAAGAGCCACATGGTTGTGGAGGATTTTATTTCACAACTTTTATACAGTGTTACAGACCATTAGAATTCTCTCCTCCAACCCTTATACATTTCAGCCTTGGCAAATGTCCCAAGTATTTCATCAAACTTGGGAGGTCAACAGTGCCAAGTGAAGACAAATTTATTATTCAGCCATCTGGTCATAATTCCTACTGATTGGTTTGACACCTATATTCCAGGATGAGCAGACTTGGGCTCTTGGCTTGTGTCCATCAGCTGCTGTCATTGGCTTCCCACTCCTTTTGTTAATCTCCATACACATTTTGTTCATTTATTGTTAGTATCTTTGGTATGGCATTTTGCAACATTATCCTTAAAGAAGCCCATCAAACCTTGTCCTGCAGTCTACACTGAGAATGGCAATGCTACAGGCAGATAATTCTTTTCCTAGTAAGGTTGAAGGTTCTTTTTATGTAATCAGAACCTAAAATTTCCTAAAAACAATAAACACTTAAAAAAAAAAAACATTTTCTAAAAACAACAAAATGTCCTGAAAAAAATTAACAATAAAATATCCTTTTAAAAAAAAACATTAAAAGCATAAAGAAAAAAAAACAGCCACTTACCAGCAGACAGAATCAGCTGCTCTCCGATGAGATGGATGTAGGCAGCAGGTGACCAGACGCTCCGGAGTCCAGCTGAACTGGAGGAACACAGGGACAACCCAGTCAGCTAGGCCTGCCTGGCATGGAGCCAAGGCAGCTTAGCCAGCCAGGCAAGGCTGGGGACGGGGGGGGGCTGCAAGAAAGGCCTCAGCCAAGCGCCGCTGGGCTTTGCGGTCTACGCAAGCCCGGGGAATGGCGGCAAGGAAGGCCTCAGTCAGTCCCCGGGCTCACATAGATCGGGAAGTCCGGCGGTGCTCTCAGTAGTTTCTTCCTGCCCCCCGCAAAGTCACCCTCCGAGCGCAGCCGGGCTTCGCGGTCTACGCGAGCCCAGGGAATGGTGGCAAGGAAGGCCTCAGCCAGTCCTCAGGCTCACGTAGATCGTGAAGCCCAGCAGTGCTCTCAGTAGTTTCTTCCCACCCCTGCGCACCCCACAAAGTCGCCCTCCAAGCGCCACCAGGCTTTGCGGTCTATGTGAGCCTGGGGAATGGCGGCAAGGAAGGCCTCAGCCAGTCCATGGGCTCGCATAGACCATGAAGTCCAGTGGTGCTCTTGGTAGTTTCTTCCCACCCCCATGTGCCCCGCGAAGTCACCCTCCGAGTGCCGCCGGGTTCACGGTCTATGCGAGCCCGGGGAATGGCGGCAAGGAAGGCCTCAGCCAGTCCACGGGCTGGCGTAGACTGTGAAGCCCAGCAGCGCTCTTGGTAGTTTCTTCCCACCCCCTACCATCCGCGCCCCATGAAGTTGCAGCCGTAGGCTTACTTACATTTAGGCAGCCGCAGGAGGAGGCAGCAGTAATGCAGGTAAGCCAGGAAGTCAGGAAGTGACGACGCAAGGGCGAGGCCAGACCGCATGGTGACAGTAGTATATATAGGGCTCTCAGAGGTGGGGCGATCGGCGAGCCAGCGAGTCAGTGAGCAGCAGGCGGGCAGGCAGGTGGGGCAAGCATGGTGCAGACGGGTGGGGCGAATGAGCAAGTGGTGACCGGGTGCATGGGGGGAGCAAATGGAACCCGTGCACGGGGGAGCGAACGGAACCAGTTCAGGGATGTGGCCAGGCTGCGGTTACTGCCAGTTCTGTGAACCAGTCCCTATTTTTACTACCGGTTCTATAGAACCGGTCCGAACCAGCAGGAACCCACCTCTGCCCCAGGGCCAGATGATAGTTCATCTTTGACTCTGGAATGGGGTGCTACTGACTTGGTGTGCAATTTGGGGGTCTTTCTGGACTCATGGCTCCTGCTTAATGAGCATGTGGCAGCTATGTCTGAGGGTGTATGTGCTTTGAACATATTTGTCTGGTGCATCAATTGCACATTTTTCTGGACTGGGAGGTTTTACTCATGGTCACTTATGCCTTGGTCTGAATTAAAGCCATGTGTTCTACATGGGGCTGTCCTTGAAGTATACCCAAAAACTTCAAAATGCTGCAACATTCACAGTAATGGGGGTCCCTAGGTGCCCATGCGACATCTGTATTCCACCAGCTGCACTTGTTTACATTTTCTTTCTGGGTGCAATTCAAGGTGTTGGTCATCACTTTTAAAATTCTATATTGAACAGGGCCACCCATTTGCAGGACCTTTTCCTAAGAACATCTACCTGTCCTATCAGTTCAGATAGAGGGCATGCTCGTAGTCATTTCCCCTAAATATTGCCATCTGATATTAGCTAGGAGCTTTTCCATGGCTGTTCCTTCTTTATGGAACACTGTCCACTGAAGTCTCTATCTTTTAGCCTTCTATAAGGCTTTGAAGAGCTGGCTTTTCCCTTAAGGGAGAAGACTAGCTTACTGAATGTTATAAGTTTGATTTGGCACCAAGTTTTTGTTTTTTTAATGTTTAATTGATTTAGTTTTAGTTTTAATATGATTTATATGTCTTTTAATCTTTGATTGGGAGGCGCCGAGGTTTGAATAAAAGATAGTTATATAAATGTTTTCAATAAACAAATAATATGAAATAATCCTAGAAAGTATACTGTTTAGCAGTCATGGCCTGGGGGCATGGAATATTTTTAAGTAAGAGGTAAGTTTTTCTTACATAATAAGAATTTACATAAATTCACAGTCTGCAGTTCCATTCTGCAACCAGTGCTATTGCAAAATACCTTGAAAAATCAAGATTTGTATTGGGACCAGAAAATTGAAGCCCTGACCTATTTTATGTCTGTCATGACACACTAAAAGAAAAAAAGGGTCAGGGTACTCATCTTGATAGTTTTCATCCTCTTCTGGATGCCCTGGAACAAGCAGTCCATATCCAGAATCTAGTTAGTAAATAATATATATGGTTGGGGTTTTTTTTAACCTTTGTATGAATGTGACTATACAGTATGTACTCTTAGGATTTGCTGAGAAATATTGAAACGGATCAACAAATTATTAATCTCTTAACAACACAGCAATCTAAGAAGAAAGTTATTAATATTGGATATCCTTTGGGATTCACTATTTGCATCAGAAAATGAGAAAATTAGCCGCAAATCTCCCAGGATTAATTATTTAAATTGTCTATGGAAAGTATTTGAAGAAATATTTCTGTCTTATAGAAGGAAATGTTCAAATTTGCTCAGCATGTGAATTATTTAGTAATAATTTGAAGAAATAGCAGCAGTAAGTTCTGGAACATCTATGACTATGCCAGGTAAGTTTCGATCCAACTTCAGTATCATTATATATTTTGAGAGGACCATGCTCTCTTTCATGATACAATTTTGCATAAAAACATTAGAAGATTTCCCAAATTGTATTTAAACTGTATCATGAGTTCATTTTGGTTCACTTTGATTTGGGGAGATGATATTTATTGTTGGAAATCATGTTTTTAGCAGGAGCCCAGTCACTAGGACTTTTTCAGCAGTCCATTTAAAAACAAACAAGCATACATTTGGATAATGTGTGAAACCAGTCCACTATTAATAGTGAGCTGGTTTCACACATTATCCGAATATATATGTGTGTGTGTTTTTTAAATGGACTGCTGAAAAAAACCCAGTGGAATTAACACAAAGAGTTAATAGTGAAATGTGGACTTGTTTTTTAACCAGATGAAATTAACTAGAATATCTATGACTGTACCAATTGCCTATGGAGACATTGCAAATAGTGCATCTTGGTCTTTTAAAATAGTATCACTTACACGATAAGTTGATTAGGGACTGACTAAAGAAAACAAGTTTCTTTGTACTGTAAGAGAGTTATATTTCAGATTCATTCCCTCAAAAAATTGAATTTTGCTTATAATAACCGTCAGAAATCATGTTGGCAAATTTATACTTTTTCAAATATAGATTAGAGAAATACATTTTTGAGTGGTTGCTTTCTATTTAAATATATGTAATATATATAATAATTTATGTGAAATTTACTGTACTCTATAAGTGATAACTCTAATAACATTTAGGTTTACTTGCAAGGCTTTTAAATATATGAATGGTTACATACTAATTTATGAGATATAAAATATATTGTAAAAATGATTATCTCATTCCCATCATATTTTATATAATATGATGCTAACTTGCTCTTGCTTTCAATTTATATATTTATTAAGTATAATGGAACATATTCAGTGATTCAATCAGACTGGCAACATTTTTTGTAGATGCTAAGTATATTAAAATCAATTCTAGGGTCACTTTTCTTCAGGTATTTCTTGCTCAAGAATTCTTGTTTAAGAAATCTTGTTCAAGAATTCTATGACCAACTTTAATGGACACATTTATCTTAAAACAAAGTACACATAATCAAGATAAGATTTTGGATACAGAAAGATAACTGAATGCACAAACACATATTGTATCTACCTATTTAACAAAACAAAAATAACCTATACCTCAACATGTACTCTTTTAAGATAGGGATCTATGCTTTAGAATGACTTAATTCAAATGACTTATTTAGAATGACTTGGAATCATAGCTAAAAACATTTTAGAAAATAACAGAGGATTGAAGGGAAATATATTTGACAGCGGTAGGAAACAGAGTACTAATTGATCCCCTGAACTATATGGTACAGGCCTCAAGTTATATCTCTTCTATGAAATAAATAAGACACATTATTGTGCTGCTTTTAGTCGTATTCTTCCACACAAAATGATTCTTCTAAATATATGAGTGCAATAATTGTGAATATTCATTATTCACACTCCTTGAAATAAATATTTATTACACAGATATGTACATAGAGAGAAGAGGAAAAATGTTTCAGTATTTTGGATTTAACAATGTATTTTTTTAATATATATCAGATTTTTTAGATCTGATGAGACATTTCATGAATTAAGGAAATGCCAGATACAGAAAAAGAAAACCAGACAGCCATTCAAGAATTCATCCTTCTGGGTTTGGAGACTTTTCCAGAGCTGCAGATTCTTCTTTTCTGGTTCTTCTTGGTGATTTATTTGATGACAATAACTGGAAACCTTCTCATCTTTCTGCTAGTTGTGGCAAATAACCATCTCCATACCCCAATGTATTTTTTCTTGGCAAATTTGTCTTGGCTAGATGCTTGTTGTAGCTCCCTTATCTTGCCAAAATTATTGGTCAGTTTGTTGACTGGCAATAGAACTATAACTCTATATGGATGCCTAGCCCAGTGTCATTTATTTGGGATTTGTGCAGCTGTAGAAACCTATCTTTTGGCTGCAATGTCTTATGATCGCTTTGTGGCAATTTGTAGACCTTTGCTCTACACTTCTGTCATGAATACAAACTTCTGCTTCCAGCTAATAGCTGGCACATGGGTAAATAGTTTGATATTCAATGGCATTTTGGTGGCTCTCTTGGATCCATTGCCCTTCTGTGGTTCCAATGTCATAGACCATTATTTTTGTGATTTTCTCCCACTGGAGAAATTGTCCTGCAGTGATATAAATCTTCTTGAACTCATTGTTTTCTTCATGGCGATTATTTTCACAATTGTCCCATTTCTATTGACCCTCATCTCTTATATCTGCATTATTGGCACCATCATCAAAATCAAATCCACCATTGGAAGGCAAAAAGCCTTTTCAACTTGCTCTTCTCATCTCATGGTAGTTTGCCTCTATTATGGGTCATTAATCTTTGTCTATATGTTGCCAGACTCTCCCACTGTGAGACCTCTCAACAAAATGTTCTCCATTTTTTATATAGTGATGACACCTTTGATGAATCCCCTAATCTATTCTTTAAGAAACAAAGAAGTTCATAAAGTTCTAAGACAACTTTACAGCAAAGTGATTATTTGGGGCCAAAGTCACCCCAAACCATCAGTTGGTGCTTAATTCATTAGCTAGTATTAAAGCTGTATCTCAATAATAGAGTTCCTTCTATCAATTGTTACATGAGATTATGTTGAATGGGTTCATGTTGGGAATACCTCTAGATAGCTTCTGTACTCCAGGATTGAAGTGCACTTAACTCCAGATCTTTCTGACTATTCTTTGTTTGCACTGCATGGATTTGCAAGATGATCCCTTTAAGAATATTTTGATTATGGCTACTAGAAAGCAAATTTGTATACAATCTTGTATCTCTTTAATTATTTATATCTGTGTTTTTCTAAATATTTTTTCATACAATGCTGTTCTCTGGATGTTTTATATAAGTATAAAATGGTTTATTTATTTATTTATTTATTTTATAAAATTTATATGCCGCCCAACTCCCGAAGGACTATCAGTTTGGACTGATAGTTGTGTATGTAGTTTTTAAAAAATATCCTATCCAACTAGAACGTGGTTTTTCACCATCATTTTATTTTGAAACATAATTCAGAACCTCTTTGTCCCAGCAGTTCAGGAATATTTATGAGGCTCATAGAGCAATTTACTATAACTGTTAGTCATTAAAAAAAAAAGCAGTTCAAGTGAATCTCCTTCCAGATGAAAGGCAAAGAGAAGAAATAATTCTTGCTGAACACAATACCAGAAAAAGTAATTACTGACTTCATATAACATTACATATCATGAGCCATGTTTCCTATAGGATCCTCATTAGTTTTTAATATTTTACATCAACATGAGGTTAATTTAATTATTGTTAATTTTTTTCCTTAATGTATTTTTAGATTGATAAATAATGCTTTAAAGCATTATTGATATCATTTGGAATGGATAATTTTGAAATTTTTCACCTATATTTCATTATTCCCTCTTTAGAAACAACAGCAAGGACTATTATTATCTCTTGTTTCAGAAAATAAGTATGAATAATTTAAACTTTATGTAAAAGAACAATGTTATGATTTCTTTCTGTTTAAAGGAATACTTTTCTTCCATGCTCTATGTTAGAATAACTGAATTTATGGGAATCCCACTTGATCCTGCCATTCAGTTTGATATGAAATTGTGGATAAATATTATCTTTTGATTTTGAAAACCAAACATTACCAAGCTTAATTGTCATGTCTTCCATTTCTTCCAATATTACATGTAAGTAGTGTGTAAATCACAATATCATGGGGCTCCTTGCATGGCTCTTTATAGTGATGGAAGTGGGATGATGATAAAACATGCATGATGATGTCATTCAAGATTGTGATTTAGTACTTGCATCAGACATTGGAATGCAAGTATATAATGATGGTTATTTGGAAGATAAAGTCACAATACTCATGTCATTTTGATATCACAGTTTATTAGAGACAGTGCTGGTTCTTTGTTAAAATTTTCTCTGTACCTCATTTTTCAGGAATGAAGGTCTACATAATTTCTTTTCTTACTGGATTTTCATGCCATCAAACTGATCAATCTTTAACATTTTTTTAAAATCCATGTTCTAAAATTCCCTATTTATATTAGACTGATCAGTTTCAATTTTTCTTAATATGAAAAATTGCAACATATAATGGTGAATTTCCATCAATGTTCCTACTAACTTCTCAATCAGCATGTCAGAACTTTCAGAAACTAAACTTTTGATGGATGAATTGTGTTTGTCCGAGTTTATCACCAATTATGCACACCAATCAATGGTGTTCTTGACTGCAAAATCTTGTGTATTCCTCTCAAATTCTCCCACAAAAATAACACAAAAGCTACACAACTGACTCACACACAATGCAAAAGCAGCTGGACTTCACACAAAATGGCCCCTGCAACAAGCAGAAACCAGAGTCAGGGGTCGGCGAGGCGCTGAGCTGAGCGGGCGTCGGTAAAGCGAGTAGCTGGGCTGCATGGCGAAGGGAACTTATATAGGGCGGGGGTAGGCGGGCCAGCCGAGCAGCCAGAAGCGGCGAGCGGCCGGAAGTGGCAAGAGCCAGAAGTAAAAAAATGGTTCCTACGATTGCGTGGCACAGCTGATCATCGGAATCTTTTTTTTTTACTTTTTGTTAGCATTTTTTACTACCTATTTGCCCGAACAGGTAGTAAAAAAATGCTTAAAAAAGTAAAAAAAAAAGTTCTGATGATCAGCTGTGTGACAATCAGCTGTGCCGTGCAATCATCGGAACTTTTTTTTTTTACTTTTTAAAGCATTTTTTTACTACCGGTTTGGGCGAACCAGTAGCATTTTTACTACCAGTTCGAGTGAACTGGCCTGAACCAGTAGCATTTCACCCCTGCCTTACTGTAGCAATTGCAATAGCACCTAGACTTATATACTGCTTCATAGTGCTTTACAGCCCTCTCTAAGAGGTTTACAGACTCAGCATATTGCCCCCAACAATCTAGGTCCTCATTTTACTGACCTCGGAAGGATAGAAGTCTGATTCAACCATGAACCTGGTGAGATACCTGACGATTTGCAAGGCAGTCCCTGACATCCTTCAGAGACTCCTATAGACAATAGCAGCACCCCTTTCCTTGTTGGTGCCAAAACCAACTTTGGTTGGTGCCAAAACTGAAATTCTTCTGGACACATTTCTAGAAAAGGACATTCTCTTTTCTTTGCCCAGACAGGTCTCAGTAATATATGCCAACCTGGATAAGGTGAGCCTTTTCAAAGACTGACTTGTCATTTAGTAGCAACAGCTGAAGTCCATAGCCATTTGAGAAAGATCTGTGTGTTTTTTCAAACTGTCTATGCATCAACATGACTAATGTACAAATTGTCAAGTGCAATAGATCACATCCACATGTGAAGGTTCAATGAAACTGATTTATTGCTACTCATGCTTACACACTGGAATAATCTCAACTAATGTTTATCACCTGCTAGGAGTTAGATAAGGATCCATGGAATTCAAGGGGGTAGAGTTGTAGTTTGTTTGTGGCTACATTGAAATTCTAGGCTAATCCCCCTTTTAAATGTCACCAAGTTCTGCCACTTCTTCCCTTACATAAGCCAATTTTTCAGCATGCTGGTGGTAGAAAGTGTAGATGTGTTTTATCATGTGTGCATGAATGTGACCTAGCAGGATGCATTCTATGAAAAATATTTTAAATGAGTCAACCAATCCTCAAAATGATTACACTTCTAAATAGCATCACAACCCCAAGGAAGAAGAATGAATATGGGAATTTCCTTTTGGGTGTCTAATTGAGTTGCCTGAGAAAATCAGAAAATCAGCTGCAAATCTCCCAGGATTAATTAATTATATATACTTAAAGGCACTTAACAGTAGAAAGAACTCTAGCTTGCCCAGAGAACAGATCTTCCAGCAGTGATGTGGGGAAACATCAATACTGAATTCTTGGACAATCTTTCATTAAAATATTGCTGAAAAAAATATTTCAGTCATAACTATATGTTGAGGAAAGTTGAAGTCTTCTTTTTTTCCATTCAAGGTTTAGATGACTTTACACTTTGTACTAACCCATAATATTTTATTTCAACTCCATCTGGGAAGATAGTTTTTCTGGTCTGTAAATCATGGCACTGTGATTTCTTTAACAATTTCTTTAATGGACAATTTAATAAAGCATAGTTCTTCTGTGAATACTTACAAACTTACTATTGGAATGTTTAGAAAAATATGTATCAACCTTTGGTGATTTAAAAGTGATTAATGATAACTTTCCTAATTTGTTATAAGGAATAACTATGTAATTCTCTTATTTTTCAAATAGGTATAATTCCAATCTGTTAAAACATACCACATCACTTTTGCAATGCCTTTGGCATGTTATCTTTACTTCCATATCATCTTTCTGCAGATGCTTCCTATGGTAAATAAACATTATTTTTTTTGGTGGGGTGGGGTGGGGTTCCAAGACCAATTTATTCTAAAAATTAGAATGTGTTATGGAGTGTGTAACTAGATGTACAACTTCACCCCGAATGTACATATCTAATGAATTTTCTAAATTAAGGTTATTGAGAGTATCACATTGCTTTCCAGAAAAGTGATCCAACATTTTAGAATTGCTTTTATCACCCTGACCACAATTTACAAATCTGCAGAAGCTAAATAGAAGATATGGTTGGCAAGGGGAAAGGAAATATAAATGTTTGATACCCTGAAGTATACTGTTTCCCAAAGTAGACATGAAGAAAAGAGTGTTACTACTTTTACACAGCAAATCTGAGTTATCCTGCTATTTATTTATTTGTATCACATCTTTATTATTTTTACAAATAACAGTGAACATATTCAACACACCTTTCTCCTATTTTCCTCATAACAACAACCCAGTGAGATGCATTGGGCTGAGAGAGAGTGAATGGCCCAAGGTCACCAAGATGTCTTTCATGGCTAAGATGGGACTTCAACTCAAAGTCTGTGCTTTCTAGCCTGGGGATTTTCAGTGAATTAATTTTATTTGTTTAGTTAGAGAATTTATATGACTGCCCACTCACTTTCACTGACTCTAGGCAGTTTACAAAAAAAAAAAAATTCCAATATAAAAACAGTAAACTCACCCACCCATCCTGGTGACAACAAGCAATCAAACAAGCCACTTGATGGACTCTATCCCACTCTGGTTCCCCAGGCCTGTTGGCAAAACCAGGTCTTTAGGGCTTTGCAAAAGAGTGTCAAAATTGGGGCCAGTCTAATCTCTGCAGATGTTCCAAATGGAAGGACCACCACAGAGAAGGCCCTTCTTGTCCTGCCAGATGTACCTCCTTAGGAGAAGGAACCCACAATATTCCCTGCCTCCCTGCTCTGATGGGTCACTTGGATGTAACTGGCAAGAGATGGTCCTTCAGATTCCTTGGTTCCAAGCCATGTAGGGTTTTAAAGGTGACAACCAGCACCTTGAATTGCACCCAGAAGCAAATCGGCAGCCAATGCAGCTTCGGGAGAAGAGGTAACACATGTGCACACCTGGGTCTGCACAAAACCATGGAGCCACTGCATTTTGACCCAATTGGAGCTTCCAGATGTTTTTCAAGGGCAGCCCCATGTTGAGCACTAATAACAGGTACCAGAGGATAATTTTAAATGTTCAAGAAACTGATAAGAAAGGAGCATTTCATTTATCTGCCTTTGAAGCTGTCTACCTCTTGGTTTGTATTCTAGATATGATTAATATATGACAAATGGAAGAAATTTTGGATTCAGAAAAAGGAAACCAGACGAGCATCAAAGAATTTATTCTTCTAGGTTTTGGGAATCTCTCTGAGCTGCAGCCTCTCCTTTTCTGTTTTTTCTTGGTTATTTATTTGACGACAATAACTGGAAACCTTCTCATCTTTATTTTAATTGTGACTGATCAATACCTTCACACCCCAATGTATTTATTCCTGGCTAATTTGTCTTGCCTGGACACTTGCTATAGTTGTAATTTGCTGCCTAAAATGCTGGCCAGTTTGCTGACTGATAAGAAAACTATTACTGTTATTGGGTGCCTAGCCCAATATCATTTTTTCTGTCTTTGTGGAACCATAGAAACTTATATTTTGACTGCAATGTCTTATGATCGCTATCTGGCAATTTGTAGACCCTTGCACTATGGCTCTATTATGAATACAAAATTTTGTTTCCAGCTTATGATAGGAGCATTGGTAAGCAGTTTAATATTTAATGTAGTTTTTGTAGCTCTCATGACTCAATTTTCTTTTTGTGGGCCTAATGTCATAGACCATTACTTTTGTGATTTTCGTCCATTGGTGAAACTGTCCTGTACAGATACTGTTCTAACTGAATACTTCTCTTTTTGCATATCCATTATTTTTGTAGTTATTCCATTCCTCTTAAGCATCATTTCTTATACTTGCATCATAGCTACCATCATCAAAATTCAGTCTACCACTGGAAGGCAAAAGGCCTTTTCAACCTGCTCCTCTCATCTTATGGTGATTTCCCTCTTTTATTGCACATTGATCATTGTCTATACATTGCCAGATATCCCTTCTCTAAGACAATTCAACAAAATATTTTCTATTTTCTATACAATGATGACACCTTTGTTCAATCCCCTTATCTATACTTTGAGAAACAAGGAAGTTCACAAAGCCCTAATACGACTTTTTGATAAAATTATAATTCTTGGTCTTTCTTTTCACTTACTTAGGTAGCCAAAGTTTTACTGGGGAAATGAAAATTTGGTATCAACAATAAGATGATAATGTATTCTGTTTAGCAGTATTACTTGAGAATTCAGAGTAGATAATGGAGGGGCAAGATTGCCAGATTGCTCTTCTCTCCATATTGCTGAGGTAATTCTGCCTTAATTCCTGTTGCCTTTCCATGTATTTCCATGTATATTTGTATGTGCAGTATATATGTTTGTGTAGATAGATGATAGATGGATAGATAGACAGACAGACAGACAGACAGACAATGTGAATGCATACTATGTATATGTGTGTATCTATGTATGTGATTTTAGTAATGAAAACTAATGCAGACTGAACCCAAACAGAGAAAGATAACTAAAAAGAGAGTAAAAGGAAAAAGAAAGAATAAAAAAGAAGAATACAAAGAAAAGGAAAAAGTGGAATAAAGAAACAAGAAAGAAATAATAAAGAAGTTACTTCCAATCTTTATTACAAGTATAAACAAGTATGACAGCTCTTCACCACCATATACTTACAAACAGAAATCTCTTCTTCTCATAATCTATAACTATATATGTACATAAATTTTCAATTCTATTGCCAGCAAAAATAATAATCTGTAAATGATTGCCAGAATGACATTAACAGGTGTCTTATTTTAACCTTGATCAAATAAACCTGCTTTATATTGTTTTTACCTCTGAAAATCTTAATCTTTAGTTCATTAAAATATTCTCGTGGGAATTGATCTCTCTTTAAGGCTTTAACAAACCTCTTTTGTAACCCAGTAAAAAGACATTATCCAGATCTTTCTCTTGGTTTATCATTTGTATTTTCTCTTTCATTTTTAAAACTTCACCCACCTTTGTATATCCAATAAAGAATCAGTATCTTGGTTACTCTTTTGATCTGCAAGACTTGTTTCCACATTAAATAATACCTTCTGTTTTGTAATCCACAGTTTTTTAAATCCAATATTTGATTCTACTATTTCTGTGTCAGATAAGTTTTATGTCATTTCTTCATTAACATTCTTTAAACATTATCATTCCATATAAACAGGAGCCATGGTGGCACTGGCTAGCAATAGCAATAGACTTAGACTTATAAACTGTTTGACAGTACTTTTACAGCCCTCTCTAAGCTGATTTACAGAATCAGCATATTGCCCCCAACAATCTGGGTCCTCATTTTACCAACCTTGGAAGGATGGAAGGCTGAGTCAACCTTGAGCTGGTGAGAATCGAACTGCTGGCATTCAACAGAATTAGCCTGCAATTCTGCATAAACATTGCACCACCATGGCTCTTAGAATGCAGTATTGCAGGCTGCCTACAGACATGAGCTTGATGAGCTTGAGGTTGACTCAGCCTTCCATCTTTCAGAGGTCAGTAAAATGAGAACCCAGATTGTTGGGGGCAAACTGCTGAAAGAGTGCTGTAAAGCATACAGAGTGGTATTAAGTCTAATACTATTATGGCTATTAATTTTTGGTTCTATTCTTCAAAAATCTCCTTTAATATTTCAACAGTTACAGTGTCTATTGAGATTCTCAGTCATCCACATCATGGTTGTCCCAGAGGTGCTTTTAAGAAGGCAAATGGATGTTCTTTGTTTTTTCTTTGAAGACATTTCACGAACTGAAGAAACTTCTTGGTTGAGAAGCAAAATGTCTTCAAGGAAAATACAAAGAAAGTCCATTTGCCTTTTAAAAAGCACCTCTGGAACAACTGTTACAGTGCTTTGTTCATTTTGTAAATTCCCAAAGTAGTTATTTTTTCCTCATCTTTTTCTTGGCATCTTTAGTTCACTCTAGTGTCAAATTTAAATCATAAAGTTTCTAATCTTTGTTATGACTCATAATAGACAAAATAATTTGGTTGCCATGAAAAGCTGTTTATTTTTTATAGTTAATTTATTAGTTAGTGCAACTTATAGTAAAATGTTCAATATTCCAAATTTGTCTGGACACGTAATTAATATTTTTTTGTTCAGAAATGAAGAATGAAGATGAATTCATTGTGATTTTTCAAACTTGTCATTTTGAAAAACTCTTCAAACTTTAAGATGTTAGATAAATGATTTCTAAAAAAAAAAAAAAAGATTAGAAGTGAAACTAGCAAACATAGTGTCCTTTAAATGACTCTGCTGTTGTTGAGAGCTTGCTGATTAATCTCTTTGTTTCCTATCATTCAAACTGATAGAATGAGGAGCAGCTGTCCAGAGCACATGTGAGTGATTTCCCACCCTCTCCTTGTTCTGAAAATTTCCAAAGAACCAGTCTACTTGCTGGTTCTTTGGCCTTTGTTGTCTCTATTTTCAAGAGAAGGGGTGTCAAACTCGAGTCATCGGGTGACATATCAGGACTTTTCCCCCTTCGCTAAACTGGGCAAGGGTGGGACCAGCATGTGACGCATCTGGCCCGCGGGCTGTGAGTTTGACAGCCCTGCTCTAGAGACACTAGTTTAATTCACCAAGCCTTTATCAAATTCTACTATTTGAGAAATTTCTTTTTGAATGCTTTGAAACATTGTTGTTAGTTTTCATCTTTCTTTGTTGCCAAGATGTAGAATTTTTTTTCCTGCATTCAATTTTTCATTGTATTATATATGTATTTCCTGGTTTAAATGTGCTTTAGTAGCTTTAATAATTCTAACGAAAAATAAGTGAAATTGTGCTTGATAGTTTTTTTTTTGTAATANAATTGTGCTTGATATTTTTTTTTTTCAAAAAGAGAGCTTTTGCTACAACTCCAGTCATTATACACCACATCAGGTCAATGATTCCAAATTTCAATGAAGATTTCAAGAAACATTTAAAAAAAAAACGATCTGCAGAAAGATACAGGAAGCTCATAGTGCAATATAAGAAAATTTGGAGAGAAAAATAAGCAATAATTTCTAAAATTGAACTATCTAGCTGTCATAGCACAAACAATATGGTCTATGAGGACAGTGTATCATCTAACTGAGGAAAATAAATGCAAAATGTATGGTCCTTGCCTTTTCCTTGATACAGGATGACTAATGAACAAGCCAAATTTTCAACATGCTGATGACAGCATGGATTTTATTTTTCTGACTGAATGTGATCCTCAGGATGACCTGCCTGAGCATTTTCAAATTTTCAAATGCTCAGAAGTAGGAAGCTCTAAATAACACAGAAATCCCAGGGAGATATCTCCTTTTGGGTGTATAATTGAGTTGCATCAGTAAACCAGAAAATCAATATCAAATCTCCTAGGATTAATTAATGACACATTGATAGAAACACTTCTATATTATAGCTGCAAAAGCTCCAGCTTGCCCAGGGAACAGCTCCTTCACAAGTCATTTGGAGAAAAATCAATACTGAATCTTTGGGCAATCAATCATTAATATAGTGGTAGGAAATTCCAGTTTCAAAGCAATTATACATTGGAGAAGAATGATGCACTTTTTCATGGCAGTCTTTTCCATTACAGCTTGAATGGTTTAGCAGATTGCACTAAATCATATGTTTTCTCAGCGTGATCTGTGAAGTTAGCCTTTGTGGTTTGTAAACTTTTTACCACGTGTGTGAGCCGAGATTCTGTTAAAACATAACATGCATTCATGCAACGTGTAAAGCCATCCCAGGGAAGATGAATCCAAATGAATATATGATATATGAATATATGATATTTTTCTTTGGAGAAGATAACTTTCTGGATGCTTAAAAAGGTACTTCCTTGTGCCACAGATGATTTTATATATGATTTACTGTGCAGTTTCAACTTCTGGATTGATAACATATGTAAAATTTAATTTAGGAATGGCTGAAGAAAAACATTTGTTTTTTTTTATATAGCAAAATATTAGTTTATCATTTTCATTCCTGTCTGAAGTTTTATTATTGATAAGGGAATTATGAGATAGTGTGGTAATACAATGCAGATTTTTCCAGCACTGCAGTTGAAAAATGAATAGAGTTCTGTGACTAATATTTTATTTTTTATGCCTTTGTTTACTGCTTGGGTGAATTCCTCTTATAAAGCTTTATTCAAATATGTGAAAAATTATATATTAAAGTTTAGCATTAAACATTATTTGTGGTAAATACAAGATTATTTGATTAATATTACATTATATACTGTAACTATGTTTCACAGTCTTCCCTTCCCCCCCCCAAATAAACATAATTACAGTGTGTTTAATGTTCCATATATCTTTTGCAATGTATTAGGTATGTCATTAAGTCCAGTCACCTTTTCTTTGGTACTTTTCTTGGTTAATAATGCTATGTCTCTTTTTTTTAATTCCAAGATCAAATTACTACAAAAAATAGAAAAGGTTGTATGGAGACAATTACTGTATACCTATAACCAGAATCATTTTAGACATATGTGTCACAACAAATACTTTAGAAAAAAACATGTAGCTTTTAAAGAAAGGGATCCAAATGTTATAGAATTATTTATTTCAAATTGATCACATTTTAGAATTTCAGGGAGGTATACTTGGGAAAGGAAAGAGAAATGGAAATGTTTGATTCAATTATATTGCTCTCCAGCATAGGTGTGAGATAAAAGTATGATTTTGCTACTTGTAGTGTACAATCTCAGTCACTCTGTTATTTGAGTGAAATAATAATGAATAACAGCTAATCACATTCACAAAATGCATTTAACAAAATTTAAGAAATCATAAGGAAATTTAACATAACTCTGCCTTTGAACATGACTGCTTCTTGACATATGTTCTAGGTTTGATTGACATTTGATACATGGAAGATATTCTGCTGATTGAAAATGGAAACAAGACGAGTGTCAGAGAATTTATCCTTCTGGGTTTTGGCAATTCCCCTCAGCTGCAGCCTTTCCTTTTCACATTCTTCTTGGTGATTTATCTGATCACAATAACTGGAAACATCTTCATCTTTCTGCTTGTTCTGGTTGATCAGCAACTTCACACACCAATGTACTTCTTCCTGGCAAATTTGTCTTTCCTGGACACTTGCTATAGCTGTATCTTGCTGCCTAAAATGTTGGTCAGCTTGCTGACTGGTGAAAGAACCATTGCTGTCCATGGATGCCTAGTGCAATACCATTTTGTGTGTCTTTGTGGAACTACAGAAACATACATTTTGGCTGCAATGTCTTATGACCGCTATTTGGCAATTTGTAGACCTTTACGCTATGCTTCCATTATGAATAAGAAGCTCTGTTTCCAGCTTATGGCTGGGGCATGGATAAATAGTTTGATATTTGATATGATTCTGGTGGGTTTTACCACTCAGTTATCCTTCTGTGGGCCTAATGTCATAGATGATTACTTTTGTGACTTTCGTCCATTGCAGAAATTATCATTACTGACACAAGTCTCATTGAATTAATTGCTTTTTGTGAAGCTGTTATTTTCATAATTGTTCCATTTCTGTTGACCATTGCCTCCTACATTTGCATCATTGGCACCATCATCAAAATCAAATCCACCACTGGAAGGCAAAAGGCCTTTTCAACCTGCTCTTCTCATCTCTTGGTGGTTTCCCTCTTTTATAGCACATTAATCATTGTCTATGTGTTGCCAGACACTCCCTCCCTCAGACCCTTGAATAAAATCTTTTCCATTTTCTATACGGTTATGACATCCTTGTTCAATCCCCTTATCTATACTTTGAGAAACAAAGAGGTTCACAAAGCTGTAAAAAGGCTTTTTAATAAAATATTAATGCATCACATGAATCATCTGAAATTTTCAACATCTCTTCACTTCATTAGTTTGTAAAAATGTAATTGTAGGTTTTAAAATCTGATGTAAGTAAGTGGACACTAATTAAAAGTTGTTTATACTTTATATATTTTGTCACCAGGATGTAAAAATTTCTTTGCAGTCTCTTATCCTTGAGATATTATTTATATCTCTATTATTATAATATATGATACCATACTATGATTTATTATATCACATATTTTTATTTCATTGTGTTCCATCATTTAGATTTTTCAGGAAAATACTTTTGTACATATTTATTAGATAAAGGAATTTGCATTGAGGGCTTGGGACTTTATTTATTTGGTCTTTGAGTCATCCTTTACTGATGGAAACTTGTCTCCTGTTCTATCACTCTATCCTGTTAATTTCTGAAACTGAGGCTGGGAGTCTAATTGAACCCAAACTGACCATTGAGTCTTGACACTATTTACCCGAAAAAAATGAGAGGCTCTGTCAATTTCTCTTCTAATCAGGAATTGTACAGTGTGATTTTGTAGTGGGTATTGCCTATCTAAAACAGAAAACATTTATCTTCATTAAGATTTCAGAACTGAGATTTGAATATTGCTCTCCCATTGAATGTGAATTTAATTCAGCCACATATTGGGAAAATGCATTATGATCCCAAATTAGTAGACTGGTCTTGTGTGAGTGCACATTTTGCAATATTGAGAATAAACAACTCCCAATAGCTTCTTGGAAGCGGTTGGAAATTGAAATGTGTGGCTATTGTATAAGAATTATCGTTATAATTATTTGGTGGTATTCTAAGATGCTGTAACATAGAACCAAAGAAGGGGGAGTAAATATATGAATTGGATGAAACCTGTCCTGTGTGAAGGACCTTGGGAGACGGGGGAAGAGCTGCAGTGAGGGCAATGGTCAGATAATGTGGGCATGACAAATATCTCACAAGAGACTCTCCCTAGTTTCTTGGGCTATAAAGATGATAGTGGAGAAATGTAATTTCAGATTTACAAGGTTTTTTTAATAATCTTAAAGTACAACTCATAATTCTATGTGTGCTTATCTGGATTACCTTAAAAGACTGACAAAATTTGACATTTCTTTGGCATATGCTATAATTCAATTGTTATTATGTATCTGACAACACACCTGCAGACTCTCAAGAAGTGTTACCTGAGAAAGATTTAAATTACTTTTTCAAAGTAATAAGCTGTGTACAAGACAGAAATCTTAAGGGAAAATTATTAATGTAAAAATCCCTTTTGGATTTAGGAGACTGGTTGCATTTTATAATTTTCCAGAAAACTAGAAGATTAATTTCAAATCCCCCAATGAACTCATTTGAAGTTCTAAGGATGTTTTTTTAAATAGTGGTTACCAAGTGTCATTTTTTAATGCTGCAATTTAAAGATATAGCACTAGTGAGGGTTAGGATATCTGTGAAACTTATACTCACTCAAGGCAGGTAGGTTCTAGTCTCAGACACTTCAAGAATTATTTTTAAATAATTAGAATATGAAGACATCAAATTAACTCATGAATATGTATATGCAATATGTATATATCTGTATGTATGTATAATTTGATCATTTTTTTTACAGTGGTTTATAAACTTGATGTTTCTTTCCTGTTTGTACTGTGACTCAGGACCAAGTATTTATTCTAAATTTATTTCTTTAAAGGTCACAATTGGGAGAAACAAGTATAACAAAATGTCAATAATCTAAACTTAACTCAATTTCAAACTATTTTCATATTAATATTGTCTTAAATTCTGATTCTCAATAAAAATGTTGAAGTGATGATTAAGAAATGTGTTCAGTTAGCATTTAGGTAGCATAGCTATCCTGCCTGTCTTTGAATTTTTGGAAGATGATTTGGTCTACTATTTGGACTTGTCCATCTTTGCAAATGATCTTTGTCCAAAGATGCTACATAGAATTACAAATGACTGTGATGACCAATAATGATATTTTAACATATCAGTGATAATATTTTAATAAAACAATATTTCACTGCTCTTGAATTAAGATGAAATAAATTGATGGAAGATAAGTAGCTAATTAAACATAACAATGGAATATTTTATACAAAGCAATATGATACCCTTTTTGCAAAAAGTCCAATAATAAGCAGAGCAGGATATAGTTGCCTATTTCTTTATATATGTACAAATATCTACTCAACATATAATTCAATTTACTCAGCAAGCAAGATATAAAGAAAAAATATTATAAAAATAAGATGAAATTTATGTTATCAACCAAATCTAGTATAAGACTTGATTACAAATCAGCCTAGCTAGCCAAATTAGCTAAACCATTGTTTACAACAATGTCAATCAGACAAAATTTGACCAACTCAAGATATGTTGAATTTGCATTATTTCATTTGCCAACAATCAACAGAAGCTTTAAGTGAATTCATGATTGTAATAAAATGGATTCTGCAGCAAAACATGAAGAAAACCAGTCCCAGCATACAAAAAACAGAACTCAGGATTATCTTTCCTCTGCTTAGTTCTTTGATAAAATGTTTTATGTTTATTCTTATAATAAACCTGTTTCTGTTTATGTACAATTTATGCATTAGAGACTGAAAATATGAATGTGGAAGGATCTTTTTTTAATATCATTGTTGGAGACAATTGCAAAAGACTGAGCCTCTAACCTTGCTGTAATTTTTGCTTGGGGGGAATAGTTGATGGGACTAACATTAACATTCATTATTGGTTTGTTTCTTGTAATTCTCAATTTTTCAGGTCTTTTGAAAAATATAGGTGAACTCTGAAGTAGAAGAACCTTCTGATGTTAATTATTGGAATAATACCATCGATCACTAAGAATTCCATAGCAATTCATTGTAGATGATATCTTTGATTTCACCCAAACTACAGGCTACTTTTTGGAAATGTGGATTAAGGGATCCAGTGGAAATCTCAGACTCATAATTTTCTGATTGTACTCTACTTTTGAATGTGATGCAGTCAACTAAAACAATGCTGGCTTCAGAGAAAGGGAACCAATCAGACATTGTAGAATTCATCCTCTTGGGTTTGGGGAATTCTGTTCAGCTGCAATTTCTGCTTTTCTTATTTTTCTTGTTGATTTACCTTGTGACAATAACTGGGAACCTCCTCATTATTGTGCTAGTTGTGGCTGACCCATGTCTTCATACCCCTATGTACTTTTTTCTTGGAAATTTGTCCTGTCTGGAGACATGCTATACTTCAAGTATATTGCCAAAAATGTTGACTAGTTTGTTAACAGGAAAGGCAACTATTACTGTGAGTCAATGTCTAGCCCAATATTATTTCTTTGGCTCTTTTGCAACTGTAGAAACATATCTTCTTGCAGCAATGTCTTATGACCGCTATTTGGCTATATGTAGACCTTTCCTTTATGGTTTGATTATGAGTAAGAAGCTGTGTGTTTATCTTATAGCTGGGTCATGGCTAAATGGGTTAGTAGCTAATGGTATCACTTTGCTTCTCCTTAGTCAGTTATCCTTTTGTGGCCCAAATGTCATTGACCATTACTTTTGTGACTTGACTCCACTAGAAAAACTATCCTGTACTGATACAAGCTTTCTTGAACTCATTGTCTCTCTCCTTTCCTTCATTGATGCTGTCATTCCATTTATGCTGACATTCACATCTTACATATGCATCATCATTGCCATCATAAAAATCAAATCCAACACTGGAAGACGAAAGGCTTTCTCAAACTGCTCGTCTCATCTCATGGTGGTTTGTCTTTTTTTTGGCACCATTATCATTGTCTACATGTTGCCAGATACCCCTACTCTGAGACATCTCAATAAATTTTTCTCCATATTTTATACAATTTTGACTCCATTGGTCAATCCCATCATTTATACTTTAAGAAATAAAGATGTCCACAAAGCTTTAGGATGGGTTCAAAAGAAATTGAGAATTTTTGGAAGAAGTTATTTCTTTTGTTTATAGACACACCTGTAAAAGAGTTGCTAAATGAGAGACTTACATTTTTTTTTGTTGCCATACAATTTTGACTGTTTTTCTATAGGACAGTAGGGCTGTGGCTGGTGACACAACATTATTGGAGTGGATGAATTAATCTATATAGAGGGAAAGCTTCAAGAGCCGAGGTGGCGCAGTGGTTAGAGTGCAGTACTGCAGGCTACTTCAGCTGACTGTTTAGCAGTTCAGCGGTTCAAATCTCACCGGCTCAAGGTTGACTCAGCCTTCCATCCTTCTGAGGTGGGTAAAATGAGGACCCAGATTGTTGGGGGCAATATGCTGACTCTGTGAACCGCTTAGAGAGTGCTGTAAAGCACTGTAAAGCGGTATATAAGTCTAAGTGCTATTGCTATTGCTATTTTTTTCGTAAGTGTTTTGCAAGGTTTGAAGGGCCTTATAATATAACTATTTTAAGCTTAATACTGTAAGTTTGTCATAAGTATGAAGAACAGAGAGCAGAAAATTAGCTATTTGGCTTATCAGGTTCTGATAGTTTTAATCATCATAGAGTGTTTTTTTTAACTAATTCCTTTTCTGTATCTAAATTCTTTCTTGAGGAAAATACATAAAATTTATTTCCAATTCTGTTGTGATCTTTGTTTCTTCTTGGAAGAATCACTCCAGAAAATAACAGTTAATGTATAACAATTGCATATTTTATTGTATAAAAATATGAATATAGTTATCTCTTTAATGTTGTTCTCAATTCCAACACAACTGATCTCTCTCTCTCTCTCTCTCTCTCTCTCACACACACACACACACACACACACACTTACACACACAATGACTTTCTGTCTAATGCAAACAGGGAGATTAAATTAGTATCTAGTAAGATAGTTCCCCAAAGTCTGGAACTCTGGAAAAAAGGAATAAGAGAAGTAGAAGTGAAGAGGAGAAAATAAAATAGCAGCTGACTATAGAATAGAGAAGCTCTTATAATCTGTAATCTGATTTCCTGATTTTTCTATTTTTTTATCAAAAAGTAACCAGCGGAATCACATTGATGTTGTCATAAAATATTATTACTATTCAAAAACCATTTTAGGGAGCTGTTAATTTTACTTGTGTTGTTCTTGATCCTAGAAATTCATGTCCTGCTCTTATCTTTCAGTCATACTGGATTTTTTTCCCTGATCTATGGCAGATCATTGATGTGATCATACATCATATAATTACCCTTTTATGTAGCTATGTAGTCAGGTGGACTTTATGTATTGTCTTAGACTGAATGTTCCTTATAGTGTTCATTACTATCAATACCCAGCATGATTATTAGAGTTATTTACTGCAAAGAGGTTACATTCTACTTCAGCCTAGCTTCTCCCTAGTTTAGGCAACCCTTAGAATTTGTATGTCCAAAGTAACTTCCAACACTCTTTGTATGGGTTTACTGTTGTTTCCAATGTATCTATAATATGGGTTGCCTTGGAGTTTTCACCGAAAATATATTGTTGAAAATTTTTGTAATCTAGTTTATCACTTGTTATAAAGGAATTTCTAATATTATATAAGTCTACTGATAATTCGTAATAGAAATTTAAAATAGAATGGGATTTAGTGGAAATTTGAAATGTAAAATATATTTTAATAAACATATTAAAAATTATTCTGATAATGTTTCTAATTTCTCTGTTAATGTATGCTTATTATGTTTTGTTGTAATATCATTTATTAGATATTTTCTCAGCAGAATGATATATATTTTAATTACCATTGATTGTATATATTTGGAAATTACTTTGTTGCATTGGTAAACTTGTACATTTCACAAGTTGATAGGTGAGAATGGGGCATATTTACTTATAGTGATAAGTCTCCATATATCACCACTAGATTGGGTTTGGACTTACTGCTTAGCCTTTGAGCCGCAGTGGCGCAGTGGTTAGAGTGCAGTACTGCAGGCTATTCTGCTGATTGATGGCTGCCTGCAATTTGGCAGTTTGAATCTCACCAGGCTTAAGGTTGACTCAGCCTTCCATCCTTCCAAGGTGGGTAAAATGAGGACCCAGATTGTTGGGGGCAATATGCTGACTGTAAACCACTTAGAGGGGGTTGTAAAGCACTATAAAGCAGTATATCAGTCTAAGTGCTCTTGTTATTGCTATTAAGCTAATGGAATTTAGTGGAAGTTTAAAATGCAAAAAGAAATGTCAATGATATACTTTAATAAACATAATAAAATTGTTCTGATAATAGTGTTGTCTTCTTGTTGACAATTATAATTGATGCTTATTGTTTGCCTGGTGTAATGTTGTTTATTTCATACTTTCTCAAAAGAATGATAAAGACTTTAATAGTAATTGCCTCTGAATGTTTAAAGGTACTTTATCATATTGGTAATTAATATTCACAGCAGAGGGCCTATCTTATGACCAGTGGTGGGTTTCAATTTTTTTTACTACCGGTTCAGTGGGCGTGGCTTGGTGGTCATGTGACTGAGTGGCCGTGGCTTGGTGGTCATGTGGCAGTGGGCGTGGCTTGGTGGTCATATGACTGGGTGGGCGTGGCTTGGTGGTCATATGACTGGTTGGTCATATGACTGGGTGGGCATAGCTGGTTGGTCATGTGACTGGGTGGGCGTGGCTGGTTGGTCATGTGACTGGGTTAGGGTACTCCTGAACTGGTGCGAACCGGTAGAAACCCACCACTGGAATGGAAGTGAGAAACCAGAGCCCTTTAAATAATACCACCAAGAGACACCTGTTATCTAGTTAGATTGTAAGGGTCACTCAGCTCCCCATTAAATGCCTCTGCACATGAACCCCTAGAAACAGGCCATTCTTCTGAGTTACTCTGATAATTAAAGGAACACTTTTAATTTTTCACTTTTAGGAAAAAGAACTCTTAATCACAAAATGAAGTGCTTTTTAAAGTCTTTTTTAAAAAAAACTAACCACCCAACAGACTGAACAGAAATGCTGAGAAGCTTCTTATTAAAGAAAAAAAGTGAGTGATATGTATCTTCCTCAATCTTGGATCCTCTGGCTGTGTGTGTGTGTGTGTGTGTGTATGTGAGAGAGAGAGAGAGAGAGAGAGAGTTATGTATATATCCCACATATATACTATAAACATAAAATATAAGCTATATATGGTTTTGTTGATAACAAGGACCTGTTGTCCAGGCATGGCAACTTATCATTTTGTTTCGTTTCATTTCATTTCATTTCATTTCCACAGAGCTCAACTTGCATTAGCCTTCCAATATCAATAACCCAGAGACTTATTTCTCATTTGAGAAGCATGAATAGCAGTTCCTACATATGACCCTCCCTGTTTTTCCCTGGGAGGAAGGCAGGGAATCAATCACATATTTACATCCTCATACAACAACATGGAACTACCATAGTTGCATTTCATCGACTTCCCTCACCTAATTTGCACATTACTTTCATGGCAGAAAATTCCTAAGTGGCTCTAAAAGTTGCCTTTCCTTCTCCTTAGCCCAAATACCTGCTGAAACCAGACGGGGAACAGGACCAGGACCTGTTGAGACATGCCAGGGATAATTAAGAGGGCTCCTCCATAACCAGCTGGTTTGGCCTTCGCTCACTCATTCACAGATCCTACTCAGATAGGCTGGCTGACAGCCTGACTGTACCTAGCATATTTATTGCTATTAATACCTGGAAGAGGAGGAGCAATTGGGGTGGGATGGCAAAGGCAGGGGGACGGAAGGGGGCTTAAGGGGCTGGCACAGGATTTTGAGCTGAGAAGGAGGGCGGAGCAGCAGAAACAGAGGGGTTAAGAGATAATTCATGTCTCCTCGCAAGCCATACGTTTCTCCAACCCCTTCCGTTGACCCACAGTCTCACCGTGTGGGCTGTGCTGCTGGACTTCGGCGGTGGCAAAGTGATCAGGGATGGCGGTCCGGTCCCAGCGCCCGTCTGGGAAGTCCATCCAGCCCCGATCCCCAGGGAAGACTGGAACTGGCGGCTACTTTCTCCTCCTCCCCTGCTCCCTGTGGAGGGAGGCAAAATAAACCAGCTGAAAATGACGGGGGACTGAGCAGGGTCGAGCAGAGTCCGGATCAAAGACAAGGGGCAGAGGGAATGAAAAGGGGCACCGAAGTTGTCCCTTCCCCAGCGGCCCTCCTCTTGTTCCTCTGGCTGCCATCGCAATATTGTCTGAGGGATCAGCAGGGGTTGATCCCAAAAGAGGCGTCGAAGCGGGGCGGGGGGGGACACATCAAAGGTGTCCATAAAGGGGGAAGACGTTCACCCATTAACCCAGCTAAATCTTCCACCCATGCTTAACCCCCAGCATTTAAGAGCATAAAGGGGAATCCAGTCTGGCTGCAAATGGAGTTTTGCAGTACTCATCCAATTTAGCCTGCCCGCTGCCTGGCCTCTGCCTCTTGCGAACTCAGCTCCACTTCCCCAGCCACTGCTAGACCATAGACTCCCCCTGCTAGACCATTTCTAAACAAAACCAGTGCAAGAAGTGCTTCTCTCTGGCATGTTTGCCTAAACTTGCCTGTTCTCACGCTGAAAAGCTTGTCAATCACTAGAAGCTCAAGAAACCCCTCCGGGAGATTTTAAAATGGGGGTTAATAGTGAGGCCATTCGAGGCTGCCTGCTTTGGCAAGAGGGGCTTCAGCCGGGGAGGGGGCCGGTTTATCTTTCACCCAGACATGCACACGTGCTCTCACACCCCCTCGGACTCTGCCTCTCCAGCCTTGGGATGGGAGGAGGGGACCGGGGGATCCCAGGGAGAAAGGTGGCAAGGAGGCGAATCCGCTTTGCCTGTGGCTAGCTGTTTCCCTACTTACCAGCTGGGCAAGCGGCAACCGGGCGACCGGTTCGGGGGTGTGGACAGCCTGTGGTCGCTACCGGTTTGGTGATCCAGGCCAAATTACTGCTACCGGTACTTCTGAACCAGTGCAAACCGGTAGAAACCCACCACTGCTTATGACATGATGGTCCAATCAGTGCACATTTACACATGTCATTTATAGAGATAAGTCACAGAATATCAAAACTCTTCTGTTTTGGTATAGCTAGATTTATACTTAACTAATTGCCTATATGGTGCCATTCACCTTGTTTTCAGGGAAGGAATGGAAGATAACAGAATGACAGAGTTGGAAGGGACTTTGGTTATCTTGTAGTCCAGCCCCCTGCTCAGACAGGAAACCCTATACCATTTGAAACACATGGTTGTCAATCTCTTAAAAACTTCCAGTGTTGGAGCATCCGCAACTTCTGTTTTCCCACCTGTGCCTTTTACAGTGGATATACTCCACTGCTTTGTTCCAATAAAATTAAAGTCACAGCTATGATTGGCTGCAAGGCTTGAAAAGTCTTTTTACCTCCAGCTGCTGGTCATTGTCTTCTTAGCCATTTCAACTGCTGTGTTGCTATGCTCACAGCTGATTTGAACTTGCTTTTACTTTTTTTTAATGCGACTGATCCAGTCAAATGAAGTATCCTCAATTCCAGAAACTCAAGCTCTATTCAATCTCCAAATCCAAAGAGGCACCTGTTTTATGCTCTGGCTGTGTTCTTTCTGCTTTCTCATTTTGCCAGAATGTTTTTAAATTTTCCTTTTCATTAATATTTTAATGACATAGTGAATAATGAACTGAGAAAGCCTTGATGGAATTTGGGGTAAAATATCTACAGAAAACTTGATCAATACGTTGTTATTGATCTCCTGACACTTGACTGGTAAGTATACATAGGAAATATGGGCTCCCTTTATTCCAAGAAATCAATAGATTGTTTTTATGAAGCTGAATTATCAGTATACTCTTATTAATGGTTCTGATGGACCAATAGAAGACTGTGAGGAACAAAAGGAAAATGATTCCTATTTCTTTGATGACTGGCTCCCTAAAAAGAAATAGCAGTCTCTCTGCCATAACTGTTTCAGCTCACCAGACATGCCCATTCATTATCCCTCCTGCTTCTTTTGTGTTTCTTCCACACTGAGTTTATAAACAATCCAAGATAATGAAAGGAAGAGCATCCTTTCTGGGGGAAAAAATTATGCAAATATGTTGTCTTTGTTGCCATCACATTCAAGAGATATCATGTGATTTGCCCACAGGGAATTGATTTGTTCCTGAGATCTAATCAGTTTATAGGCCTCACCTCTTCCCTGTTACTAAATTTAACTCCTTCCCTTTCTCCTCCTCTTCCTTATTACCTGCCTTTGTAATGTATATAGTATCTCAAGTTAGTGAATATACCTAATTCTCCTGTCTCCTATTTTCTCAGCAACAATCCTGTGAAATAAGACAGAGAGAGAGAGAGAGTGACTGAGCCAAGGTCATCCAACTGGCTTTTCATTCCTAAGGCAGATGTAGAATTCATAGTTTACTGGTTTGTAGGCCAGCATTTTAACCACAAAACCGAACTGTGTGTCTCTGGGCCATCATTTGCCACCCAGCATATCAGTCATTGCAAATTTGTATGCCTTCCAGCAGATCCCTACAACTCATTGCCTTGCATAGTGTCCTCTTTTCCCACCACTAATATATCTCTTTAATGGACTTTTCATCCATTCAAAAGCACTACAGATGCCTAACTACTTATTCCCTGAATACTATACTATACATCTGAAGAGATGGTGGGTGTGCTAGTTTCTCAATTCTGAAATCATAACCATAAAAATCTTATTTTCATTCAAGGTAAAATGTTTGTTCCTGGATATTTTTTTTCTATGAAGCCTGTATGTAGATATTTTTTAAGTAAAATGAATCTCCTCTTCTCCCCATTCCAACCACCACTTTTGGAAAAAATCTATCAAACACAATTATACCTTGTAGAAGGATGATGGCTTCTGTCATGGCATTATTTCCCATTAGAAGATTAGACTGCTTTACAGATTGTACTAAGCCATAATATGGATTCATTTTATTTCAACTTCATCTAGAAAGATAGCCTGTGTGATTTGTAAACATGGTACAGTTTCCACTCTGAAGTTCAACCATACCTCACAGTGAAGAGAGAGGGTTGAACAGTATAAGCCTATTATACTGGACAACATGGTTCTGGCCTGGAGAAAGACCTGGTGACCTACTTCAGTTTTCTTTGGCAAAAAATATTATGGATTGCCTCAAAGATGCAGAAGATATCAACAACCTCTGATATGCAGATGATACAACATTGCTTGCAGAAAGCAAGGAAGATCTGGAGTGGCTAATTCTGAAAGTCAAAGATAAATGTGAAAAATTTGGACTACACCTTAACATCAAGAAAACAAAGATCATGATGACTGCAGAGAACACACAGATCAGAGTGCAGATCAACAATGAGAACACTGAAACAGTAAAGGAATTCAACTTCCTGGGCTCTAAAATTGACCAGCATAGTCACTGCAACCCTGAGATCAAAATGTATATAGCACTTGAAAGACCTGCAATGTCCAGCATGAATAACATCCAGAAGAGTAAGGATATCATCCTCCCAACCAAATGCAGATTAGTTAATGCAATTGCAATTTTCCAATTGCTACTTATAGCTGTACAACCTGGATTCTGAAAAAGGCAGATAGGAGAAGGAAGGACACCTTTGAATTATGGTACTATAGATGAGTATTACATATCTCATGGATTACAAAAACCACAAAGTCCTAGCTTTACCAAGAATATCACTTGAAGCCAGTGATTGCCAGCCAGAGCTCTCATACTTTAGCCATCTCATGTAAGCTGACTCACTCAAAAAGTCAACCCTGCTGGGAGTGATCAGCAGAAAAAGAAGGGGTTGCCCTATTACCCATTGGCTGGACACTATAAAGGATGATACCAGGATGAACATGGCAGATGTGAAGGGGGTGCTGTTAGACAGAGGGGTATGGAGCGTGCTGATCCACAGAGTGGCTGAAGGTCAGACACAGCTGAATGGCCCACAACGATAGTATAGTTTACCCTTATCAGTAAGTTCTGACACTGATTTCTTCAAGAAATCAATACAAACAAATAAAGCTTTCATGCAATGCATAAAATCAATCCAGGGCATATGAATTCAAAGCCTAGGAACACTGTTTTCTTTTGAGCTGATTTTATGAAAATATATAGTATCATCAATGGAGTTAAAGAATGATCATTTCAATGTGAAAATGATTTCAGTGTAACATGGGACCAAAAAGGGAAGTGTACATGTAAATATATAAATCTGATGAAATCCAAACTCTATCTGCAAATACTACAGACCACTTATTATCATGTGTGCATTATTGCGGAGAAAAATAATTAGAGGCGAATTGAATCTTGTTTCCATGCTCGCAATCCTCAAGAATAAGACCAGAGGCCAGGAAAGAATAAAAGTAATGTATTTGCAAAACAAAAATAAGAACATCTAAGTCTGTGTCTACATGGTGAAGGACAAAGAAAAAAAAATAACACATGCGCAGTACAGGTATCACATGAGAACTGCATATCAGTGTACAGTGTCATTTCAGAATAAGAGTCCAGCTGACAAGTAAATATGAACGTAGTGACATAGCACTTAGCACTTAGACTTATATACCGCTTCATAGTGCTTTACAGCCCTCTCTAAATGGTTTACAGAGTCAGCATATTGCCCCCCAACAATCTGGGTCCTCATTTTACCCACCTCGGAAGGATGGAAGGCTGAGTCAACCTTGAGCCGGTGAGACTTGAACTGCCGAACTGCAGCTAGAAGTCAGCTGAAGTAGCCTGCAGTGCTGCACTCTAACCACTGTGCCACCTCGGCTCATAATGACATGCATGACATTATCTTGCATACAAGATACATTTATTGTATCTTGATTTTGATTATTTTCCAAAATAATAAGCTCTAAGCAAGACAGAAATCCCATGGATAATTAATTAACACAAGAATCACATTTGGGTTTAGGAGACTGTTACATTTATAACTTCTTCTGTAAACCAGAAGATCAACATCCAATCTCTCTCAGCACTTATTTAAGTGCTTGGGAAGAGTTCCAGTGTATACTGAATGCCAGGTTTTCTGCAATAATTTAGAGATATAGCAATAATAAGGATTATGACTGCTATGATGTTGATATTCACTTGAGGTAGATAAGTTCCATCCTGAGACACTCCAGGACTATTTTTGAAATTAGAATGTGAAAAATATTAAATGGGCTTATATGATTCATTAAATAATAATATGATTTGTATTGTTTTGGTTTATTGTCATGCATGAATTCAGTCCATGTTCATTTATAGTACCTTAAACTCCAAAAATGGGATGAATACATATGACAAAAACCAAGTGTAGCCTTCCTGGATCCCTATATATTTTTGGAAGAGGATATTGAAAACTGGTTTCTTATGTGAATTTGACCATATGGACAAATACTATTTGCATAAAACCTCTGGTTAGGCTAGTCTTCTTCATGTTGCACTAGATTCACTAAGAAACTCAATTCAAAGGCTGTGTCCTAGATCAGAGAGAGAGGGTGGGTGGGAGGGAGGGAGGAAGGGAAGGAAGGAAGGAGGGAGGGAGGGAGAATGGATGGAAGAAAGAAAGAAAGAAAGAAAGAGAAAGAAAGAAAGAAAAAGAAAGAAAGAAAGAAAGAAAGAAAGAAAGAAAGAAAGAAAGAAAGAAAGAAAGAAAGAGACAGCATGGACAGAACCCTGTGCCCAAGACATTTAGTTTATTTAATCAACCATTGTGATATTTTATAAAAAATATGTAGTAATATTTGAGTACAAATTTTTTTTAAAATCCTTTTTAGCTAATTGTAGCTAAACTACTTTCTCCTGTTATCACCATTGTCACTATCCACTGTATGTGAAGTTCTATTTTATCTTGGAAGGATTTGTGGATGTTATACTGTATCATCACAACTAACTCACTGTTAATATATTTCTTGTAATGCTCATTTTTTCAGGCCTTTAAAGACTCACAAGGGAAAAAAAGATGAATAAAGGATGCCTTCTGAGGTCAGTCAGTTTTATGATTTCATTTATTACCTAATAGCCAGAAAGGCGGGTGGAAAGATGTCATGGTTCACTTAGGATGACATTCTGATTTAAATTGGAAGCTACTTTTTGAAGTAGAATTGACATTATAAGTATCTAGCTAAAAATTTAGATTCACGATTTTCTGTTTATATTCCACTTCTGCATGAAATTTGGTGAACTGAAACAATGCTGGGTGAAAAGAAATGATGCAGTCATTGCAGAATTCATCCTCTTAGGTTTGGGGAATCCTGCTGAACTGCAGCCTCTGAGTTTCTTCCTCTTCGTATGAGCCGAGGTGGCACAGTGGTTAGAGTGCAGCACTGCAGGCTACTTCAGCTGACTGCTAGCTGCAGTTCAGCGGTTCAAATCTCACCGGCTCAAGGTTGACTCAGCCTTCCATCCTTCTGAGGTGGGTAAAATGAGGACCCAGATTGTTGGGGGCAATATGCTAACTCTGTAAACCGCTTAGAGAGGGCTGTAAAGCACTATGAAGTGGTATATAAGTCTAACTGCTATTGCTATTGCTATTTGTCTTGTGACAATAATTGAGAATCCTCTCATCATTGTGCTAATTGTGACTGACTCATGTCTTTTTTCATGTAGAATTTGTTCTGCTTAAAGACCTGCTGTTCCTCAAGAATCCTACCACAATGTTAGCTAATTTTTTGAATGGAGACAGAACTATTATTGGGATTCAGTATCTAGTCCAATATTGTTTCCTTGGCACTTCTTTAGTTATAGGAATATGGCTTTCAAGGAAAAGGATCCTAGTGTTATAGAATTACTTATTTCATCTTGAGCAGAGTTTAGAAATCTATGGAGAATTGATAGGAGACATATTTGGGAGTAGAAAAATAAATGGAAATGCTTGATCCTACAAATTGTTCTGCATTATTTGCATATTCTGTGTCTCCTATTTTTCCAAAACAGATATGAGGGGAAAGGGTGAATTTGCACCAGCAATATTTTAACTGTAGCTAAAATCCTGCATGAAATAAGGGTACATAAAAGCTACCAACCTTTTCAAGATACTACTAAAATTTTATGAAACTAATAAGAAAATAACATTTCTTTAACTCTGTCGTAATCTGCTTCTTGTTATATATTGTAGATCCGCTATATTGCTATACATAATAGATCTGATTGACATTTGATGCATGGAAAACATTTTGGATACAAAAAAGGAAAATCAGACAAGCATCACAGAATTTATCCTTCTGGGTTTTGGGAATCTCCAAGAACTGCAGCCTCTCCTTTTCTGCTTCTTCTTGATGATTTATCTGATGACAATAATTGGAAATATCCTCATCTTCCTGCTTGTTATGGCTGATCAGCTCCTTCATACTCCAATGTACTTCTTCCTGGCAAATTTATCTTTTCTGGATACCTGTTATAGCTCTACCTTGCTGCCTAAAATGTTGGCAAACTTTCTGAGTGCTGAGAAAACAATTAATGTGAATGGATGTCTAGCCCAATATCATTTGTTTTGTCTTAGTGGAGCTACAGAAGCGTACCTTTTGGCTGTAATGTCATATGATCGCTATTCAGCAATTTGTAGACCTCTGTTCTACCCTTCTATTATGAATAAGAATTTTTGTTTACAACTTATTGCTGGGACTTGGATAAGTAGTATGATATTTAATGCTGTTCTGGTGGCTCTCGTGGCTCAGTTATCTTTCTGTGGGCCAAATGTCATAGACCATTACTTTTGTGATTTACATCCACTGATAAAAATGTCTTGTAGTGACACAACTCTATTTGAACTCTTTGCTTTTTGCATGACCATCATTTTCACAATTCCTCCATTTCTTTTGACCCTCACCTCTTACATTTGCATCATTGTCAGTATCATCAAAATAAATTCCACCATTGGAAGGCAAAAAGCTTTCTCAACCTGCTCCTCTCACCTCTTGGTAGTTTGCCTTTTCTATGGCACATCAGTCATTGTCTATACATTGCCAGATACCTCCTCCCTAAAACACCTCAACAAAATCATCTCTATTTTCTATACTGTTGTAACTCCTCTGCTCAACCCACTTACCTATTCTTTAAGAAACAAAGACATTCACAAAGCCCTAGGACAACTTTTAAATAAAGTATTAATTTTTGGCATGAATCACCCAAAGCTGTAAATTTATTTTCAGTTTGTTAGACAGTCATATAAGTGTAGTAGAACTCTGGTATTAATATTATCTAATTATCTAATAGCACTTATATACTGCTTCACAGTGCTTTACAGTCTGTGTCCTCATTTTACCGACCACAGAAGGATGGAAGGCTGAGTCAAGCTTCAGCCAGTGAGACTTGAACTCCTGGAGTGAGCAGTGAGTTAGCCCTGCAGTACTGCATTCTAACCACTGTGCCACCATGGCTGCATTGCCTGAGGTTTCAGAGTGAGGCCATAATCCATACAAAGTTTAGCAGTTTTTCTTCATGCTTCTGAGCTTATTCTATCTTTTCTGGTTGGGTTTCAATAGTTTTTTTTTCTTTTAGCATAGCACTTGCTTGAAAAGCTATTTATATAGGTAGTCCTCAATGATTGGTTGCTTAGCAACTGTTTGAAGTTATAATGGACCTCCCCAGAATTACTACCTGGTTTCAGTGGCCCACACTCTCATTGTTCATGTGATTGCATTTTGTGCAATTGGCAACTAGCTCACATTTACATCCACTTGCAGCATCCCACAGACACATTATCAAGACTTTTAGCATTTTTTCCAGTTTCCAATGTTTACTTCTGGTTTTCAGGAAAAAAATGGCCATTGAAGAAAATGGATTCATTTAACAATCACAGTGTTTGTTTAACAATCATGGCATTCACTTAATAATTGCGGTGTTTATTGAACAACCACTACAAAAAAGGGCGTAACATTAGGCATGGCTACCTGGTGAACCATTTAACAACAGCCATGACTTAGGATTCTAATTTTGGGCTCATACAGTCATAAGTTGAAGACAACCTGCACTGTATTAGTATTAGAAAGTACACATTTTTCTGTAATATCTTATCTTGAATATAATATTTATGTGTGCTGTTTTAATATATTTGACTTACCCTGGATTTTTCATGTAATCCTAAAAATAAACGATTCACTAAAATTATCCTCTGTAAAGCCTTGAAGGTTAAATTTACTACTATGCCAACTATTATCAATCTCTAATAAGCTTTAAGTATCAGAGATCATTTGCCTTGGAAAGATTTGAATTCATCCTTCTGGGTTTTGGGAATCTCCCAGAGCTGCGACCTTTCCTTTTCTGGGTCATCTTGGTGATTTACGTGATGACAATAACTGGAAATCTCCTTATCTTTCTTTTTGTTGTGGTTGTTCAGCAACTTCACACCCCAATGTACTTCTTCCTTGCAAATTTGTCTTTCTTGGACAAGTTTATAGTTCTATCTTGCTGCCCAAAATATTGGCCAACTTGCTGACTGGTGAAGGAACTATTACTGTAAATGGATGCCTAACCCAATATCATCTCTTTAGCTTTTGTGGAAGTACAGAAACGTATCTTTTGGCTGCCATGTCTTATGATCGCTATTTAGCAATTTGTAGGCCTTTGCTCTATGCTTCTATTATGAATAGGAAATTATGTTTCCAGCTTATGGCTGTGGTATGGATAAGTAGTTTGATATTTAATGTTATTTTGGCAGCTTTTATGGATCAGCTGTCCTTCTGTGGTCCTAATTTCATAGATCATTACTTTTGTGACTTTCGTCCATTGGAGAAATTGTTATGTACTGATACAAGTCTCTTTGAGCTCTTTATTTTTTGCATGACCATCCTATTTACAATTCCTGGTGCTGCGTCCTCACGCTCATTCTCTGCCTAGTGACTAGGAACTGTTTTTCCATTGGTCGCTCACTGACAGCTCAGCCGGCGGGAAAGTTACCACCGCGCCATTGGCTGGCCGCTATATAAATAGCGGCTGACAGAAAGTTCCCTGGCTCATTGTAGTTGTTGCGTTACCGATGTTGCTGTTCTAATAAAAGGGGTTCTGTTCTAATCACCGCCTCACCTCAGTTCCTCACCCTGTCGTTCTACCCAAGTTAGAACATCCTCCATTTCTGTTGACCCTCATTTCTTACATTTGCATCATTGTCACTATCATCAAAATCAAATCCACCATTGGAAGGCAAAAGGCTTTTTCAACCTGCTCTTCTCATCTCATTGTAGTTTGTCTTTATTATGGCACATTAATCATTGTCTATGTATTTCCAGAAACACTCTCCCTCAGACATCTCAATAAAATATTACCTGTTTTCTATACAGTCATGACTCCTTTGGTCAATCCTCTAATTTATACCTTAAGAAACAAAGATGTTCACAAAGCGCTAAGACAGCTTGGTATTAAAATAATATTTTTGGGTATGTTATCTGAAACTGATAGTTATTAGGCAGTTCACTAAGTAATCACATCTGTAATGTAAGTGTGATAATATGGTGTCAATAACAGGCTGTTATTCTGATCATAATATTGGTTGAGGATTTGGACTGGAGTCACAATGAGAACAAATTTAATAGTTTTGCTTCATGTCAGGCCTAGCTCCGACTAATCCCTATTCTTCTCCAGTTGTTTTTGAGCTCATTCTGTTATTTCATATTTCTTTTTAGAACAATTTTTTTTAGAAAATACGAATTTCATTTAATAAATCATTTCTCTTGGAGATCAAGATACATAAATTTCTCTGCTATTGTTTATTAGTTGTTGTATAATATCTGTATCTGCTGTTTTCAATGTGTTTTCATGGTTTGACTGCCTACATTCATTATATTACCTAAAAATAAATGACTAACTGAGATTATCATTAATAATTTCCCCAAATATTATGGCTTTTTATTTTAAAATATCTCTTTCTGGGACATTTGTTTTGACTATTATTGCTTCTTTTATTGTTACATCTGGTTAAAATTGCTTGAATCTGAACCTATTGGGAAGCTCACCCAATACATCTCTTCATTTAAATGAATCTGTAGATGAACATTTTGGAGATATTTTCAGGATGGTTATTCATCTCCTTAATTGTCATGCCTCGAGTCCACAATTCAATAATATTCTGTAAATATGGGACTTTTTGCATGGCCTTGCACTGAACCAAATGATAAAATATGTATGACAATATTATCCTTGTCATTTTAATTAAACTAAATTAGCTGATAGACATATCCCAGTGCTCCTTTATGCTGATGAGATGCTGGTTCACTATCTACTGCAAAAATGAAGACAGTCCTTAAATCCTTTTGTCTATATTGCAACAATGAAAAATTGCTGATAAACTATCAGCAAACAAATCCATGACCTTTATTAAGAAATCTAAAATTAAATTTTGAGTTATTAATGATAACAAAATAAAACAGATTAGGTGCTTTAATTATTTGGGAATTTCTTTTCATTCATTGTGAGAGACCCACATCTGATGGCTCATAGGAGTACCATGGCTATTTTGATTTTCTATTTCTCTAAGGACAAATAGTACATTCCAGCTGCCTTAAAAGTATTTGAGGCAAAATTAATGGAACATATATTGTTTTTAACTCAATTATGTAATTCCCTAAATTTATATCCAAAACAAGTGTATAATTAATACTGGATGATTAATCCAGACCAATACTCAACATCATGATTTTTTTAAACAGATGGATTAGCAGGAACAAATAATTGTCAGTGAAATTTATTTATTTATTAGTTATTATTCCAAATGAATCTGGGCAGCTGTCAGTACACCAAAATAGTATAACAGAACCATACTCAGGCAAAAAAATAAGAAAAGGAAAGGAAAGGAAAAAGGAAAGGAAAGGAAAAAGGAAAAGAAAGGAAAAAGGAAAGGAAAGGAAAAAGGAAAGGAGAAGAGAGGAGAGGAGAGGAGAGGAGAGGAGAGGAGAGGAGAAGAGAGGAGAGGAGAGGAGAGGAGAGGAGAGGAGAGGACAAATGGTAAACTTGGCAAACCCCAAAACATCTGTCAGCCCCACTAGGTAGACAAGATTAAGAAATCAATTCTACTGGAAGACTAAGACTACTTTTAAAAAGATTGTCCATAATAACAGAATCTTGCAAGTCTGATTGTGTTCTACTGCCTTGTCTTTCTTATAGTTCAGTGAATTAGGGTGATGTCAATCTGAGCTGCTTCTGAATGTTACTTTGACATTTTGGATTGAAAAAATGCTTTAGCTCCTTTACCTAGATCAGTGATGGCGAACCTTTTTTGGTTTGCATGCCAAAAGGGTGTGTGCACGCGCTAGCACGCGCACGTGCCCACACCCATTCCCTCCCCCTGTGCATGCGCACAACCCCCGCGCTGCCCCCTGCACATGCGCACAACTCCCCCCGCTGCTCCTGCGCATGTGCACAGGCCTCACTGAAGCCTTGGACGGTGAAAAACGGCCAACGGCGAAGTTCAGAAAAACAGACTTCTGGTTTGCCCGTTGGGCCATTTTTCGCACTCCGGAGGCTTCAGGGAAGCCTCCTGAAGCCTCTGGAGGGTGAAAATGGCCTTCCCCAAGGCCGAAAATCAGCTGGCCAGTGTGCGCTGGAGCTGACATAGGGCAACGCCTCATGTGCCCTCGATATGGCTCGGTGTGCCACCTGTGGCACGCGCCATAGGTTCTCCATCACTGACCTAGATAATGATGACAGCATTTCTCCATTAAGATAATCTTCTTCCATCAATATCCCACCAATTATTCTCATTTATCGTTAAACTACTTGTTTAATTGAAGGAAACCAGAATGTGTCAACACTATCAGCTAAAAGTTGCCAGACAGACACCATGGGAGATAGGCAATCCATCAAATAACTGGGCCCTATTTCATGCTTTTTGTATCTAACCAGTTACTTAAATTGCATGTTGGAGTGCAGCTTCCAAAGCATAGGCATGCCCATAATTAACTGAGCTACTGTAAAGTATTTCAAGTTCTCAGTATTCAGGGCACAATGATTCCAATTTCTAAATAATAAAAGTAAGTATCGAATTAAAAGAAATTATTCACTTAATGGACCTGTTAGCTCATGAAATATTGTGCAGTAAATTTATTCAAGATTTGAGATATTCTTCTTCCCCTTTTAATTACAGTTATATTCTCTGTTTTTTTCAAACTATTTTTACAATCTTGCAATGTGCAAACATGTGCAAGTTTGCTTTCAGGCAGCATGTCACAAGTATGCATTAACAGAGGGACAGGATGAAGATTACTTGAAGTGCTAATGGGCGGCAGCTGCTCCTGGTCTTAGCCTGGAGCCTCCTGGTCAACTTGCTGCAGCTGTTCCTTGCCTTGCTCATCCGATTGACCCAAGTGAAGCTGTTCCATCAGGCTAGTATTCTCTGAGTCCCGATCCTGACCAAAACTCAGCTCCATGCTTTCCTCTGCCAACTCAGACTCACCCTCCTCCTCTGAACCTAGAGAGGGGTCCGGAGGCAGATCCATGACAATGAATGCCTTATGATTTTTAAGAAGAATTGACAAAATAATATTGCAAATGGAACAATCAGTCCTCCAACTAATAAGCTCTCAACATCACAGCAATTCCATCATTAAAGTATTATAAGATCTCCTTTGGAGTTGATAATTGAGTTGCATCAGAAAACCAAAAAAGTGATTAATTCAAGAAGAAGCAGCAGCAGCTTCTTCAGCTCATCTGAGAGCTGAAGAAGCTTCTTGGAAGAGAAGTGAAACATCTTCAAAGAAAAAAACAAACAAAGTCCAGTTGCCTTTTGAAAAAGCATTTTTGGCACTCTGGGTTACTTTATTAACAACACGAAAGGTTAACTGATAATGTCTTGTATCCCTCTTTTGGGGTGAATTATGAAAGGAAAAATGATTAGATTCCCCCCTTTATTTAATCACTCTACATAAAAAATTTAACATAACTCTTTAGTTAAGAGTTACAATCCTAAAACGACTAAGCCTATTTGTGCAAAAATGAAGTTATAATCCAAATTATGTCCTGAATTGTACAAAACTAAATGAGCAATCATTAATAATAAATGTAATCAAATAAACCTGCCTCAATACATTGCTGAATATATCCATATGCCTGTAAAAAGTGATTTTGTACAAATTATGTCTCTATTTTATCCTAAGTCTCGACATCTCTTATTTGAAGTGGGTAATTGTGAAGTATTGTCAGTATAAGGAACAATTTTTGAGGTAAATTTCCTAAAGAATATGATACTTGTGCTCCAAATTACAAATGTATTTGTTTCCATTTCCCATCTATGACAAACTATGATTTATATAACCTTTTTTTTCCTCGTTGCCTTCCTACTTTAAAACTGTGCACCTGATGTATGTAAATTGTGGTTGTAAATTGAAGACTATTTGTATATTGCCTCCCCAAAAGTGAAACAATTTATCTGGACCAGGTCCCAAAGGTGCTTTTTCAGGAGGCAACTGGACTTTCTTGGTTTTTCTTTTGAAGACATTATCCTCCATCCAAGAAGCTTCTTCAGCTCTGACAGGATAATGGGGAATGGAAGGATTTATATTCCTTGCAGACAGCTGGTAATCTGCATCCTTTTAGAGGGTCATTGAAGCACTTGGAGGTTTATCTGTGTCCTCAGGGTCACATGAGTAGTGTTCCTGGTTCCTGTAGTCTGCATTTTTTCCCCTCTGGAAATGCATTCCTACTCCCACACCATTCAAAGGGTGTTCATCCCAACCCCACCTTTGGCACAATCATGACCTGGATGACTGAGAATCTCTACAGACTTTTATCTGGACCAGGATTTTAGAAAAAGAGATTCAATTCAATTCAATATAAATATATTTGGAAGTTTTTTTTTTAAAGGTAATTACAATTATCTGGAAGTAATTTCAGGATAACCCAGTACCAAGAGGTAGAGAGTATAGAATATACAGAAAGAAAGATTTAAAAACTATAGCTGATAGTACAGGTCACTTTGTGTCATCTGTACCTAATTATCATCCTGCAGATTCTAAGGATTTATTTTCTTGGGGGAGGGGACATTATTCTTCCAAAGTAATAAATTCTAAACAAAAGAAACAATTCAGGGGGAAATAATTAATGGAGAAATCTTTTTTGAGGCTAGCAATTTGGTTGTAGATTAAAGCTTTATAGAAAGTTAGATAATCTGCAGCAAGTGATCTCAATGGATCACTTAATTGAAATTCCTGGGGAAGACTCTTTAGAGACACACATTTATTTATTTATTTATTTGTTTGTTTGTTTGTCAAACATGTACAAGATAGCAGGTATAGGTATAAACATAAACATAATCAAGGTGAATACAGATAGATGAGGACAATAGGACAGTAGGACAGGGACGGTAGGCACGCTGGTGCGCTTATGCACGCCCCTTACAGACCTCTTAGGAATGGGGTGAGGTCGACAGTAGACAGTCTAAGGTTAAAGTATTTTGGGTTTGGGGAAGAAACCACAGAGTCAGGTAGTGAATTCCAGGCATTGATCACTCTGTTGCTGAAGTCGTATTTTCTGCAGTCGAGTTTGGAGCGGTTTACATTAAGTTTGTATCTATTGTGTGCTCGTGTATTGTTGTG
>QLTV01003289.1:66511-82719 GCA_003457575.1 Thermophis baileyi | reverse complement strand
GCCGAGAGCCAGCGATGTCCTCCCTTCGAACCGGTCCCTTCGGCCGTGGAGGCCACACCCAGTACCTTCCAGGAGCTTCCATGCTCGAGCCCCGGAGCGGCAGCAGACCTGTCCGCACAGGCCGCTGCCTCACCACCAACTGAATTGCGCAGGTCTCGTAGGGCTCCAAAACGCCCCGCCTACCTGCGTGCTTACGTATGCTGGACAGCTCCATCCAGGAGGGGAGGGGTGTTATGTTCTAACTGTTTAAACTATGTTGCATGGTTCCAACCAGGTCCAGCGTTTGAGCGGGAAAAAGCTCAAACGCTATTGGCTGGTCTGTCTGACAGCTCCCTATAAAAGGGCAAGCTGTCAGACTGCTCTTTGCTGGTTGCTTACACAAGAGCTGAAATAAAGAGCTGCTTTGGAAGTCTGTCTCCTGTCATCTCTACCCACTATCTAACAGTATGTTTGGGGTCTTGTCCTTGTATGTTACTGAACATGTCCATGTTTGTTTGACCAAGCTCTGCAGAGTACATAAGCTTTGGAGATTCTGTTAAATTGTGTCCTAATATAAATGACCCTCATTGCCTTAGCAAGTAATAAAGGAGGTTATCTTTTTCTTTTGCAACTATTCCTCATATGCCAATGGAAAGTGGTACTTTTAGGAAGATATGGTATAATTTTGTCATATTGAAATTGCTTTGTGAGGCATTAGGGAATGTAAACAACATAGTTTGAAAATCCCACACTTATACCAGGGCATACTTTTTGCACATAAGGGTGTTTAATACACACAGAAACAGACGTATACATATTACTCAGACACAGACAAATTTGACAGCAGGCCCAGGGATGTTAACAAATTAGGCAATTATTGGTTCCAACAATCATGCTTTATGTGTGTACTTCAGAATGAACCATACTGAAATAATTAATAATCAAAACTTACTTCTACTTCTCCTGAGAATGAGATTCTTCTCAATAGAGCTATAACGAATCAAATTGAACTGGATAGATTATATTTCTTATCAGACAGATTTCTTAGTATTAGTCCATTTTTCTTCTTTCCTCTGATTTCAATGTTTCATCAAATCAATGTAACTTTTCCCTGACTTATTGTATGGAAAAATCTCATTCAGAAATCTTCCATTCCAGCTGTTTCATTGTTATTTTTTCTGTCCAAGAATTTCATCTAGGAAATATCAATGTCTTCAATTTAAATAGGAAGGTTCTGTTCTATCTGTGCTTTCAAAACAGAAAAATAGTAGTGTTATGTAGAAAATAACATAACATAATAAGATGTCATGAACATCTTATAATTGCATAAACCTATAGCTGCCTCTATTTCATCTTAAATCTTTATATGTCCTGCTTGAAGCAAAGGGGAGATACTACCAGTACAAAGATATGTGTTCTCATATTACCAGTACAAAAATTAATTTTTGAGGCAGGTTTCCTATGCTCTTACATAATAGCTGAAGAATCTGATATTTGGATTCCTTCCCATGTACGATAAACTATGATTTACATAACATTTTTTAGCTTTCTTTCAACTTCGGAAACCACATTTCTGAACTATCTATGCTGCCTTATTGTTTGGAATATCTACTTTTATAGGTTTTTCATTGAAATGTTCCTGTATGTATATTATAAAGTGATGCACTGAGCACTCATTGTTTATTCAGGCTCTGATTCAGTTTCCCCAGCTTGGACTGTGTTTCTTCAAGTTGCTTTCTATCAGTGAACTCTCTTTTATCATTCTTAAGCTAGAGACTGAGACGCCATCTGGTCAATCTCTTCTACTTCTGAATTTAAACAATCAGAGTGATAGTATTGTGACATCATAATGAGGTTATTTTCATGAGGAAAAGACATTGGGCATTGTCCCATTATGCTGCCTGCCTGTGGATCATGGGTCACTCTATCAATTCAGGTGATTTTTGCTATTGTCTAATATGATTTTATAGTGATATTGCTTGCTCCAAACAAACAGTTTATATTTTGAAATAAAGCACAGATTTTCTCTTACTCGCTGGAGTGAAAATCATTTTTTTATAAGAAATACATGGATTATTGGTATTATTACTATATATTTCTCATTTTGTAACAGGGCAAATAATTAAGCTTCAAATAATGCAAAACACTTCTTTCTCTGGAGATTTATTTATTTATCAACTCTGTAGCCCACTGCTATTAGATAAGACTGTCTGAAGCTAACAAAAAGAAGAACACACAATAAATAGAATCTAAAATTTTGCAAATATAATAACCTTCCTCCTAAACAATATGTATGGCTTCAGACCTCAAAAGCCATCCAGAAAAATCTCTATTTTCAACTTCTTCTGGAAGGAAGATAATGTTAGAAAGAAACAAATCTACATTGAAAAACAATTCCAGAAGCCTGGAACCAATGCTAAAACACTAAAAACAATTTCTGGGCTTCAGCCTTACCACACACCTCCCCCAAACCAATTCTTTCTCCTGCCAAAATTAAAGTGGTAATTTGACACAAGTTCATAAAAGACTTTAAAATTTTAAATCAGCATTTTAAATTGTGCCCATAAGCTAATGAGTAGTGAATGTAGAGTTCAGGACAACTTAATATACAGTATGCCATTGGTAAATACCCTTGAGTACAGACACACTACATTTTGCAAGAATTCAAGCTTCTTTGTGGTTTTTAATAGCACCACCATGCAGTGTGCAATGCACTAGTCAGATCAGATGGTGGTATGAGCCAATGAAGTCATCCCAAATAAAGCTACAATTCCTGTGGAATTGACATTTGGCGAACTTAATAAAACACTTTGTAAAATTATCATAAAACATAAATAAAATGAGAGCAAATCCTACTTCCTTCTAACACTGAAGATGTTACTTAATTTAGTAATGAAAGATCTACAAGGAAAAAAAAAACCAACGAAGCTCAGAGAGCATCAAAGAACCCATAATTCAATCCTGAGATATAAATATTCTCCTTTATTAATATCATAAAATATTTTATGACATAATGCCAAACATTTCCTATGATCAACTGCTAATGTTTGACTGGGCTTTACATGGGCTATTTTCAAGGCAGATACATCTCCGAGTATCTCCCTGAATTTTAAAGAACTTTTCCACAGAAGGAAGTATATTAGAAGCACTGCCATTGCTGAAGGCATTGAAGAATCTGTCAAGGAAATTTTTATTTATTTATTTATTAAATGTATATCTGTAACAATGACCAAGGGGTTTCTAGTCTAATATAATAATGAGGTATGGGAGTAGTTAGCTCACTGCTTAATAACTTTTTTTCCCCATGTGATTGATTTTCAACATTTCAGACTGACAGTACATTTCCAGACATCAAGGCTCTGTTGTAGTCTTATCTGGGATACAGAAAGATTCAGAGCATTATTTTAAGGGAATGGAAATTGGTTTGGTAGCCAGGATGGAAGATGAATGATGGAAGTTAGCGCCAGTGGATGCCAATCTCCTCCCTTCTAGGATAATGCTTGGAGTTATGCAAACTAATAATCAGGACCTGGTGGTATCACTAAAAATATCTCTCAAAGCAACCCATCTGACCTTTGAAGCACATGCAAAGTCTGCAGGTCCTGCCTTTTCTCGAGATTAGAGATAAAGTAAAATTTTCAGAATGCTAGCAATAAAAGGGATAGATTAGTTTTATTACTAGTACATAAATGTGAGCCTATGGATTCTCAAGATGAATTGCCCAAATAATATTGCAAAGGGGTTAACCATTCTTCAGAATTAGAAAGCTCTGAATAAAAGATAAATCCCAAGACTCTTTTTTGGTTCATAATCAAATTGCATCAGAAAAGCATCATCAGATCTCCCAGGATTAATTATTTTAAATGTTTATCAAATGCTATTTTAGAAATAATTTGATCTCAAAGCAGAAAATGCTCTAGCTCGCCTGGAGCAGTAATTTGGAGGGGGCAAAACATATTGATTCTTTGGGACATCAATAAATGAAGCAGTAACTTGCTGCTAATTAATTTTAGACAGTTGCATGGATTTTGGAAAGATGGTACTCTTCTCCTAATGTACTTTTTCACTAAAATATTTGTTGGCTTCATAAATCTTAGTAAGTACTATAAATTTATATCATGATATCACTTTAGTTCCACTTGATCTGGGGAATTAGGGTTATGCTCTGCAAATGATACAGTAGTTTATAGTTTACTCTTGTATAGGAGCTCAGCCACTAGATTTATTTTGCAATTTAGCAAATAATTTTAAAAGAAATAAAGCAATTATAAAGTATATAATATATATATATTATATAAAATATATAAAGCCAGACTAGGCCATATTAAACAAAAGAGAAGTTCCTGTACTGATGTCTAGAAAAATATTTGGTGCTGTCCTTGAATGGATTTAAATATCCAGTTTGGGGGATATATTTATTTATCATTTATTCAATTTATATAGCCACTTGACCTGTTATACATCTATATATATCTGGTCAAATGCAATTTGCCCAAAGAAGCAGATAAATCAAGAATATATTCATGTTACACTAGTGTAATTAAACTTTAGAAAACATCATCCTAAGAAAAGAAATGACTACTTGTTATATTAACAAGAAACATCATTCTGTTGAAATTAATGTTTTCATATTTAGTTTAGTCTGAGCTGCTATTAATAATTTTGTGCAGGAGTGGATTCAATTTCTCATACAAAGCAATATGTTTTACAGGAAGGCTAACAACAAGAAGACAGGACTCTTGTCAACAATTATGGTCACCAACTAGAACTACTATGCACATATGTTCAGGCATATATAAATTGAATAATTAATTCAACTTACTTAATAAGCAAAATAAAAGAAAGAAAGAATGATAATTTTAATCAATTAAACAATGTGGTTGGCTATGAAAGCCTATTGCAAGAGCTGAATGCAAATACAAATATCTTCCTGGTTAGCAGATCACACCCAAACCAGTACTCTGCTTACAGTGATAGAATCAAACATGCAATTTGGCAGTTCGAATCTCACCAGGCTCAAGGTTGACTCAGCCTTCCATCCTTCCAAAGTGGGTAAAATGAGGATCCAAATTGTTGGGGGCAATATGCTGACTCTGTAAACCGCTTAGAGAGGGCTGTAGAGCACTGTGAAGCGGTATATAAGTCTAAGTGCTATTGCTATTGCTTTACAAACTCTTAATAGTATTTACACAGTTTTACTATTGCAAAGTTGTCTTCACCATATTTTATCGGCAAAGGGTTATTAACTAGCAGAAGCATCAAGGCATGTCAGCAAAATCATTGAAATAAGTACTGCAATGAAATATGAAGAACAGACTCTGTCACTCTGTTTGAAAAAGGGCAAAGATGATGCTGAAGTAAGATTCTCTTAAATATCAAGGAAGACAGACCCCAATTCTAGCCAAGGATATGGTCGTCTTATATTTATGTTTTTTATGACAATAGGCAAGGAAAAAAATAAATCTTCTAAACAAAATATCTTTGTTATTGTGGGGATGATATGGTGGTATTTCTGGAGATCCCATTCAATGAATCGTTGTAGTGTTAAGTGAGCACCCTTAAACTCAAATAATTGCTGGTTGTGTCAATATTTGTAGTACTAAAGCACTCAGTTCAGGTTTATTAATTTATGCCTTTCAGAAAAAAAATGTAGAACTGATGATATCTTTGGTAACTGATTATTCTACCTTCAATGTCCACTATTTCAGCAGTCCTTGTAAAGTGTATTCCTCAAATGGAACCCTTTAACACTATATGTTGTATAAAGCTAAGTACTGTTTAATAATATCAAGATTTAGTTTTTATTTAATTCTAAATTTATTGCTTGGTTCTTCTGCCATTAAAGAAGATTCCTAACTGGTTTCAATTGTATGGTCCCCTCCACCCCCACCTCCCAGTTTTGACTAAGGAAGGATATTCTTTTCATCCTTATTCAAGAAGCATGTTGAAAAAGACTTATGAAGATTCAGGTTGGATTGCTTTATATTTTCAAGCAGTGAGCCAGGGATGTACATGAACTCTAAATGCCAGATCAAGTTCAAATGTATGATGCTTCAGTTGTGTTCTCCAGAACCTGAAATTGAAATGTATGATGCTTTTCTTTTTCAATAAGCAAAACTCTTTATAATCAGCAGCTATTAATAATTTTATCTTCTTTCTTAAATTGGTGATCATCATCCACTCATAAATATGATTTCTATTGGTTGTTTCTTTTGTGTGAAAATATAATTTTATTCCAGAATTAGCTCAACTATTACAATTTTGTGCAAATTTTTAAATATGATGATTTATATGATGGTGAAGGAAAAGAATTTGTTACCATAATCACTGGTTTAGCAAAAACATTTTTGCTAATTATACTTTCATTATGAAAAATGACAGTATCACTGTTTCAGTTAGGTCAAATAGCATCTTATTCCAAGTTCTGTATATGTTTCTTTGTCATAAAATCATTTCCCATATTGTTAGTTGTGATTAATTTATTATTATGTAGATATAATCTTTTATAGTTTTATAGATTAGAGATGTAGACATATCGGACAATTACAGAGAAACAGAGTAGTATCTTTCCTACCATCACCATTGTCACAAAAAATGGCACAGGTCTAAACTACAACTGCTATATGATTAATGTTTGCTGTTTACTGTAATTCTCATTATTTTCCCAGGGCATATTTTCCAAGCACATACACTGAATAAAAGCAGACGAAAAGATGTTTCCTTCTTTTGCCAATTTCACTTGTTAGCCAAAACACAGAGAAAAGAATTCCTGGTTCATTTTTAGAGAAGACCTTCAATTCTGTGAAGACTAAGATTGCTTTTTACAATAAAGTTGGGTTTCATAATTGTAATTTATCTAGTGGGACACACTATTGAATGATGTCCTGATTATATTCTAACTTTGATAAAATACTTAATAATCAAAAGAAATGTTGGATATAGACAACAGAAATGAGACAGGCATCACAAAATTCCTATTGTTAGGATTAGGGAATCCTGTTGAACTGCAGCCTTTCCTTTTCTTACTCTTCCTGGTGATTTATCTTGTGACATCAATTGGAAACATCATCATCATTATATTAGTTGTAGCTAACCAACACCTTCATATCCCAATGTACTTCTTCCTTGGGAATTTGTCCTGTGTGGAGATTGTCTATTCTTCAACTATCTTACCAAAAATGTTATCTGATTTATTAGGTGGAGACAGAACTATTACTGTGAGAAACTGTCTATTCCAATATTATTTATTTGGCTCTTGTGTAGGTGTAGAAACATTTCTTCTTGCAGCAATGTCTTATGACCGTTATTTGGCAATATGTAGACCTTTATTCTATACTTCTCTAATGAATAAAGAAGTTTGTTTCCAGTTTATAGCTGTAGCATGGATAAATGGTTTTATGGCTAATAGCATTATTGTCTTTCTGATAGCTCAGTTTTCGTTCTGTGGACCTAATGTGATAGATCATTATTTTTGTGATTTAAGTCCACTGAAAAAACTGTCTTGCAGTGATCCTAGCTTATTTGAACTCATTGTTCTTCTCTTGTCTTTCATTTTTACTATTGCTCCATTTTTCCTAACCTTCAGTTCTTACATTTGTATCATTGGTAGTATCATAAAAATCCAATCTATTATTGGAAGGCGGAAAGCTTTTTCCACCTGCTCATCTCATCTTATGGTGGTTTGTCTTTTTTACAGCACCTTAATCATTGTCTATATATTGCCAGACACCCCAACTCTGAGGCACCTCAATAAAATCTTCTCCATTTTTTATACAATCCTGACTCCTCTGGCCAATCCCCTCATCTATACTTTAAGAAATAAAGAAGTTCACCAGGCTTTAAGAACAACTGTTGATAAGTTGAGAACTTTTTTTGAAGGCAGTTAGGCAGAAGATAAGAACACAAATAATGCCCAGCTGGATCAGATGCCCAGTCCATCTAGTCCAGCAGTCTGTTTTTCCAGTGGGCAACCAGATACACAGGGAAGCCCGCAACTCTCCCAGAAGATGGCCTTCATAGACAACCACACTGCCATCAAGATTTCCATGGCTTCCATGGAGCACTCATGAAGGGATAGTCCAAACAGATTCTTTATCTTTAACTGTTGAACATATTTGATAAACTAGGGATAGTTACTGTCTTTGCAACCACAACTATACATCTCTGGTTTTTTGCTTGTCACAACTGTGATGAAGTGGTGAAAATGACTTTTACTGTACATTTTGCACTTTTCCCATTTTATAAATAAGGGTAATATCAATATGTTAAACTTAGTACACTGTCTTTTTTTTTTTTAACAAAATGAATAAATTGAGAAAATACAACAAACTTAACTTGGTTCTAATTCTAAATTTATGTGTCATGTAGATGTGACCTTATATACAGTAGTTTAGAATGGAGAAGGAGGAATGGGATGGATTATATGGAAACAAAATTGTAAATTTCCTACCATAACCACTGTGATTAAAAACAATATAAAATTAAACTTTCTTGCTCATTTTGCTGGCTATAATTATTTTCAAATATTTTCAAATATTAATCAATAGAACATTGTTTAAAATTCTAATTTTTTGAAGTTTCCAAGACAAAAATAAATTAAATAGATAATATAAAACTGGAAGATTTTCTTTTTATACCAATCATTTCAACAATTTAATTCATTGGCTAAAAAAGATGCCAAAATATGGTAATTGATTTTGATTATGCATTGGATTCTGTGTGGATTAAGTTACTTTCTTTAATAAAATTGGGATTTATCATTGTAACACCTAGTGGAGGATACAGATAAATGATTTCTTCATTATATTTTAACTGGTAAAAAGAGGGATTTGAAGTTAGTTTTGCTATTGGGCTTACCTGTTAGTTACTTTTATTTTGTACTAAATCAATGGTAGGTCAGATTGCTTGGGAAAACAGAGTTGTAGGAGCTTATAGATAGTGGAATATTTCTATTTCAAAAGGGGGGGACTACTAATCAACAGTATTCATCGGGGGGGGGGGGTAATAGATGTATATTTTTTTCTTTTCTTTTTCTTTTTTTTCTTTTTCTTGTTCAATTTTGTTCAGTTATTCAGGATTATTATTTTTTTTGAGTTTGTATTTTAACTTTTGAATAAAAAATATTTTTAATAAAAATATAATATACTGCTGGTTTATGTTGGTTTATTGGTTGTGAGATCCCCAGGTTTGGTTTTAAGATGGATAATTATGCAAATGTTTTAAATAAATGAATGCAATTACCAGAAACAAAGGAACTTCAACAAAACAATTCTCATCCTTAGTGCATTTAGTTTGCAGAGATGGGGTTTGTAATGCATGCCCATATCTATCCATTAGAAAGAGGTCTCCCTACTCCAGTAACATTTTCTTTCTGTTAAGAAGATAATCTTAGAAAAAGATTGTGTAACCTGCCATCATACCATATGAAGCAGTCCCTTATGGTGCCAGTTGCTGAACCTCCCACAGGATGTCCTGTGCCCCAATTGCATTGAAAAATTCTATTGCATTACTAGTTATGAAATAATCTTGTGCTAGTTAATTTTTGTACAAGAAACACAAGGAAAAACCATCTTTTCTTCAGACCTCAGGTGTTGTGGTTTTTTTTTTTTTGTCTTTTGGGAAGACAAAAAGACATCCTTAATTTTTAAGGATTCATAGCAATCAACCTCAAGATGTATAAAATTTAGGCAGAATGCAATAATACATCTTAGAAATTGCAGTGTAAAATGTCTCCTTACCAATCATCCTAACCCACTGCTACTGATAGCTGATTTTCACTTAATTTAAGTGAAAATTCCAAGGAGAAAAAGAATGTTTTCAAATTTCCAAAAATTCCAGAGAAAATAAAATATAATGTATAGAATTATAGAACTGACAGTCAAGACCAGCTGGACTTCCGGTTTTGCTTTTGGCGACATTGGAAGCTGGGACCACGAGCTCCACGGCCGGATCCGAGCACTCCACGTCCGAGGGTCCAGATTGGGACCTAACCCTTCCGTAGAGGGGGCGAAGCGAAGGGGGACCACCAGGAAGGTAGAGGGGAGCCGCATCTCCCCTCCCTGAGCTGGAAAGCCCCTAGCCAACGGCATGGAGCAGCGGCAGAAAACATGGCTGCCACAAAGCTGAAAGAAGACCAGAAAAACTAAGACTGAGCAGGAGGGAAAAGTGAGTGGTTTGCGATCTGGGTTAAAAAGGATTGTTGCTTCTAAGAATAACCCCAAAAATATGAAGGGGAAGAAATACGGAAGCCAAATGCTAGTGGCTGGAGAAGTATATTAAAAATTTGAAGAAAACGTTTGGGAACTAGGAGGGGGAAAAAGAGTTTTGTTTAAAAGTTTTACAAGAAGATGTGGTTCTGGAAAGATACTTTGTTTAAAAAAATACTGATATTTGAATTGGAAGTTGTCTCTACCTTATTATAACTAAACTGATTATTACATACCTATCTATACACTGGATTTACAAATACAAAATAATGAAATTGAGAGTGCAGAATAACGAAGAGGAAGAATATTGATTCAAAGCAGGAGCACCATTTTAAAGAAAGAAAGAAGGGTGTAACCCTCAGAACTTTTGTTTTTGCTGGATAAATAAAGCTGAGTAAACCAAAAAGAAGGAAAAGAGGTGGTAAAGCCCCAGGATTTTTCCTTTGAAATTTGGTTGGATTGTAAAAATAATAAGTGGAAGACATGGAATGGATTCATCAGGATATTAAGGACATTATAAATAAACAACATATGGGAATGAAGGAAATACTTGAAGATATGGATTGCATAGAACTAAAGCTGGAGAATGTAATACAAAGAACAACAAGTGCAGACCAGAGAAATGAGGAAAATACGGAGGATTTTGGAAGAGTGGAAGAAACAGAGGAACTGGAAAATAAACAACAAGAAAGAAAATACAATAAAGGGGTGATGGAAACACTGAGGGTGAAAAAGGGATTAGAGCAGAAGGGGAAGATTTTAGATGGTATGGAAAAGATATGGGAGAAAAAGAAAGCCAGAAAAGGAAAAGAAGAAAAAGCTAGAAAAGATGAAAGCAAAATAAAACAACAAAGGGGGAAAAAGAGAGAAGAGAAAGATAGAAAGTATAGCAAAAAAATGGATTTAAGAGTAGAAATGAGAGAGCTAAAAGAAATATGTGGGAGACAACCAAAAAAGAAAAAGAAAAGAGGATTAAAAATATGGAACAGGGTAAAAGATAAGGGATAAGGGATAAAAAAGAATAACAATGTGTATGCTGAATTAGTATATTAAAATTAAATAATCTGAATAATTGTTTATTGTGGTGATAAAAATAGAAAAAATATAGAATATATTTTATAGAAGAGTTATAATGTGGAAAAAATAATTTGTATTAAATATATGTATGAATAGTTTGTAGAAATGAAGTTATAAAATAACATAAGAAAATGTATGAAGAATGTAAATGCTAATTAGAAGATTGAAAGTTGGTAATTTTGAAAAATGTTGTGTATGGGGTATAAGAGATAATAACTAGTCTTGAATGATTGTTAGAAATGTGATAAAGTGATGGAATTAACTGTTAAGAAGATAAAATTAGCTTGTATTAAAGAGTTAGAATGATATGGAAAAGAGGGAAAAGAAGTAAAAATTATTTTTTGATTATTGTTTAGAAATGAAGTAAAATATATTAATACTAGAAATGTATAAGGTGGAAAAAGATCACATCTTTGATTGTTGGAATGGAAGGAGAAGAACAGGAAAAAAAGGGAGGGGGGAGAAAAGAGAATTAAAATAGAGATAAAATAAGAGGGGAAAAAGACTAAAAGATAGATATTAAGATGAAAAGAAATGTGAGAGAAGGGCTAGAAGGTTTAGAAATGGAAGGATGATATAAGAAGCTATGTATTAAAAATGAAATGATAAATGAATTGTAATTATTAAGAAAAATATTGCTAAGACTATTGTATGGATGTATGAAACTCAGAAAGCAAACACTCACGACATGAGATGTATAAAGATTAAAAATAAATAAAATTTATTGGGGAAAAAAAAGAACCTGTCCGAACTGGGAGGAACCGACCTCTGGAGCAAACACACATTTACTAACTCTGATATTGTTACATAGTCAGGTNGGAAGCTACAAAAAAGGGGAGGGGGGGGAGTGGATCCAGGAAACTACAGACCAATCAGCCTGACCTGGGAAGATTTTTTGATTATTGTTTAGAAAAGAAGTGAAGTAAAATATATTAATACTAGAAATGTATAAGGTGGAAAAAGATCACATCTTTGATTGTTGGAATGGAAGGAGAAGAACAGGAAAAAAAGGGAGGGGGGAGAAAAGAGAATTAAAATAGAGATAAAATAAGAGGGGAAAAAGACTAAAAGATAGATATTAAGATGAAAAGAAATGTGAGAGAAGGGCTAGAAGGTTTAGAAATGGAAGGATGATATTAGAAGCTATATATTAAAAATGAAATGATAAATGAATTGTAATTATTAAGAAAAATATTGCTAAGACTATTGTATGGATGTATGAAACTGAGAAAGCAAACACTCACGACATGAGATGTATAAAGATTAAAAATAAATAAAATTTATTGGGGGGGGGGGAGACCAGCTGGTAGCACAAAACATATTAGTCTCTATAGACCACCCATCTATTCTTTGAAGCAGATGCAGAGATTTAGAATTTGGGGAACTCAAACCTAGCTAATGTTTAAAGTTCTAGTGTCTAGTTAATTCCTTATTTGCAGGTTTTCAATATGTGGGACAATCAATCAATTAGTTAATTAGTTAGATAGTTATTCTTTAATTAGTGTTACTCTAGTCTATTGATCTGGCTTTTAATCTGGCTATTAATCTAGTCTATTAATCTGGCTATTAATCTAGTAGGTATCACTTAATCAACTAAACAATCAAATCACTTAATCAGCTAAACAATCAATGATCCTATGATCACTCCCAATCTATCAATCAATCAATTATTAATTAAATCAGTTAAATATTGTAAGAGGGTCAATCTTTCTCGGAATTATGACAACCAGCTTGCTGTAGTAATTAGGCACTTGGCTATAAACCAGGAGTCTGTGAGTTCTAGTTCTGTTTTAGGCACAAACCCAGCTGGTGTCTCTGAACCAATCACTTTCTCTCCTAGGAAGCAGGTAACCTTTGGAAAAACTTTGCTAAAGAAACTGCATGGACTTGTCTAGGAAGTTGCCAGGAGCAAACACTGACTCAAAGGCAAAAAAAATTCCAAAAACAAAAATAAAAATAAAAACATACAGGATTAGTATCTTTGGGCAATAAGTAATCTCAAGATTAAAAAACAACAACATAAGATTCCCTTTGTGGTTCATAGTCAAATTACATCAGAAAAGCAGCAATGAATCTCTTAGGTATAATTATTTTAATTTTTTTATGAAAACTTATTTTGAAATATTTTCAACTCATAGGGGAAAATTCTCTAAATTCTCTTTAGAATACAAAAGAAATTTGAAAGAAAAACAGTATTCACTTTTTGGATCTCATAACCTTTAACTTGCTACAAATACATTACACTTAGATAGATTTTGTAAGGATAATTTTTTTCTAATGTTTTTTTCCATTAAAATACTGATTGGTTTTATAAATCCTGGTAAGGTATATCATGATTTCATTTTAGTTCATATGGAAAGCCTCTTGTATGGTTTATACGTCATGGTATGTAGCTTACTTTTAGGTTTAAGCCTGTGATTTATCCAGCAGACCATTTTAAAACAAACCATATGTTGTGTGTTGGGCAAAGTCATTTCAGTTCTCATGTATCCAACAGGTTTGGACTTTTTCACCTGAGCTGATTTTGGCAAAACATTTGGTGTTGTACTTTGGGGAAGATATATTGCCTTTATAATTATGAAGACAATTATTTTTTTATCAATAAATATGAACTGAAACAACTTTAAATATGGTTTACTATCAACATTCACTATTGCCTTATGTAGGGATATATTTTAATGTGCAATTTACTTTTAATGTAAAAAAATTCAGAACTGCCAGCATGCAATTCCTAATACTTTTTTTTAAAAGCAAAACATAATATCATAGATGCTGTGCTCCTTTGTGCTTAGCAGTATGATCAATGTGTATCTTTCAAGCATCTGTAGACTAGAACACTACCTCCCGTCCCCCTCTCCCCTGCCAACTTGAAGCTTTTTACCTGCTCAGTTCCCTTTCCTTCAATGGTCTAGTTAATTCTATTGGAGTTTCTTGACAGTGTTTGCCTAAAGTTTCCACATTTTTTTGTGAAAAGAGAGCCACATCATCAGCATATAAAAGAAGTGGATTATTGACCTTGGCAATCTTGGCAAGACAGAAGCTTGGAAAGGAGAGTCTGTCTGGTAGGGAGCTTTAACAGAGGTTAAATAAAGTAGGAATTAAAATGCAGCCTTATCTAACTCGCTTTGGAACGATTCAGTTTCTAACTTTAACCAGGGTATTATTATAAAATCGCTAAATTAGGAACAGGAGGTGCCTATTCTTATTTGTGGGCCAGTTGGAGAAAAATGTAAAGAACATCCCATTGCAATAATAAAAAGTAGTCAGATGCAGATGCAGTTTATATATTGTTTATGTACTGCTATGCTAATGAGTCCATGCAAAGTATTTTCATTATGATTTTAAAGACTCACTTGTCTCCTGGGTAGGAGCTATCAAACCATCAGTGTAGAATGATCCTCATTTTTCTAGGCATCATAAAAAGTATTCATGATACCTGGGTGATAACTAGATGTTCTGCCATATTTATATAATCTATATAGACAATTTGAGGATCCTGCCGACTTGCTGGCTGGGAAGGGGTAGTGATTATTGTATTTTTTGTTCACTGTAGTGGCAATATGGAAGACCATTTTAATTCTGAGTTTATTGACATATTTTGATTTTTCCTTCTTATTATGAAAAGTCTAGAAGTTTAGAGTTCATTCTGAGCTATTCTACTTTTTTTTACTGAATAAAGAAGGAAATCTTCACATAGCTGCAAAGCTTTTCTTATGGTGAAAGTCTCAAACTTTCCTTTTCCAGAATCATATGCCTCTCAGTCAAAGTTGGGTCTTGCAGTCTCATGGCCATAGTAGGGCCATGAAGTCATGGTGCCATATTTTGATAAAAGCCTCAAGGTTGCTGTTGTAATTGGGATCTTTTGCACAAAGCCTAGCACTGAATACTGTGGAAACTAGCCGTCATTGGGATATCTCTTATTAAGGAGCTCCTGACAGCTTCCAAGAGATTTGGGTGTCATCTTGCTTGGTATGTTTACTTTTTATATTATGCTTTTAAATCTGTTTACTTTAGCTAATAATAAAGCTTAAAATATCTTTATTTACTGGTGTGCTTATTGCCTCTTGATCCAAAAGAACTAGTTGCCTAGGCATCTGTTCAGTGCCCTGACATTGAAAAAAGAACCACTTGCCAATAGAAAACTATATGGCAAATCTTCAATCTCTTTTGTTCTTTGAATGTGAGAAGAAAATTTTCACAATGCTAGAAAGACAATTTCACTCCTGCCAAAAATTGGACTACTGCTTACATTAATTGTGAAATTGTGAGGATGTGATTTAGATTTTGTTAAAAAGATGGATTAGAGGGGAAAAAAAAGAAGACAGTTCTGTGAGCACTTGCTGAATTTTTATTTGAAGATGTGAGAAAATAGTTATTGGATTCTGTAGACTCCAAAATTATGTCAGTGGTTTACTTGCCAATGCTTTGTATATTAAATTAAAACATAAACTATGTGTCAAGATATGATGAATTGTAACAATGCTCCACTATTTCATTCTTATGAATAAAATAAAATTTCAATGTGTTCTCTGTACCAGTCAGATTGAAAACATCCCTAGTAGAAGGCCTGAAGCAAGTTAACTAATTCTGGGAGCACCTTTTCTCATTTGTTGTTCTTAATCAATAATTTTACCTGGTGGATACCAAGACTAAAATTGCTCCTGTGTCACATCATCCCAGCTATAGCTAATATTTCCACTATCTGAATGGAATAATGGTGAATTCTTCTCTAGCAGAATTCAAGGTATTTATTTATTTTATTTATTTATTTTATAAAATTTATATGCCGCCCAACTCCCGAAGGACTCTGGGCGGCTTACATCATAAAAAATAAAACATATAAAAACAATTTAAAAAAGAAAGGGGAAAAAAAACCCCCCAACTATATTTAAAATAAAACATTCACACAACCATGCATGGGCCAATCAGAACAACTATTGGCCCCAG
>QLTV01003289.1:6928-52760 GCA_003457575.1 Thermophis baileyi | reverse complement strand
TTTTAAAGGTATTGTATGTAATGTGTATATGTAGTGTATGTAATGTAAACCGCTCCAAACTCGACTGCAGAAAATACGACTTCAGCAACAGAGTGATCAATGCCTGGAATTCACTACCTGACTCTGTGGTTTCTTCCCCAAACCCAAAAAACTTTAACCTTAGACTGTCTACTGTCGACCTCACCCCATTCCTAAGAGGTCTGTAAGGGGCGTGCATAAGCGCACCAGCGTGCCTACCGTCCCTGTCCTACTGTCCTATTGTCCTCATCTATCTGTATTCACTTTGATTATGTTTATGTTTATACCTATACCTGCTATCTTGTACATGTTTGACAAATAAATAAATAAAATAAATAAAATAAATAAAATTGTGAACATCCAAATTGGTCTATGGATTGCTTAGCTCATTTCCAGAAACAGATGCTATTAAGTTTTCCTAAGTCTTTCTAAAGCTTAAGTTATCCACTTCTGGGAAACTTTCCCTCATTATATATAAGCTTTCTTTCAAAGTGGCATCAGCCTTGTCCTATTTATGATAGTTTTAACTTCACAGTTTATCAATTTCTGAACATTTCTTGGCTGTTACCTTTCTCTTTGTAATGTTGTTTCCAATGTGTGTTTAGAATATGAATTGATGTTTATTAAAAAAAAAAAAAGGTCAGGTTATTCAATATTTCAATCTTTATTTTTAATGTTTAGAAATGTACCTGTTATGACTGATAGCACATTTTTAGGAACAATAATTACTTCTAATATTGTAATAAATATTTTTCATGGTAAAGAAGGAAGCAATAGCTGCAAAAAACTTAATTAGGTATTTTTGCACTAGCTTTTAAACTTTCAGATGAATCTGGATTTTTATAGACTACGAGATAGGTCCATGCAATTTTTTAGTTACATGTTGGAAGTGGATTGATAATACCTTCTTCTAGGGACTGTAAGACAATGATTGGGCCATAATCACCAAGTTGTTGAAGAATAGAACACCCAGTCACTACACTCCTAGGGCAGTACCTGTAGACTCTTTCTATAGACTCTTTCTTTAATACTAGCCTGCAATAAGCACATCCTGTTATTACAATTTCTTAATATAATTAACTGAGTTAATTAAGGCAGAATCCTCTTTAATAATTTGAGATGCTATTTTGATTAAGCTTCAACTCACTGTCCTGCTGATTGTGTGCTTTCCAAGCCTCCCCACAAATTTCACAAACATTACCACAACTTTTGTCCTTGTTTCATTTGAGTGTTCATTTGCATATCTCCTTTGTTCTTCAAGGCTCCAAACTCTTCTGTTCTTCAGAATAATCTCCTTTTGTTTCTCCAAGTGCTTACAATCTGTTTCCTATGCTAGGCCTCAGATCTATTTCGGAGCTTCAGCACTGAGAATACCTTCCATGTCCTTTATTTCTGATTGTCACTCTCAGTTACAGCATGCTCTTTTGAGTAAATTATCTTTCCAAAGAAGGATTGCTTATATTATCAGTGATGCAATGGCAGTGTGGTCTAATAATTGTTACATCTCACAATGTGGCAGTTCACATTTAAAAGCTTATGAGATTATTTCTGATTATTTTTAGGCAGAGTTTTCTATTGATAACATTCAATTCTGAAGAGTTAGCTTGTCTTTACAGAAGTAATAAATGTGTTATTCCTACAGTTCTGGAAATTCTTTCCAACTCCTGGCTGAACGTTCTTCAAGTTCAGAGAAAATTGCATCTTTAAAAAAAAAATATGTGAAGGATTCACTTGCCAATTTTCTAAGTTTATCTCTCTCTCTCATCTATATATCTACAGTATATCTATATCATCTATATCTATATCTATATCATCTATAGCTATATATCTATCTATATCTATATCATCTATCTATATCTATTATCTATATCTATCTATATTTTATTCTAATCTGTCATTCTGTCTGTCTGTCTGTCTATCTATCTATTTATCTATCTTTCTATCTATCATCTATCATCTCTTTCTGTCATCTATCTTTCTATCTATCTATCTATCTTTCTATCTATCTGTCTATCTATCAATCTATCTCTATCTATCTATCTATCTATCTATCTATCTATCATCTATCTATCATCTATCTCAATCTCTATACATATCTATCTGTCTGTCTATCTATCTGTCATCTAATCTTCCCATTTTATTAATTTTAAAATAATTTAATGCTATTATTAATTTAAAGTTTTAAAGTTTCTTATTTTTTAATGATTGAAAGCTACCTAGAGTCTGTTCCAGGTGAGATAACTGACAGTTGAATAAACAAACAAACAAACATTCTATCATTCTTTGGCTATCTTTAACATAATATTTGCTTATGTTATTTTCAATGTTGGGTTGTTCTAAATGTTCTATAGAACTCTAGAAAGTGGCTCATTGTCTAATTATCTAATATTTTGTCTTTAGTCACTTTCAAGCCAATAGTTTGTTTGAATCAATCATCATTAGAAACATTATGTTATATGGTTGTGTTCAGATATTGTACACATATTTCCTTGAAATAAAAATTAATAACCATACACACACCCACACCCACACCATGTATGCATACATACATATGTCATGAAATTAACAGCAGTTAATCCACATCAAATCATACATTGTCAGAAGTTTCAGATGCTTGGAGCACATTTTTTTGGATAGTATTTCTTAAAGTTCTATTTTGGATTCAGGGATATATATGAGTGCAGCACAATAGGGATGTTTTCATCTGAAATATTTGATGTTTTTGCTATATTCTGCAACGTATTTACATTCTTCATTCTTAACTGTATTCCACTCAATTGCACAGACACAAAAGTCTGAAAGAAAAGAAAAGATTGAATGGTGCATGAAAGCATTGCGATGTTTTAAAAAAGAATGTACATGAAAGGAACTTACATTTCAAAAGCTGAACCAGGAAAACCAAATTCAATTCCTGATCTCTTGCCAAAAATGTTGAGTAATTTGTTATTCCTTGCTGTGAATGAATGAATGAATTTTAAAATAAAAATCATTATTTACATGGTGCCACATACTTCTACTGTAAGCCATTTCAAAACAAATCTTCACAATTATTTTTATTATCCTGGCTGCTTTGGTTCTCATCTATATTTTGAAAAGCAAAGAAGTTTGCAAAATTCTAAAATGAGTTTGCAGCAAACTAACAATTAATGTTAGGAGTCATTGGGAATTATTTGTTCCCTTTCAATATATTAGCTGATCAAAATTTAGAATTCAGCTCTTTTATAATATTTTTTATTTTAATTTGTAAATTTACCTTTCGTAATTTAACTCTATTACTGCTATATTTTTATATGTTGTTAGACTATGCCATATTTTATTATGGATGTTTTTGTATTTCTTATATTAATAGTATCTACCACATAGTCTGTCCTTGAAAAAAATAGGGTAAATCTGATTTAAATCAAGGCATCAGATAATATCCCACAATTTAGGACTGCAGGTCTTGAATATCTTGGGCCAAATCAACAGTGGAATTTTCCAGTAATGCAAGAGGTTTTACAAGGCAATTTTTCAGGAATATGTAATATGTATTGCTAACAGCCAAGCATCTTGCTCTTATCTGGAAGTTTTTAGTGTTTTTATCCTCTTAAAATGTTTTTAGTATTTTTAATAGTTATAAACACACACACGCGTGCGCGCGCGCACACACACACACACACAATTGTAAATGTCCAGAATCATTGACTGAAATGGGCAGCTATAGAAATTGAAATAAATAAATAATCCATGCATATCCTTACCATTCTCTCCATATGTTCTTAAGCCTGAAAGTCCTAAGAATATTCCTTTCTCTTTGCTTCTTACTTTTGACCTGTTCATAATACACACACACACACACACACACACACTAAGTAAATGGTGCACCCATTTACTAGTCACCTGAGACAGAAAAGTTGCATCCTTTGCTCCAAAACAACAAATAACCAAATAGAAGTTTTCTGGGAGGACAGGCTGTCAAGAATTGCAATTTATGTCTTTATACAGCGTTACTGGTTATATCATATTTTAATTAAGGCATCATTTTGAACTTTATTTATTCAGACAGGGATTGCCATCATAGGGACATAATGGTTAGGCTGTTCTTTAAGAACAAATTAGCAGAATAAGATCACAGAGCTCTCTTATATTGTGGTATTATACATACAAAATCTAACTAAATTGTGGGGAGCCAAGGAAGTTGCAGGCTACTAGAAAGTGGAATGCACAATGAAAGATAGAACATTCATATATTTCTCTTGGCCATTTTGTAATTTCACAAGTGCAAAAACACCATAAATCAAGTTAGGAAAATATGCTATTAATTGTAAGAATTTTATTTGTATTTATTTATGATTAAGAAGTACACATGTGATATGCATGCAGCATTATGCAAAGGGCCTTGGTCTGGAATAATGTAATTGCTACAGAGACAAAGTTGTTTCTTCACCTCCTAGCTTTATTGATTGATTGATTTGCTGGATACTTTTTGAGCTTTCAAAGCTAACTCTATTTGATTACCTCAGCATGTAGAAGATTAAAAGCCAATATGTATGAATTTAAATAATTTCACCTGCTCTGCCATTAGCTGTCTGGCTTTATAGATTATCAGGGTGTCTTCTAGAAAAGACCAAGACTTTTGTTTTTCTATAGCTTATTTCAAGGCATTCTTTACTGGTGGTATTCAGCCGGTCCGCACCGGTTCAGGCGAACTGGTTGTTAAATTATTTGACTCCCACCACTGAGTCACCTTGAAAGTTTCTTAAGATCTCTGCCATGGAATCACCAGGTTAGAACTATGCTTCATCTCATTTGAGACCTGGGGAAGATTATGTCAGTTAAGATTCAGGGCAAAACAAATTATTTGGGAAACTTCATTGGTCCATTTAATTCCACATTCCATCCATTCATTCATCATCCACATGATATACTACACTGAAAAAATGAATATATCAGGATCTGAGACAGTGTGGACTGTCAATATCAGCCCTACTTAGCTTGGACTTGGTACAACTTAGCAAAGTATATGGCATTTGGAGTTTTAAGTAGACAGAGCCAAACTGTCTTACATATACAACTATATCTGAGGCTAGAAAGTGGAAGACCATGAGTTCTGTTCCTGCCTTAGCTATGAAATTCAGTTCGGTGATCTTGGGCCAGTCACTCTTTCTTAGCCAATTCCCTTAATACGGTTTCTGTTGTGATAATAATTCTATTACATTATACTTAAAATGGATTTCTTGGCCCAAAACACCACATCCTGCCAGAGTGGTCAGGATCAGATACAACTAACCAATTTACCAGAAACCAAAATGTTCTCTGCCATTTTCTTTCTTTATTTTCAAGTGTTTTATGTCTTTTCCATAAAAAAAAAATCTAAACACATTACAAAGATGGTATACAATATAAAATAATACATGAAATAATAAATCTATCACAACAATAATCATAGTAATATAAACTGTAATAATATGTTAACACTAATAAAAGTGCCCATGTGAATTTTACTTCTCCCTAAATGCACCTTATCAAGACATTTTTATGAAGATGTACTGGAATGAACAAGCTAGTTATGAACTTGCTATGAGGACTTGTAGGGCCAAATACTGTTTTGAAATAGTGGGTCCCAGTGCCTAACCTATTATTTTAAATACTAAAATAAAATGTAAGATACAATAAGGTAAAGGAAGACATATATTGTGAGGATCTCTTGGTCGGATTAACTCTTTATAGCAACAAAACTGCTATATTCCATCTTCAATATACTTTACCAATGGTCAATATGTTATACTATAAACTTTTGTTGTATTTTCTAACAGTTTTAAAGAGGGCTTCCTTCACTTCTCTGTTTCTCAAACTGTAGATAATGGGATTGAGCATTGGAGTCAGGACAGTATAAAACAGAGAAAATATTTTATGTAGCTCCTTCAGTCTTTCTGTTTCAGGGACAGCATAGACAAGCAATAGTGAAACAAAGAAAAATGAAACTACCATGAGATGAGAAGAACAGGTAGAGAAGGCTTTTTGTTGTGCTGTTTTAGATTTCATTTGCAACACAGTATAAAGTATATAGATGTAGGAGGTCATTGTTAGGAGAAATGTAGTCCCTATACCCATGAATCCTAGAATAAATGTAGCAAGTTTCACTAAGTGTGTATTGCTACAGGAAAGATTTGCCACTGGATACACATCACAAAAGAAATGGTCAATTTCACTGGGCCCACAAAAAGTTAACCCTACAAGAAAAGCAGTTACGATAGTGTTGGTCAACAAACCACTTATCCAAGATGTGAGGGCTAACTGGAAACAGAGTTTACCGCTCATGACAGATGCATAATGTAGAGGTTTGCAGATTGCTAAATATCGATCATAAGACATCATTGCCAGAAGATAACATTCAGTGGATGCTAAAAAACCAAAGAAGTAATATTGTGTCATACACCCATAGACAGATATAGATTTATCCCCAGTTACAAAACTAGCCAGCATTCTGGGCAAGATGGTTGAAATGTAACATGTCTCCAAACAAGACAAATTCACAAGGAAGAAGTACATGGGGGTATGAAGTTGTTGTTCAGCTACAACAAGTAGAACAATAAGTAGGTTCCCCACAATAGACAAACTGTATATAATAAAAAACAGTGTGAAGAGGAGTATTCCCATTTGGGGAAGATTGCTGAATCCCAAAAGAATGAACGTTGTAACACTTGACTGATTTATTTCCATTTTATTCCTATCAATAACTATCAAGGTGATTCTGAAAAGCCATCTGAAGAACTTTAGTAGTCTCATTTCCCTTTCTTTCTTTCTCTCTCTCTCTGATGATTAAGGCAAATGTTAACATACATTGGGAGAACTGCTGGTTCACATACCTAGACAACAGAAAGATCAGAAAATGTTGCATTTCTTAACATACTAACCATATCATTAGAAAATGTCATATATTAATGCTTTGTGAGGTTGAGGGTAACAAACAATATTCCAATAATGTTCAGTGCTTTCCTGGAATGTGTGTCTGTGGGAAGGTATGAATTTTAGTGGAAATCAACATTCATGGCAAAATGAGCAGCAATAAAGCCTTGGAGCTAACATTTTTTACACATGATACTGTATGTATCCCCAGAAAATTCAAATCCAGAAAAGTGCACATATTTGGGGTAGTTATATCTACTTTATCTATCATACTTTTAAACTATACTTGGGCACATCTAAAAAAATAAAATTGCATTTAAAAATAACATATTTTGCAAAGTTTAATGAAAGTTCTATGTATTAGAAAAATGGATGCAATTGTAGTGGGATTTCTTGCTGTTTGAAATATTAGAGAGGATATGAGTCAAGCAGAACAATACCTAAAAACATTCAGGCACGAATAAGGATTATATTTGAATTGTTCCTATATCCCTGCTTTCCGGAAATGCCAATTGCAAATCTCTAAGATATAATTTTAGAGATAAAGGATATGGAATGTTTTGGTGGAATGGGATGAAGATTATATGGATGGTTGAATCTTTAGAGGACATTAACTTTGCCAAGTTTTAGCCAGATGGCTTCAAAGATTTGAACCACGATAAATCATTTGTAATATTTCCCAATACTTCACAATTGAAAAAGCAGACATTTCTTAACAAGTATTAGGACAAACAATGAAATTACCGGTATATGTCTGAGTGGGAGGCAGTGGACCTCTGACTATTAACACACACATAATGAATGTCTTCTGTTTTGCACAAGAATGTTTGATTTAGATATGACATTTAATATCCACATAACATAGATTACATAAAATTATTATCTTTTAGATTCCATAAGTATGTATTTTCCGAAAAAGGATATTTTGGTAATTTAAATCTTAATTCATTTTAAAATGACTCTTTGGCATCGCTGATCTTTGGACTATTTCTTATATTTCCCACAACTGCAGTATTTTTTTTTTAAATCCTCACCAAGAATGTGGATAAATTCACCCAAGAGTGTTATTTTCACTTTAAACACCTATTTCTACAGTATTTTTTTTCAACCAAATTCTTTGTCCAGCATTATAAAGATATGAAAATTTCTCCAAAACCTAGTACTATTTTCCTAAAACTTGCAACTGATTTTCAGTAAGATTGATTCTCTCACTTTCATAGCTATGATTCATCCAGAAAGAATCCAACAGATTTATGTAATCTCTATCTCATTTTCCAGTAACTAGTCCCCATAATATACTAAGATAATGGTAATATATTTTGTGATGAAATAAACATACAATATTCCTTTCTGAGTACCAAACATAAAATGAAAATCTGAATGATATATGCATAAATACTTACTCAAAAATAATGATGGTCCTGGGCAAGATCTCTTTAATTTTTGTCGATGGAATACCTGTTTCTTTTCTCTATCTTTGCCATGCTGTAAAAGTATTGAGGAATCTTCTTTGATCATGCAGTCCCTTAGCAAGAAACAACCTGCGAGGTTTATATGTACTCCAAAATATATATGAAGATGATGTCTTTACCCTTATATATTCAAAATGGTTTGAATCTATACTAATCAATTCATCTGTGTTTGCTTCCCTTTACTGGTAACAAGTAAAATAATTACTAGGATAAACTATGACTTTTTCATATGACTAGGGCCATTCAAGAAGAGAAATGGGGGTGGATAGGAAGAAAGCAGAAAAACTGAAACCTTTGAGATTATGATTGCAGATGTCAATTGCTGGACTTTTTTAAAGATATTATTAATAATGATCTCAGCTTGTTTTTTTCTAAAATGAATACTAGCAATAAAGCAGACTGAGTAAAACTTTTTCAAGGAAATATTCCTTGAATATTTCATCATTTCTTAGATGGAAAACACTATATGTCACTCATGAAAACTTCATAGTAATGCTCCTTTTCTGAAAGAAAGAATTATAACCACTCTTGTACAGTCATTATTAAGGATAAAAACAAAATATAATATTTGTGAAATTAGGAGCAATGACAAACAACAGTCCCTTATCAAATGCACTAGGTATTTACTTTGTGCGAATGGAATTTATTTCAACATAGAAAATTGTCCTATAAATAAGTCAAGGAGGTAAACATACCTAATACTGTTTCCTCCTCCTATTTTCTCCACAACAACAACCCTATGAGATGGATTGGGCTGAGAAAGAGTGACTAGCCCAAAGTCACCCATGTCATCCCTTAGGCAGGACCAAAGTCTCCAGGTTTCTAGTATGAAGACTTAAGCACTACACTAAATTTTGATGCATTGTTTAGCACTGTACCTTGAAAGTTCCTTAAGACTTCTACCATGCCATCACCAGATTCCATGCCCATTCAAGATTCTAGGTAAATCGCTTGGGGAATGTTAGTGATAAACCTCACTCCATATGACATATATAAATCAGTGTACTCTGAATAAACAAGTACACCAAAATCAAAGACAGTGTGGAGTGTTAGCAGAAGTCCTACTTGCTTTGGTTGTAGAAAAGATGATCTTGGTAAAACGTAACCAAATATATGAAACTTAGACATTTAGGTAGGCACAACCAAACTTTCCCATCTCCCTTACAGATGAATTGCTCTCTCTCCTTGGATGCTCTTCAATTACTTTTATAAAATTCTATATGCCTCCACATAGAAGAGTCTTCTCATCTACTGTACTTCTTACTAAGGTGATAGTTGATCGATATTCCAAACTCCCATATGAAGACCGAGTATGTATTTGCTCAAACATAGAGTTGAGTCTTTTTCATACATCCTTCTAAAGAGTGCATTGTACTCTCATGGCAATCAGAGCTAATGCACCTCCTCTTGGGTCTGACAGACTCCATTTATGAAGAGTAAATTGAGGTATTTAGTTGGGAAAATGGGGACGTTCCCATAGGTGGTTGTTTGGCAAGTTTGAAAATACTTCTGGATCTCTCAGTGGGGTTGGAGAGTTGAAGTGATTCTCTTTCCCCCAGGTTAGTCATATTGTGAAAGAAACTGCTTAAAAGTATTCAGTAAATGCTTGACTTGTTATATGAGAATGATTGTCCTACAGAACAGATATTATGATTCTTAGAATAACATCTGATGTCTGGAAGTTCTTCCAGAACTTTTCAAACAAAATTTCAAAAAGTTATTTCAGGGGCAGGCAAAGTTAGTGAATGGAACAGTAGCAACCCCTCCTAGAGAGGACATGACCTAGGATGAAAAATACCCAATGACCCAGTCATGGTAGAGGAAAAAATATCTACAATGATTGAAAACATCCAGTGACAAATTTCTGTTACTTTTACCTAACCAATGATGAGCTTTGGGAATCATGGACAATGGAAAGCTGTGATAGAAAATCTAGGGCTTTATTCCATTTATAAATAAAATAAAATAACACAGTCCTAGAATAAGATCATCTTATCCTTTTTTAAAACAGCCAGTCACATGATAATGATTTAATAAATAAAAACAGTATTCTAAAATATTTCTATTTTAGAAGCAATCATCAGCAATGAATTCAGACAGATGCTAACCTGCCATGATAGTAAACAGAACAGAAGTTAAAGAAACCATTTAACCTTCATGTTAGAAAATGTATTTCATTCATTTATTTTTTTTACTGTTTTAGCTCCAAAATTTCCTGAGTAAATGACTAATATACGGGTGTTTTGAAAGCCATAGATTTTTTTTTTATCTATAGCCTTAACTTATAGAAACCATTTGGTACATCCAATGACTCATTAATTTTATAGGGCTTCTTCCTAATATATATATTTCTGTGTATGATTATATATGTAAGCATTACAGGTATGCTGTACTTTAAATTTTGTGATTTAGTGTGAACTGTAAATAAATGAATACATAGAAATAAAAATAATTATTATAATTATTTATTTATTAAATTCACATGGGTTTCCATCTCAAATGCATGAACGTAATAAAGTTACATTTAAAATGGATTTCTTGATCCAAAACACTACATGCCTTTCTAGAAGTGAAAATTGTATAGTAGAAATATATACAGATTTGAACTAGCAGGCATATTAGTAATTCTGTGAGAATATTTTAATTACTTCATGAAATTATTGCAATGAGAGAATGTGGCGGTTCATAAAATGGCTGACAGGGTGGCTAGGATCAGATAGAGTCAACGAATTTACCAGAAATTAAAATGCCTGTTATTTTCTTTATTTATTTACAAGTGTTTGTGTCATTTCTATGAAAAACCAAATCTATACCTATTTCAAAAGGAACATACAATAGATAATAATACAGAAAATAATAATTCAATACCACAATAGTAATAATGGTAATATAAAGTACAATAACATGTGGCCAATTATTTTTAGTCATCCAGTGATAGGCCATATAATGGCACTTTTGTAAGGATGGGTAGTAATGAACACTTTTGAAACAAATTATGACATTTATATTAAGACTATGCAGGGCTAGGAACTGTTTTGAAACAAAGTGATGCCAGAGGCAGAAATACTATTTTAAATATTAAAATAATATCTAAGGAAAAATAAGGTAAAGAATCTACCATACATGACATGAGGATACTTTGGCCACATTTAATCTCTGTGGCACCAAAGCTATTAAATATACCCCATCTTTAATTCTAGGTTTACCATAGTCATTGTACCATACGATAGTTATGATACTATAAAAAACTACTCCTATATTTTCTAAAAGTTTTAAAGAAGGCTTCCTTCACTTCTCTATTTCTCAAACTGTAGATGATGGGGTTGACCATTGGAGTCAGGACAGTGTAGAACAGAGAAAAGATCTTATGTAGCTCTTTCAATTTTTCTGTTTCAGGGACAACATAGACAAGCAATAGTGAAACAAAGAAAAATGAAACTACAGTGAGATGAGATGAACAGGTAGAGAAGGCCTTCTGTTGTGCTTTTTTAGATTTCATTTGCAACACAGTATAAAGTATATAGATGTAGGAGGTCATTGTTAGGAGAAATGGGGTCCCTATAACCATGGATCCTAGAATAAAAGTAGCAAGTTTCACTAAGTGTGTATTGCTACAGGAAAGATTTGCCACTGAATACACATCACAAAAGAAATGATCAATTTCACGGGGTCCACAAAAAGTTAACTGTACTAGAAAAAAAGTTATGATACTGTTAGTCAACAAACCACTTATCCAAGATATGAGGGCTAACTGGAAACAGACTTTACCATTCATGACAGATGCATAATGCAGAGGTTTGCAGATTGCTAAATATCGATCATAAGACATCATTGCCAGAAGATAACATTCAGTGGATGCTAAAAAACCAAAGAAGTAGTATTGTGTCATACAACCATAGATAGATATATATTTATCCCCAGTTACAAAACTAGCCAGCATTCTGGGCAAGATGGTTGAAATGTAACAAGTCTCCAAACAAGACAAATTCACAAGGAAGAAGTACATAGGGGTATGAAGATGTTGGTCAGCTACAACAAGTAGAACAATAAGTAGGTTCCCCAAAATAGACAAACTGTATATAATAAAAAACAGTATAAAGAGCAGTATTCCCATTTGGGGAAGATTGCTGAATCCCAAAAGAATGAATGTTGTAACACTTGACTGATTTATTTCCATTCTTTTCTGTTAATAATTAGTTAATAATAACAATTTGAAGAACTTTAGTAGCCCCATTTCCCCTTCTTTTCTTCTATCTGTTGATTGTGGCAAATGTTGAAGTACATTTCTTGAATATCTTGTTGGCATGTCTAAACAGCAGAAAGAACAGATGTTGTATTTCTAAACATATTAATCACATCATGATAGACAATGTCACATGTTAATAGTCTATGACATTAAAGGAAATAAACAATAGTCTGATGTGAGGTGCTATAGACCAGGTCTATATGTGAAGATCCAATTAAACCAATTTGCTGATAAATACCCTATGCATAGGAAATAATGGTTATCACTTGGAGTTAGATAATAGGGGGAAAGTGGGGGTTAGACTTATTCCACTTTGGCTACATAGAGGTTCTAGGTTCATTCCTCTTTTAACTCTGCCCTCTGGCTTTACTGCTCCTCCTACATCTGATAATGTTCATTGTTTTCATCTCAGAATATGTGTCGGGAGGAGGGGAGAGATATCAATTTAATGAGAATCAACTGACCTGACAAAACTCAAAAAAACCTGGCAAAATGAGCCACAATAAACACTTGCAGCTAACATTCTTTACACATGGTTATATATCCCCAGAAAAAAAAATTAAAACTGCACATATTTGGGAGAACTGCACGTATCACACTTTGTTTAAAAAACTATACTTGGGCACAGCTACAAAAAATAAAGTTGCATTTAAAATAACATATTTTGCAAAGTTTAATGAATCTTGTTTACTTTATGCGCATTCCTCATTAATCAAATTAATGGCATGCCACATCAGTCCTGCAACATAATAAGAATCCAATGGATTGCAAATATGAAACGCCATGATAGTTTTGGATCAAATTATCTAATTAAAAATCCACTCTCCCCCAGTATCATCCTACAGAATTTTATCCTATGAAGTCATTTCATGGATCATGTTTGAGATGCAAAATTATTCTGTGGAGAGAATACCAAATCTTGACCAGAAGCATTTAGTGAAGCAGTCCAGAGTCCAAAGGGTTTTCCATATAAACTTGCTGAGATCACTTTCTCTGCATCACCAAGTTCCAAGCAAACTTTTCCGCTACAATTCAGTGATTATTCCTGATCTCTCCAGATAGCATATTTATGAATATCTAATACAAAATAATACAAAAACCACTGAATAAGCTATGATCTAATAAAGAGAGCTTAATAGATGTTGTTTGCTATACTAGTAATAAACATTCATGTATAATTTAGGTGCAAGTAAAGTAGAGGAGAGAATTTTGATTTTAAATTAAAAAGACAGGAGAAAGTGGGAGAGGTATCAATATCTTCATCAAATTTATGCACAAAATAGTGTATATAAATTATTGATATGGAATCCTTAAAGAAAACTGCAACTGAAAACCCTGACTTTAAAGAAAAGACAGCAAATTATCTGTGACAAAAAAACAACAGTAGAAAAAATAATTAAAAGGTAATGAAAAATAAAAAAGTGGATATGAAATGAACTGAACAGTATCAAGTAAGAAATACACGTGTTATATATGTATGAATGTGAGAGTGGGAGAATGTGTGGGTGACTAAATCAATCAATTGGATATAAATATAATCTCTTCCTAGTAGTAGACTAATATTCCACAAAGTCCTGCTCTGGAAAAGATCATGTCTATTTCTTATATTTCCTGACTTATATGTGTTTGTGGAATCATATTTCTGATCTGAAACAACATTATTAGTCAATATACTTCTGGACATAATTGAATGATATGCTGAAGGTGCTAAATAGCCTATGGATCATCACCTACTGATCAGCTAGCCCTTTTAAGATCTTTTAAAAAATATGTTCTCTTCATGTTGCCTATTCCTAAGAAAAACTCTTTGTGCTGCAGAGAGACAAAAAACTGTTTTTCATGGTCACATATTAAAAATGTACATCTTTTCCTATGAAATGCTTTCTTTGTTATTGTTCTATTCTTTGCTTTTTTGTTCCTATATAATTACGTTTATGGTAGTGAATATTTTATTTACTGAAATTAAATTTAGAATTATTTCATCTGTTATTTCTTTCTTTTTTTAATTGTTGCCCTAAGTAAAAAGAAATGCATTAAAAGAAAGGGGCTTCAAGTTCTTAAAAATTAATTTTGCAATCAGTCCCATGACTCAGAATACTGATATTAATGCCACTGTATTCAATGAAATTGTCATCTTGAAAGGTATACACATAGCAAGGATTACAATTTAAATTATATGCCCATTTTTTCTAAATCTATAATTAGTGAACAAAATTAACAGTGTAGGAGAGGAGCTATGTTGGTGGCAAAAAAATTATCATGAATCTGGTAACATTTTTTTCAAGTAACAAATTTATCAGATGCATCTAATGAAGAAAGCTCCAACTCATAAAAACTTATCACTTTTGAAATTTAATATTGTAGCTTGTAAAAGGTGCTACCAGACTGCTGAATAATTGCCATTGTACTTAAAAGAAATGACTCCAACCATTACTGAGCACCATATATATATAAAAGTGGCACAAATTAAATATGAAATATGGCAATCAAATATAGATGTATAGTTTCCCGAAGATAAAGATAAGTGGTGGAATTTGGGAAAAGGATGAAAATGAGAGTTTTGTTTTTTTAATAGAAATAGACCAGTGAATATGTAGTACTAAGACAGATACCATTTACAGCCCAGGGCAAAGTTATTGCACTGTTGAAACAATTGTTTCTAGTTAATATAGGATGATTATCCTGGAAACAAAGAAAGCCAATATATGAGATTAGGTCTTACCTGTAGTTGTTCCATGTTATATCAGAGCTGTTCTAAAATGTGCTATTAACAACAAAAGATGCAGGAGAGGAATACAGTAGTAAACCATTCGCAGAATGTTGTGTCCAAGTGTTGTTACATCATCCTTTTCACACTAATTGGTGATCCAGGGTAATAATATTTGGGCTTGCATGAGCAGAATGTTATATTATTTTTTAAAATTATTGGATAATTAAAATATTTCACATGAGCCTGGGGATTTGTTGCTGATTGGCTCTTGGACAAACTGTTCCGATGTAATGTATTCTTAATCTTCAAGAACATGCTAAAATTCACTCTTTCTATATGGGACTATTTTATTTTATAGATAAAACATAGCATACATCTTTGCCAGGGTGATTTTTCTACATACTACTATTCCCTTCTAGGGACAAAATATTATTCAGAGCCCAGAACAATAAACAGTAAGCCAAAGAAAAAAAAAGATAAAAAGAAAGAAAATAAAACTAAATCTAGTGTATATATATATGTGTGTGTGTATGTGCATTTTACACACACACACACACACACACACATGTGTGTGTGTGTGTGTGTGCGTGCATATGGTTATCTATCTATCTTCTATCTATCTATCTATCTATCTATCTATCTATCTATCTATCTATATATCTATCTACCTACCTACCTACCTACCTACCTACCTACCTACCTACCTACCTACCTACCTACCTACCTACCTACCTACCTACCTACCTACCTACCTATCTACCTAGCTATCTATCTATCTATCTATCTATCTATCTATCTATCTATCTATCTATCTATCTATCTATCATCTATCTATCTCTATCATCTATCTATCTATCTATCTATCTATCTATCTATCTATCTATCTATCTATCTATCTATCTATTATCTATCTAAACTAACTATCTATCTATCTATCTATCTATCTATCTATCTATCTATCTATCTATCTATCTATCTATCTATCTATCTATCTATCTATCTATCTATCTATCCATCCATCCATCCATCTATCTATTTATCTATCTGCAAATCGTCCCAATCTTCATCATGTCTATAATAATGTCCATAAAGATTTTTATACTATCTTCATTATATTAACTTATATAAACTTCTCCCTTTCCTCTTTTGGAGAATTTCAACAGCTCCATTGTCTTCTCCTTCCTGTTGATTCACTCACTGTTTCCTTTGTTAAAAATGAATCTGGATCAATTCATCATTCTCAAAATAATTACATATTACTGAAACATGTAATTGTTTGGTAACTGGTATCCAAATTTTTGCATTCACTATCTATACCAAATATATAGTGATGTTTAGTCTGAGATTTTATTAAATACTAATACTTGTTGGAATCATACAAAGTAGCTTAAGTTTAGTTTGCTTAATAAAACTAATTACAATCTACCAACCAAAGTAAACTTTTAAATGGGAATTATTTCAGTTTTCAAATTCAGTGATACTATAATCATGTATATAGTTTTATTGAGGAAAAAATACACTGAATCACAGGTCTGAAAGGTTACTAGATTGCAGCATCACTATTCTAGAAAGGCTCCATTCCATTTATATAGAATAGAATAGAATAGAATAGAATGGAATGGAATGGAATGGAATGGAATGGAATGGAATGGAATGGAATGGAATGGAGTGGAGTGGAGTGGAGTAGAATAGAATATAATAGAATAGAATAGAATAGAATAGAATAGAAGTGAATGGAATGGAATGGAATGGAATAGAATAGAATAGAATAGAATTTGAAGGGGCCTTTTAGGTCATCTAGTCCAACCCCCTGCTCAAGCAGGAGAACCTATATTATTTCTGACAGATGGCTGTCCAGTCTCTTCTTGAAAGCCTCCAGTGATGAAGTTCCAACAACTTCTGAAGGCAAGCTGTTCCATTGGTTGCTTGTTCTCACTGTCAGAAAATTTCTCCTTATTTCTAAGTTGAATCTCTCCTGGATCAGTTTCCATACATTATTCCTTGTCTGGCCTTCAGATGCTTTGAAAAATAGGTTGACCCCCCTTCTCTCTATGACAGCCCTTCAAATATTGGAACACTGCTATCATGTCACCCCTGGTCCTTCTCTTCACTAGACTAGCCAAGCCCAGTTCTTGCAACCGTTCTTCATATGTTTTAACCCCCAGTCCTGTAATCATCTTTGTTGCTCTTCTCTGCACTATCACAAAGGCTTCAGGGAACAAAAGGGAAAGCAATGTGATTGGGTCATGGAGTTTAATTGATTAAAATATCTATAGTTGAGGCTTTCATTGGATGACATGGATTTTCTCAAGTAGTATTACAATCAATTTTAAAAATATAATATAAAATATCAATTAATTGTATTAATGATGTCCACAACCAAGATGCACACAAAAACATTTTACAATATTTTTGTCAATAGCAATATGGAGGGAAAGAAGCATGTTATGTTAAGTAAAGCATTCATCAGTATTGAAGTATTACAGAAGATATAGTCTTTGATATATTATGTTGTACATCAGTTATTAAAGGTTTTTAATATAAAATGGAATTTGAAAGAAAATCTTGCATAATGGAATGTTAGGTCATTCAGGCACAATATTTTTCTGTTGATGAAGAAAACAATGCCACAGTTCAGCATATAAGCAGAATAAAAGGAGGAAACAGTTGTTTAATAAGTTATGATCATATATTAATTTGCATCTTTGCAACATGCATCACTTTGATTTTAATTCGCATTAGGGCCTTGTGGACTTCTTGGTTTCTTAAACAATAGATTAAAGGGTTGATCAGAGAAGTCAAGACAGTGTAGAAAATGGAAAAAACTTTATTCAGTTCCCTCAAACTGGGTGTATCTGGCAAAATGTAGACAATTATTAGTGTACCGTAAGAAAGACAAACCACCATGAGATGAGAAGAACAGGTCGAAAAGGCCTTTTGCCTTCCGGTAATAGAAGATATTTTTAGAATTGTGACAATGATGCAAATATAGGATATTAGTGTTAGTACAAATGGGATGACAATGAAAATGAAACTAATGCAAAGGGTTACAAATTCAATCTGGTTTGTGTCACTACATGAAAGTTTTTCAAGTGGAATCAATTCACAAAAGTAGTGATTTATGACATTGGAGCCACAAAATGATAACTGAGCCAAAAGAGACACTGTTAGGCAACCAGCTAGAAAAGAAGTAATCCACAATCCCATCATGATCTGGACACCTATATTTCCATGCATGATGGAAACATAATGCAGAGGTCTACATATTGCCAGATATCGGTCATAGGACATGACAGCCAGGAGGTAAGTCTCTGTACCAGCACAAGAACTAAAGAAATAGAATTGGATCATGCATCCAGTAAAAGAAATGGACTGTTGACCAGTTAACAAATTGGCCAACATTTTTGGTAAAATGATTGAACTATAATAGGTCTCTAGGCAGGACAGATTCCCCAGGAAAAAGTACATGGGGGAGTGAAGATGATGGTCAGATATCACTAAGTATATAATGAGGAGATTTCCAGTTATTGTTGCAAGATATATTATCAAGAAAAAAAGGGGGAAAAAAGGCTGCAACTCAGGGAGAGTTGCAAATCCCACAAGGATGAATTATGACATCATTGTCTGGTTTCCTTTCTTGATAGTGAGCATTTCTTCATTTCTATAATTGACATAGGCTTATTTACTTTTGATATATTCCTCATTACCGAGATTCATGGAAGGCGAAATAGGTCCTGCAACATAACAAGAATTAAAAAGATTGCATAAATTACAGATATATAGTTTTGAATTATGCTGTCCAATTAGAACACGCCACTCTAATGCTCAATTTCAGGCTAGAAATTGAATTGAAGCAGTTTTGTTAAAGTCACTCCATGGCCAAAATCTGTGCTACAGAAGTTGATTCATGTCATTTTGTGAAGGAGTTAGTCTAATTTGATTGATCTATAAGTGTTGGTTGAGGAAATTGAAGCCTCATTCTTGCCGGATGATTTTCTCCATAGGCTTGCTGAGATTGCTTTTATTTAATGTATGCTAATGATTAGCAAACATTTGTACTTATCACGCAACTAAGATGTGTTCCTTCCATGAGCATCCCTGATTTCTCTAGTCAGAACACTTGTGAATATTTGAATCCCTAAAAACACTAAATCTGAGGTAGGACTAATGAAGTGAGATGAATGGATGTTTGTTGTGACATTCACACATACTTGCCTATTGGACCAAAATGAAATGAATGAAGGAATTCTGTTTAGAGAGATAAATGAAGAAGGCAGATCAACATTATCCTCATATTTATGCATGTAAAAATAATGATTTGCAATGAATGGAATGACTAAGGAATAATGCAATTAAAAATAACCAGGCATTAAAGAAAAAAATAGGAATCTATGTGTAATGTAAAAAGAGAAAAGATTGAAATGAAGAAATAGAAAAAGTAGATTTAAAATTAATTCAGAATCAAGGGAGAGTATATATGTGTGCATGTGTGAATGTATGCATGCATGTATATATGTATGTATATATGTGTATGTGTGCTATACACACAAATTCTTATACTGTATACACTCAGACATAAACACACATTACACACAGACACACATGTCTTTATTGACAGTTATGGGCATTGAAATCCTTGCTCTGCTAAATTTGGGACAACTTTTCAATAAGACAATTACAAACAATAACATGCATATTATATACAACCTTCATAATGTCTAAGTCCTTTAGTAGAACACAAATCATAAAGAGGAAAAGTGGCTAGCTATGACACAAAATTAATGAAACAGAATATAAATAATGTAGCTATAGTGAACACCAGTTATTACAATACTGCGAAGAATAACTACTACAATTAAATGTACATTATAATATTCAAAAAGAGTGATTCTAGGGAGTTTGTAACTGTATATATATACTGATGAATTATGTTCATACCAAAGTTTGGCATACTTAAACATTTTTGCTTGGTTTAGAAATATGGCTATTTTGTAGATGAAGAAAATCAGAAACTAGATTAGGTCTTACCTGCAACCATTCTCTATTCTATCAGATGATGTTGCAAGATTGCCATTAAGGATTGCTCTAAATTTGTGAAATTATAACAATGGGTACTCAGCACACTGGGAAAGTCTCAGAGAATTTTAATGTTCCACATGTGCCGGGGGACTTGCTGATTTGCTCTTTGAAAAGCATTTATGATGCAACCAGCCTCATAATCCTCAAGGATCTGCTAATTTATTCTTTCTCATGTGACCTCTTGTTGTCTGCCTAAAAAAAAATCATAGCTCTTTGTTATATTAGGTCAGAAGGTTTCACAGAAACATGAGCAAATTTTTCCTGTCAATTCTCACAAAAATAATTGAGATTCTAAGCAAGTGAAAAAAGTGGATTCAAAATAACCTACTACAATCTCTTGCCTACCCACTTCAAAGAACTCCATAGTGTGATGGGCCAAAGACCACATGCCTCAGACAACGACCAGAATATTTTTATTTGATTGAGAATGTTGAAAAATCACTTATTTAAAGGAAATCTAAATTAAAGGAATCTGACAGGTTGACCTTTCCAACAGAGCAGGAAACACTAAAGACTGAAACTCAAGGAACTTAACAGAAGCTTCAAAGAAGTCAAAGGAAGTCACGAGATTCCTTCAAGTTCACTAATAAAATTAGCTTCAAATGATATTTATAATATCATTAATAGTACTAGTATTCCAGATTTTCTTGAATGTTCAAAACTATTTGGCCTAGTAATATAAGACAGGGTCTTATTTTCGGAGAAACAAGGTAGGTAGAAAGAAAGAAAGAAAGAAAGAAAGAAAGAGAGAGAGAGAGAGAGAGAGAGAGAGAGAGAGAGAGAGAGNAAAAAAGAAAGAAAGAAAGAAAGAAAGAAAGAAAGAAAGAAAGAAAGAAAGAAAGAAAGACAGAAAGAAAGAAAGAAAGAAAGAAAGAAAGAAAGAAAGAAAGAAAGAAAGAAAGAAAGAAAGGTAATCCTCTTTTATTCCAGGCCAAAAAAAATTTGAACTCTTTATATATTTATATATTATTTGTAATGTCAGTGTCTTCTCATTAATTGTATTAGTCTTCTTTCTTCTGATTTTGGGCAATTAGTATAATTTACAGTCAAGCCTATAAAATTAGCATTTGAATATCATATCTGAGGCCCAATGGTAAACATTCTGTCACTGTGTGATAGATGCATTACATACATCTCTCCTAATGCTAATATACAAGTATATCATGGAACATGTTACCTATAAAAAGATTTGTCTGTTCTTCTTCTTCCTTAGTTTTTATTATTTAGTGGTTGCCTAAAACATGTGTTGTTCCTCTAAGACTAAATGATTGTTTTCCAGATTTGTAATATGCTAACCAAGGCAAATATGTAAGTGTTTAATCTGAAAGAGATTCTACTGAACACATAACTGTGAGGACAATGTTAAATAACCTAAGTTGGATATTTATATAATAATGTAAATAAAAGATAAGTGTTATCTATTTATGATAGATAAATAAGTCATAGAATAATAGAATTGGAAGGGATCTTGGCAGTCTTCTAGTCCTCCACCCTGAGCAGGAGAAGCTATACCATTTCAGACAAATGGCTATCCAGTCTCTTTTTAAAAACCTCTAGTGATGGAGCATCCACAACTTCTGAAGGCAAACTATTCCATTGCTTTATTGCTCTCACCGTAAGGAAATTTCTCCTTAGTTCTTAATTGCTTCTCTCCTTGGTTAGTTTCCATCCATAGTCTCTTGTCTTGCCTTCTGGTGTTTTGGAAAATAGTTTGACCACCTCATCTTTGTAGGAGTCCTTCAAATATTGGACCACTGCTATCATGTCTCCCCTAGTCTGTCTTTTCACTAGAGTAGACATATTCAATTCCTCCAGCTGCCTAATCGTCCTTGTTGCTCTTTTCTGCACTCTTTCCAAAGTCTCAACATTGTTTTATATTGTGGTAATGAGAACTGGATGCAATATTCTAAGTGTGGTCTTACTAAGGCTTTGTAAAGTGGTACTAGAACTTCATGTGATCTTGATTCTATCCCTCTATTAATGTAGCCTAGGATTTTTGACTGCTACCGCACACTGTTCGCTCACATTTAAGTGATTGTCCACTAGGACTCCAAGATCCCTCTTGCAGTTACTGGCATTAAGCCAAGTGTCACCTAGTCTATACCTATATAGCTGGTTTTTCTTGCCTAACTGTAAAACCTTACTTTCATCTTTATTTTGTTAGATATGGCTCAGTGTTCAAGTCTGATCTTGGATCTTGAGCCTGTCTTCTGGGGTGTTGGCTATTCTGCAAATCAGTGTCATCTGCAAATTTAATGAGTTCCCCTTCTAGTCCCTTGTTTAGATAGTTTATGAAGATATTGAAGAGTACTGGGCCTAAAATGAAACCTTGGTGTACCCCACTGCTTACTTCCCTCTATGTTGATGTAGTTCCATTGAGGACTACACATTGACTATGATTTGCCAACCAGTTACAAACCCATCTGGTGTGATACTATCACACATTTTACTAGCTTGCCAAGAAGTAGGTTGTGGACTACTTTATCAAATGCTTTACTAAAATCTAAGTATACTATGTCCATAGCATTTCACTGATCCACTTTGCCAAAGAATGAAATAAGATTTGTTTGGCATGATCTGTTTTTGATGAACCCATGTTGAATCCTTGTTGCCAAGAAAAGGAATTTTTAAAATGAAAATAATTTTATATATTTAGATAAATGCAGATGTAAATTTGTGCCTATATATGTGTATTTCAATTTTCTGAAAAACTTGCATAGTAGACATGGGTAAACAGGATATAATAATACTATCCTGTTGTGTTAATACTTTTAGTTAGATTTCATATTGAAAAGGCTTTTCTAACTAGATCAATAAAATATATGGATATTACTAACAATGGGATTATGGAAATATATGGATATTCATCAAAATCAAGAGATCCTTTAAGTTTTTGATAAACTATCAATTTCTGTACATTTATTTTAACTATATGACAGTAGGGCACAATTATACTTAAAATTTCTTTTTAAAAAACTAATATAATTAATATAGAAATATTTTGCTTCTCAGAATTAACTTTTGAAAGATATAGTCGTATGTAAGTTTATTCAGAAAAAAACCAAATAAAATTAAACTGTTTTCCCCATTGAATCTAGTGGGGTTGATAGATTAGTAGATGTATGGAAGTATCACTATTTTGAGAAGTATCCTACAGGTTCCACTATATCTTAGTCACAAAGGCTGCAGGAAACAACAATGAAATTTGAACAATTTATTTTAATAATTGATTGAGTACAATATCAACAGCTCAGTCTTCTAACTCATAATATGGATTTCCAAGTAATTTAATAATCAAAATTTTAAACATGTAACTAAGAAAGATTAGTTAATTATATTCATGAGGCCCACAACACAAAGATGCACTACTATTTGTACAAAAAATTTCTGAATATCAAAATGGACCAAAACAAACTTTAGAAAAGCATATTTCAGATGAGATCCTATAGAGCAGGGTTGTCAATCTCGATTTCATTGAGGGCTGCATCAGGGTTGTGTTTGACCTCAGAGGGCTGGGGGTGGGCATGGCTATGGTGGGCATGGCCAGCTCAACGTCACTCATGTCGGGGGAACTTGTGGTGACCAAGTGCTAAGGCAGGACTTCCCTGAGAGCCTCCCTCACTCTCATACTCTCCTTCCTTCCTAACATCTTCCTTCCCCTCTTTCCTTATTATTCTTTCCTTGCTCTCTTGCCATCTTCCCTTCTTTTTCTTTTTCTTTCCTCTTTCCCTTTCTCCTTTCCTGTCCCTTCTTGCATGTTCAAATGCAAAAGGGGAAACTTTTCTCCTTTTGTTTGGTTTTTAGTTTGTTTTGTTAGCCCTCTGCCAGCAAAAATGGAGCTTGGGGGAGGCATGCACAGCCCCCCCCCCGAGCTCCATTTTTGCTGGCAGAGGCACCGCGGGCCAGTCCTTTGCTGTTTCCAGGCCGACCTCGTGGGCCAGATCTAAGCACCCCTGCTATATTATTTTTGATATAATAGTTTAGCCACAAATTTTTAAAAGGGAGCTATATATAAGAGCTGAAGTGGCACAGTGGTTAGAATGCAAAACTGCAGACTACTTCTGCTGACTGCCGTCTGCCTGCAATTTGGCAGTTTGAATCTCACCAGGCTCAAGGTTGACTCAGCCTTCCATCCTTCTGAGGTCGGTAAAATGAGGACCCAGATTGTTGGGGACAATACGCTGACTCTGTAAAACACTTAGAGAGGGCTGTAAAGCACTTTGAAGTAATATATAAGTGATACACACACACACTCCAATAGTTTATTGGATTAAAATTAGATCTACCGCCTCCCTGCGTACATCTTGATCCCTTCCTCCCCATCTTTGCCAATTTTAATTCACATTTAATGATACTATTTATTGTTTTAATGTTTTAAATTGGTTTTCTATCAACTGATTATAAGCTGCCTAGAGTCTCCTTTGGCAAGATGACTGGCAATAAATGTAATAATATTTATAAATATAGAAATAAAGATAAGAAGAAACAAATGATTTTAGAAATCTATGATAATTTGTTGGCTTGCATTCTTGCAAAATAATATATTTTGCATCTAACTCTCCTCAGGGCTTTATGGACCTCTTGGTTTCTTAAACTATAAATCAAAGGGTTGATCAGAGGAGTCAAGATAGTGTAGAAAATGGAAAAAACTTTATTCAATTCCCTCAAACTGGCTGTATCTGGCAAAATGTAGACAATTATTAGTGTACCGTAAAAAATACAAACCACCATGAGATGAGAAGAACAGGTTGAAAAGGCCTTTTGCCTTCCAGTAGCAGAAGATATCTTTAGAATTGTGGCAATAATGGCAATATAAGACATTAGTGTTAGTAGAAATGGAGTGATAGTGAAAATGACAGTCAAAAGGAAGGTAACAAGCTGAACTATTGTTGTGTCACTACATGCGAGTTTTTCAAGTGGAATCAAGTCACAAAAATAATGATTTATAATATTAGGGCCACAGAATGATAATTGAGCGAGCAGTGCTATTGTTAGGCAATTTGCTAAGAAAGAACCAATCCACAATCCAATCATAATCTGAATGCCAACTATAACATGCATGATGGAAGTATAATGTAGAGGTCTACATATTGCCAGATATCGGTCATAGGACATGGCTGCCAGGAGGTATGTTTCTATGCAAACACAAGAACCAAACAAATAAAATTGGACCAGGCATCCAGTAAAAGAAATAGACTGTTGACCAGTAAACAAATTGGCCAACATTTTTGGTAAAATGATTGAACTATAGCAGGTCTCCAGGCAGGACAGATTCCCTAGGAAAAAGTACATGGGGGTGTGAAGATAGTGGTCAACTATAACTAGCAATATAATGAGGAGATTCCCAGTTATTGTTGCAAGATATATCATTAAGAAGAAAAAGGAAAGAAGAGGTTGTAACTCAGGGAGAGTTGCAAATCCCACAAGGATGAATTCTGAGATTATAGTCTGGTTTCCTTTTTTTATGTTGAACATTTCGTCCACTTGGTAATTATCATATTTTCCTTCTGTATATCTCTCATTGATTGAACCCATGGCAAGTCTGTTGAATTGTAAAATAAAATAAAAATGAAGTGGATTTTAAAATGGAAATGCACATATAATTCCAACCAAAAATTTCCTTATCTTCTTAGATAGAGAGGCTTGAAATAGAGTTGCAGAAGAATTGCTGAAGTCACTATGAAGCCATAGCAATATTTATGACATCTTCTGTTTCAAAAATAGCCTGTGTCATTTTATGGAGGAAATAATATTTTGTGATTTGAATCTAATTAGAAATTTAGATTTAGGAATATGGAATTCCACTTTTGCCAGAGAATATTCAATAAAAATTTGCTGAGTTCACTTTTATTGTATCACAAAGTTACAAGCACGATTTTATCCTTTCAATTTAATTGAGGATTATTCTTATAATGATGATTTTCATTAGACATGAAAATCTGAATAATGGAATATGATGTAGGGCTTATAGTTGGACAATAGTAAATGTTGCTTTATTATCTGGGCATTGTATACCAATTAAAATATGAACCAGTATTTTCAAAGCTATTTTAGATTAGGGCTATATATAAGAGTATCTAAACTGTTACTGAAATCAAATAAAAGATCAATAATTAGCAATAATAGCCAGTGTAGTAAAAATAATCAATAGGAATCAACAATAAGTAGAAATTTCTATCAAATTAAAAATATTCATCCTTTTGAGAGCAAAATAAAAATATACTGTTTTAAAGACCATATGTTAAGAGGTCCCTGATATAGTAACTAAAGTCTAAAGAGCTAAAGAGTTTCCAAATAAAACTAAAAAATCATATCAGACTGGTTTTATTTTGTATTTGTTTCTCTTTCAAATGATGTCTAATTGTTATTGTTATTTGCTTTATATTGTACTGTGCTCAGTCATTTCATAAATTTAATTTTTTATTAAATTTATCTGGTATTTCTAATCTCAGTGCCATTTTATTGTTGTAAGATGTCTTAAGCAACAAAAATAAGAATGGCATTTCATGGTTTTAATAAATAACTATCCAATAAGTCCCAATACTTAGGATTACCTAGATATTAATCCCACTGCTTAATATATATTTTAACCTGTAAATATTTATAGGTTTACACACCAAAGCAGTTACCTTTCTCTTGACTGCCATTTCAGCTATCAGTAATTTCTTCTTTCAATGATATCCTATATTTGAATTATTGCCCCAATTCTAAAACGCTATCCAAATCTTTCAAACTGAGTATATCTAGAAAAATCTAGGCAATTATTAGTGTACCACAAAAAAGACAAACTACCATAAGGTGGGAAGAGCAGATTAAAAGGGCATCTGATAGATAATAGATATTATATTTTTAATTTTCCACATTTCTAGGCAGTTTAAATCATGAAGAATACTGACCAATATTAGCTCTGATGCACTGTTAATGGAACTGAGATAATGACAATTCAACTCTAGGGAGAATCAGATATTGGAAAGACTGCAAAGAATAACTAGTGCAATTAAGCTCTACGTTTTGCTCTTTTTTACATATAAAGGACAAGAGGACATTTGGGTATTTATAGGAGCAGAACAAAATGAGAAATTTCTTTGGAAATATCAATTATGCTCACACCAAGTTTTGTTTGAAACAATGGTTTCTCATTTAGCCAAGGTTTTAAGGGTTCCTATTTTTCAGATAAAGAAAATCAACAATAGGTTAGCACTTACTTGCAACAACTCTCTTTCGATCAATAACCAAGAATTGCTCTAAATTTTGAATGTCAAACTAGATGTTCAGCACACTAGAAATGTTTCAGACAATTATATTACTTTATGTAAGACAGGGGATTTGCTTATTTGCTATTTGGAAAAATAAAGTATGATGCAGTCAGAGTTGTAAACCTCAAGGATCTACTAATTCATTCTTTCCCATGGGACCACTTTGTTTCAAACATAGATGTTAAGCTATTTCACATAGAAATAATAATATTTTCTCTGTCAAAGTATTACTAAAGTAATTGAGATTCTAAATCTAACACAGCTCTCCCCTTCAGAATTACAAATACTCAGGAGTTCCAGGCATCCTATTAGAATCCCTCATTTAGCCCTTGTAGAGTGAGTTGGACCAGAAGTTCTACCGTCAAAATGAAACTCAGAGGTATTATCTGAGGCTTTAAGAAAGACAAATTAAAACAAAAGTTTTTCATCAGTAAATATTAACCTGTAATAATCTACAATATTATCAATACGGTTGTGTAATGTTACAGATTTCTTGAAAGTTCAGAAAGAAGGATTAGACAGAAATAATGGAAGTGATTCTAGTGCCAATGAATTCTCATTGATTTTTTTTTTAAATTTATATGCCGCCCAACTCCCGAAGGACTCTTGATTATTTCAGCTTTCCTATAGTTATCCTATATAAATTGGGGTTTTGGATATTATATTTGAGTTCTTAAATGATGAGCATTATGTTTTTGTGTGGTACATATATCCCTTCCATCTGTTCTAGTGAGCCTATGAGGCGCAACTTTAAATTATTATGGAATTAGACAAATGCAAACTATATGTACAATTAATAAATATCTAGCAAAATACTACACAATATTCACAACAAAAACCAAGAATATTAGCACTATGAAAATAAAAGTTTGACTTATTTATCCAAACAGATCTGATTAAACATATTAAACTTTTAAAATAAACTGAAAAAGTATCTGCACTTAAGAAGTTTCTACTTAATGTTCTATAATTTGTATGACAAAACACACACACACATTTATATGTTTCTGTCAGAGAAATAATATAAAAAAGAACACTTACCACATACTAGAGTCGATCAAGAGCCGAGGTGGCGCAGTGGTTAGAGTGCAGCACTGCAGGCTACTTCAACTGACTGCTAGCTGCAGTTCAGCGGTTCAAATCTCACCGGCTCAAGGTTGACTCAGCCTTCCATCCTTCTGAGGTGGGTAAAATGAGGACCCAGATTGTTGGGGGCAATAGGCTGACTCTGTGAACCGCTTAGAGAGGGCTGTAAAAGCACTATGAAGCGGTATATAAGTCTAAGTGCTATTGCTAAGTGCTATCAACAAGCTAATGTAGTTTGAACTCAATGTAATTAATGAGATAATCATGGACTGTAAGCAATGAGTTTGGCAGAATAAGATAAGAGAGATGTAATTCACGTTTGCGTCTACATTTACAAGTGAAAGAAAAATCACAGTGTCTAAATCTTCCCATTCTGGTGCCCTCCAGATATGCTGAGACTTTCCAGTAATTTCAGTTTGTTTGTTTGTTTATTTGTGTATTATAAATTTAAATAAATGTATTTATTTACAATATTTTAAATATAAAAGATGATAAAGCAGATTAACAATTGTCCCTCATACTGATATATGCCTAGGCAGGATTCTTCTCATCAAAGAAGAGCATAGGCTTTTCTGCCTTCCTAAATGTTAACAGCCTATGGGTGTTATCCTAATCTCAAGGAGAAAGAGCTGATAGCAAAGGCACAAGTCATCGGGCATAGATTCATTCTGCGGAAGTCTGATCCATTACATGAATTGTATGTATACTTTTTCAGTCATCTATGGAGAATGAGTTTATAATTTCTATTTCATATTCCTACTAAATAAATAAATATATTACAATTAAGAACATCATTCATTATAGAAACTGGTAGACTAAAATACAGGAAATGGTTATTATAAATCATGACAATAAAGTGGCTCACATATTTCCAAACTGTATCACTTTGCATACAGTTTCCCTTAGGGCTTTCTGGACCTCTTGATTTCTTAAACTATAGATTAGGGGTTTATCAGAGGCATCAAGACAGTGTAGAAAGTGTTTTACATTTTATTTATATGTTTCAAAGTGGGTGTATCTAGTAACATATAGACAATTAGTAATGTACATAAAAAAGGCAAATAAACATGTCCTATATACTGGTTGTTACAGTACTTAACACTGTATATTGTAGATCAGCGGTCCCCAACCTTTCCGGCTCAGTGGACTAGTGGAGATGGTGGAGGTGGGGTGTGGGGGAGAAGGGCAGGGGTGGGTTCTAACTTACCTTGCCGCCAGTTCGCTTCCTCCCGCGCCGCGTGGCTGCATGCGCATTGTGCACCGTGTGGCTGCACTGTGCGGGCAGGTGCACGCACGTGCAGTGCCAAAAATTCGCAAAAAAAATCTCCAAAAAAAAAGAGCCAAAAACAAGAAGGCGGCACATGCAAAAAAAATTCCCCCCAATTTTTTTTTACAAAAACAACCCCCCCCCCCAAAAAAAACCGAAAAAAAGATGGCGGCGTCCACGGACTGGCACTGACAGAACTGGCTCCCTGATGTCACCAGCTGTTTGCTACCGGTTCTATAGAACCGGTGCGAACTGGGAGGAACCCACCTCTGGAGAAGGGATGGTTTTGTGCACATGCCTTTTGCTTTACTTAAAATTTACTCAAGATTTTTTTTTTTGTGGGTTTTAGTTGGTTTGTGTGATGCCATGTGGTTCTAACAGTCTTTTGATTGTTTGTGAGATATTTTTTTATGTATGTCAATATATTATCCATCTCATAGTTTCTGTTGGTTGTACTATAGTGAGTTGAATGGCCAGGCACTATTTGATAAAGTTGTGTAGGAACTGTTTCCTTTTTTCTGGCATTCTGGATTGAATGCTGTAATGTGTTCATATGCATCTGAATTATTTTCTTACATGACTCCTCTTGTGGGAAGTTGGTTTGCTATTTTGCTATAATGGAGCAATTGGTTTGTGTGGGTTGTTTTTCAATTTATCTAACCCATCTTTTTATATATAAAAAAAAGCCCTTCACAATTCAACCCAGTGCTTCATATTTATTTTTTCTATTGGGACAATAAATGTCAGTCTAAGAGATATTTATTCCATACTGTAAATTTAGGTGTTTCTATTTAAATGCTATTTCATGTGCAATTTTGTATATCTGTGCAGGAAATAGTGTATATGTTCATGAAATGTATTCTTTTCTTTTAAATATTTCCATTAAATGAAAATGGTAGCTACTAATGGCATCTCACATGTTCAAATGGTTTGATGAATTAGATATCTGAAATTTCTGTCTTATATTCTGTGGCAGGTTCTGGTTGTTGTTTTAATTATAAAAAAGTGCTGGGACCTATGCTTTTGATTCATGCGGAGATAATATTCACTATTAGAATGGATACTTCTCATTATTTTCTGCTACTTTATGGTAGTTATTTTAATGTATACTTCTAATATCAGTTCTGCTTCCTCTACCACCACTCTTTTATACCACTTGATTGAAAATATGGTAAAAATGCTAGAATATATGTCCTTGATATTATGTGAAAAGTGGTTCTGCATCCATGTGGCCTGCAAACCATAAATTGCTAACTCCTAACTTAAAACAACTTTGGAGTTCATGTTATTTAAAGCAACCAGACATTCTAGTTTTCAAATCAATTATCTGGCCACTGCTGTATTATTTATATATTACACCAGTAAAGTATGTGACTATAGAAAATCATTTTAGAGTAAAGAATGGAGTGCTATTTATTATTCTTATCTCCTTTACCTACTATAAATATTACTCCCTTTATTAATAAGATTTCTTCCCTTCCCAATTGATTTTGGAAATAAAGTACAGTGATAAGAAAAACCTACTGTGGAAAAGGTCAGATATTAATTTAGTGTTTCACAAATTTCTAGATCTCTTTGATTTAGATATAAGGAGTAAGAAAGTGTAGTTTAATAAATTAATAATTTAATAAATTTAATAAAAATTACTTTTAAAAAAATAAAGTGTAGTTTTGTAGTTGGTCTGAAACTCTCTTTCTACCTGATCATTGGCAAGACTAGCTTAAACTAATAGATGCTAGAGCAACAAATTCTGAAATATCTGTTTTGGTTTAGGTGAAATATATCATAGTTTTCAGACTCCTTTAGATTTTATTTTATTTCCTTCCCTAGCTAAGAATTTCAAAACTATCTATTTTAAAAGTAAGGTGGAATTCTACTTTGGTATTCCAAGAAGAAGGATTGTAATTTGTGAATCATAGCTACTAGCTCTAAATTTAGAAACTAAATAAATTAAGCCTTATTAAAACTTGCATGGGAAATAGCCAGAGAATCCCAGTCTTGCAATCTATATTGGAAATATGAGAATACATTCTGGAAGGCAAATAAAAACCACCTTTCGATTATTGCAATGAAAAACAAGTGGATATGTTCATGAGGTCACTGTCCAACTTGAAAGAGAATTTAGATTTATACCTTAAGGACACACTTGTGATCAGTGTAGAAAGAGTAATTAATAATTTCTTACTGCATACACAGACATGCAAGCTTTCCTGTTTGAACATTGCTTTGTTGTTCTTGTATGATTTGTAATATCTCCCATATGAATTTTAATATATTATAAATAGTTTGAAATGCTTGGCATAACTTCTAGATTTTCTTTTGAACAGACAATTTAGTACCCAACTAATACAATAGGAGATCCTAGTAAAAAAGGAATTTCTTGTTAGTACAAAGAGAAAAATTACATTTAACAGAATAACAGAGTTGGAAGGGACCTTGGAAGTTTTCTAGTCTAACCCCCTACTCAGGCAGGAATTTATCTGCTTTGGATTATTAGAAGGTGAGTGTTTCATCACTAAATATGGATCAATTGGAGATAGTTTATGCTTGTCTTTTTTGGCTCAATTACTTTGATCTTAAAGTAACGAACTATAAATTGTTAAGGTAGCATAAAATGAGAAAGAACTTAAGGATGCTCTTATATTGAACATTATTGAATTATTTTACATACCATGAATTGTGGATATGTCTTACCTTTCTGTAATGTGAAATTCTGTGATTCCATATTATTTCTTTAAATCAGTTAAAATAAAATGTTGCCACATATCCATAATACTCGAATTTGTTATTGTCAGTCTATTCATTACACAAATATCAGTTGAAAATGAGATATCAGTTCCCAGATTTTTTTCTCCATTCTGTTCTATTTGGCTCTCAACGGAAGACAAAATTCTGTTGGCTCTTTTGTGATTAATATAGAAGTTAAAATGTAGAAAAATCTGTTCTTTTTCTAAGTGATTTCAAATATATATATCTGTAGAAAAGTTGTGCATAATCATTGTTTCATTAACTATTTTGATATACTGTGTGACAGGAAAATTAAGACAGGTTTTAAGACCATCTATAACAGAAGTTTGAACTTGATTAAATACAAACATACATCTTTGAGATGGAACATGAATGGAACACCACGGAGATCTTACCAAGGAATATAAACAATTCAGAGGTGAATCTTTATGTATTTGTTGTACTCTGTGTGCTATATTTTATTTATATAATCTGAGTTTTATGTGGAGATAGATGATAACCAGATAGATGACAGACAGATAGATGATAGAAAATCTTGCTGTCATTTTGTAATAACTGAAGAGCAGCATAATCTTTGTAAGTCTGAGTAATTTAGTTTCTGTGAACTGTTTTAATCAGTTCAATGAACTTATTGCTTAAGAAAATGAAAACTAATACAAAATAATACAAAACAAGAAAAGGAAAAGGAAAAGAATTCAAACTAAATAAAACTAAAAGTGAAAGAAAAGAAAAAAGAAAAAAGAAAAGAAAAGAAAGAAAAACAGTATGAAGAGGTAGCTTTTGATCTTCTCTACAACAGTTGCAAATATAATTATAAACTTTCTTCTTAATTTGTGCCACAACATAGCTCACTTCTTTTTATAATCTACCTTGGGTAATCATCAAAACTGTTAAATTCATTTTTTTCTGTTTCATGCAAAAAGTCTATAAAGGGTTTCCAGTAAGCAATCAATGTAGATATTGTCTTTTCTCTGTACAGAGTTCTATAATGTTTTTCCAACTTTTTGTCCATTAATTTAAGGTGCTGAATAGCTGTGTATTGAAGAGTATAGATAAATAACTTATAGACATATGCAGAAATATAAGCAATAGGCAAAAGGCAAAAGAGATGTATGGGAAAGTCTTAATGTTTCCTTCCTTCCTTCCTTCCTTCCTTCCTTCCTTCCTTCCTTCCTTCCTTCCCCTCTCCCTCCCTCCCCCCTCCCTCCTCTTTCCTTCCTTCCTTCCTTCCTTCCTTCCTTCCTTCCTTCCTTCCTTCCTTCCTTCCTTCCTTCCTTCCTTCTTTCTTTCTTTCTTTCTTTCTTTCTTTCTTTCTTTCTTTCTTTCTTTCCTCTCTATGTAACTCTTTGTGAAAATACATGTCTCTTTTGAGATTATATATACGTCTGTATATAGTGAGATTATACATATGTCTGTATACAGTGAAAGAGAAATGGAAGAAAGCTCTCGGATATTCAAATGTATGATACTCAACATATATTATTAAATGAGAAAAGATTTGAGACCACTATACTAAATGTCCAAAAATGTTTAAGGATCAAAGAAAAAGGAAGGATGACGCTCTGGTAACCAAGATTAATTATGTTCTTTCAATTGTATTTCAGAATCATTTGACTTTCCACCAGCAGGAAAGAAATCAATCAACTCCTATTGAATTTATCCTTCTGGGATTTGGCAATCTCCTTGAACTGAGAATAATCCTCTTTATATTATTTCTTCCTGTTTATACTTTCTCCATTGCTGGTAATCTCCTAATTGTTTCAGTGGTTGTGATTGACCAGCATCTTCATACCCCCATGTATTTCTTCCTTGTTAATTTGTCTTGTTTGGAAATCTATTATATTTCTACAATTCTACCCAAGATGCTGGCTAGTTTTGTAACTGGAGATCAATCTATATCTATCTATGGATGCATTGTACAGTATTTCTTCTTTGGGGTTCTGGTAGCCACTGAATGCTACCTTTTAGCAATGATGTCTTATGATCGTTATTTAGCAATATGCAAACCATTGCATTACACCACACTCATGAATGGTAGACTCTGCCTCCAACTGGCCCTCACTTCTTGGATGAGTGGCCTTTTGACCAACACTATCATAACCTCCTTACTGCTGAAACTTACCTTCTGTGGACCCAATGAAATTGATCATTTCTTTTGTGATATATATCCAGTAGCAAACATTTCATGCAGCAATACACACTTAGTAAAGCTTGCTACCTCTATTTTATGCATAATTGGAACAGGGCTTCCTTTTCTCTTGACAGTGGCCTCATACATCTGTATTCTTCATACTGTCTTACAAATTAAATCTAAAATTGCCCAACAGAAGGCCTTTTCCACATGTTCATCCCACCTCATTGTAGTGACAATTTTCTATGGCTCAGTATTCCTTGTCTATGTAGTTCCAGAAACTGAAACACTAAAGGAGCTACATAAGATGTTTTCTGTATTCTATACTGTCCTAACTCCTATGCTCAACCCTCTTATCTATAGTTTGAGAAACAGAGAGGTGAAGGAAGCTCTCTTCAAAGCCATCAGAAAATATAGCAACAAAATTTCATAATCTTGTAATGCTATACTTTTTTTAAATTGCAGAGCAGGACATTCTGAAATGATTTTTTCTGCTTTCTAAATAAAAAAATACGATTCACATCTGTCCTTCATTGATGACCAGATTACTTCTCAGCATGTTTCAATACATATTTGTGCAAGTATGCATCTAAATATTTTAGAAGAATAGAAGTTTTCTCTTTTTTAAATTTGTATTTTACTTTAGAAATGTAACAGATTAAGTCTGCAGAGTGATATGAATCAGAAATGCATGTTTTGATTCTTTGTTAGCAAGAAATTATTGACAGTTGTCCAATGTTAGTGTTTCTTCTTTTAGAGGAGTCGGGCAGTTCATGGACAGCCTAAATGAGTTGTCTCCAATGTGTATGTGTGGGGAAAGATAAAGAACTATCCTCTTCTCTCTGTCTCCTTTCCCCTCCACCACCAACCTACTTGCCTTTGTTTTTGCTGAATTGTATCTATTTTGTGTTCCCCAATATCCACATATGTAAAAGTTCATATAGTGAAAATATAGCATAGTGGATTTCCATAACTTCCAACCCTCAAGGTAATTTTGTATTTCCACTTTGCCATCCCTGACCATTGCTTGGCTATTATGGAAGATACAGCTCAGCACATAAGCATACCAGATTGGAGAAAACATTTTAGGAATATTTCTGCAATCACAGATAGTAAGAAGGGTTTAATAGTGGAATCAATTGTCCACAAAGATTGTGGATGAGCTCTCCTTAATTGGATATGTACCCATGGAGCTGGAACTAACTAGAACAATTCATTTTGGATATGTAACTAGAATAATTCATTTTGGATACCTCTATAGATTAAGGATTGACCTTAGTGGTATAAACACTTCCTTCCAGCTCTCTGATTTTTCTCCCTATCCATTTTTTTTTAATGGCTCTGAATTGCACATCACTTCACATTATTTGATTTAGGGTTATAGAATCTGCTCAGTCTTCAACTCTATTTCATTATTCATTTTTATTTCTTGTAGTTCACAAACCCAAAGGTGCTTTTTTAAGAGGCAACTGGACTTTCCTGTTTTTCTTTAAAGACGTTTTGCTTCTCATCCAAGAAGCTTCTTCAGATCTGACTGGATGGTGGGGAATGGAAGGATTTATATTCCTTGCAGACAGCTGGTCATTTCATGGCACTTTTAATTTGGAGATTACTTAAACAAGATAAGTTATTTATATTCATATGAAGTTAGAAGACACAAAGAGTTGTGAAATGTCACAAGAACTGCAGAGGATTCCAAGCTTCTTTGAATGGCTTGATTTTTTTTCCCCAAACCCTTAAAGAAACTGAATTGGTGATTGGGTGCACAAAAATTAGGGCATGTCAAATTTTTCAAATTTCAAATTCCAAACATTAGGGGTGCTCAAAAGTTGTGACATGCCTTGGGGATTGTAAATATATTTTGGTTACTTTAATATAATTTGGATGTGCTTGATAAATAACTACATAAATATCATAACTTTTTAACATTTTATTTGTTTCATTTGCACATCTTACTTATTTAACTTAATAAATATACAGAAAAACATTTATATGAAAAGTCTCAGTAAGTCTGGCACAGTACAGTATGTCAAAACTTCCTTAGTGTTCTTATACCCCAAAACACAAGTAGTTTCAGAGACAAGATACTTACAAAACTAGTAGAAATTATAAAGGTTTTTTAAATTTCCTAACCTGCTACCTCTACATGTTTTGGACTTCAAATCCAATCCTTGACAGCATGGTCAAAAGTTAAGGATATGTTAAAGCTGGATTTAGAACTCTAAAATTAGATTTATGATTATCAGCACAGGTCTCCACTATACTGCAGTAACCCTGAATCTGAAGAATTCACGTTATGCATGGAAAATGCAAATATAAGCCAACAAAGAATTGTGTGGGAATTGACATGTTTATTATGTCATCACGTTTTGGAGATCCTTGTTGGATGCATAGAACATAATTTTGAAACAGGAAAAAAATATACACTAAATGCATTAACAATTCTCATGTAATCATTCTAATCAAGTTTGTTGGGTTAACCTCCCACTTCACCCCTATAGCTGCTTATAGGCAACCACACTGAAATTTGTTTCTCATTTCCAAGCCCTAAAAGTACACTGACTGTATTTCCAACACTTTGTGGGTGAAACGCACACTTTTCCCTTTCTCCAAATACTTTTCAAAATCTAAATGGCTGCTGTATACAAAATGAAGATTGATGAAGAAAAAAATGGGCAAAAGCAGTTTGAAAACCTTGTCCAATGCCAGTGGGATTTTAATAAGGTAATAAAATTTATGTTGTAGGTTGCAGAAGATTAATGCAACTCACTTTCTGATTTCTAAACTAATTCCTTATGCATGAACTGCTAAATGTGATGGGTTCAGATTTCCTTGATGTTTAAAACATGAATAATCGATCATTTCTGGTCCTGGATCCCATTCGCAATCTTCTCTGATATTTGAGGAATTCATACCCACATATATATCAGGTTCATGAGAGCACAATTTTAATTAAGGTTAGATGACTTTGATTCCAAATCTCCGAATACTTAATTTTTAAAAGTATTATTACTTTAATTAGGGAGTGCGATCTCAATGTTTCGAGGAATTCAAATAATGTTTTATTAAAATCTATCAAGGATCACAAAGCTTCTGAAAAGTCTATCTCACTGATATAAAAAAAGACTATACTATTTTTTTTTCATTGACACCATTCCTTCATTGTGATATGATGATGTAGGTTTTCCAGAATTAGGATAGCCATATCCTTTTATATGATGAGAGCCAGAAATAATTTTTGCTTAATAGCAATTAGAGTCAGCAAAAACAAAAGGGAAAATAAAATAAATGAAAATGTAACCATTTTAATTCCAATAGAATGAATTTTCTGCAGATTGCAGGTTTTGTGAAGATGGAAAAATAACTCTTATCTATGCAGCTGGTAATAAGTAATTTGTAGTTACCTTTCTTTGTTGACGTACACAGTTTTGGTATTTAGGTGAACAAAATCCCTTCAAATCACCAACTCTTACTTTATGGCATTTCTACGTCCTTCCTATTTGTGGGATGAATGGCCCATTCTGGTCTAGGATTTTGATGCCAGAGGAAAAAAAAAAATATAAAAAAAAAAATATAAATAAAAAAAAAAAAAAAAAAAAAAAAAAAAAAAAAAAAAAAAAAAAGTCCTCTGTCTCACATACCAAAGCTACAAAGACTGGAAGGGGGGGGGGGAAGCCTTTTTTTATGAAATTGCATCTTCCACTGTTTTGAGAAACAGACAAGCAAATAAACAAATCAGATTAGGTTTGCAGGACAAACAAGCTGGCCCGTCAGAGTTGGATACCTTAACATCATGTTTTGCCTTGCCACCTAACGTTAGAGCAAAATCTGTCTGTCAATTTTCCCAAAAATTTCAAAAAAATATTTTTCTACCATATTTTCAGGCTGCTTCATAATGCCTTTTAAAGTGTTAGGGCATTTTTGAGTTTGCTGTATAACAGAAGTGGCAACATTGATACTGTTGGTGTTGTTGCTTTTCATTGCTTATCTTTTATCATTTCTTGGCTTCCCACATTCTCCCAAATGGAAAAACCATATAGGAGCAGTTACTTGCCATTCAGGTGAAATATGAAAAGCCAGAGAAGCTGAAGACTGCAGGAACAGTGATTATAGCATGACAAATAGGACTGAAATGATTTTGTTCCTCAAAAGGAGGTTTGAAAGCAGATTCCATTTAAATCTCACTAACTGAAAAAGATAAGAAATAAAAAAGAGGATGGAAATTTTTTTTGTGGCCAGTATTATTGCCACTTAAAATAATTGTTTGTCACATAATAGATCAGTCCTAGAGAGCATCCAGGCTTTGGTAATTAGTTGTGGGGCTCTATACCCCATGACTGGTCATTTTTTCTAGACAATTCTTAAATAAATGAACATAAATGATCCTATAGGCCTCCTGCTATTGTTGCTGTTGTTACTATTAAGTACATGCAATTATAATGTATAATTATAGAATAAACAATGTAATTGTTAGAACTGTAACATCCAGAGAATCAAATTTAATTAGACTCTCAGTGCTTCAAACAAAAACTTAAGATCCTAAAGATTCTTCTGGGAAAGATGACTTGCACTTTGGTTAAAGTCCAAGGAAACTTTCATGCATTTCAGCAGGCAGCTAATGAATGGGCTGTTCTTTCTTTTCTTTCTTCTCCTCACCAGCAATTAACATTCAGATGAGCAGAGATTAACGCCAACATTAACATTAGACTAACAATAATACCTCAATCAAGGTACCTCCAAATAAGGAAACAGTAAACAACAAACCAATCAAGGAACCAGCAAGACCACTCTTACCAACACTGACAGGCAAGCCACTACTATATAAAATGAGAGCAAACTTCATTTCCTACTAGCATTAATGATGTTACCTAGCTTGGTAATGAAATGTCAACCCTGAGCTACAAATATCATCTTCTATTGGTACCATCAAGAGAAAAGGAAATAATTTAAGTACCCTTCTAAATATTATTTTTCATTAAACTTCTAAATGTCAACATCTTGCTTTGGTATGCCATGTTCCTCATCAATGCAGACAATTACATTTATTATAGTCATTGGCCAATTCATTAAATAAAAAATATGATATAGCAAATAACATTTGTAATAAAAAAATGTTTATCAAACTGATATATTAAAAGAACAATATACCTGACAAATAGTAAATAGCCACAGACAAATAGCCACAGAGAAAAAGAAAGTCACATTAGTTAGATGATTATAATTGTAAATAAAATGGATCAAAGTACCCTGGAAATATGACAAATTTAGCTGTAACCAGACATATTGCAAACATAGCTTAATATATCAATACCTCTTCCATCACAAAAGCAAACTCTGTTTTCAGGTAAATGCTCTGAAATTTTCTCTAAAGACTAGTTCTTAAATGTTCCATCACAGCATAATATTGGCCAGCTTCAATATTTTCCAACATGCTTCACTGCTTTCTATCATTCAATCCTATTTTCCTCTTGGTCAACAGTATATCATTTCCACTAATGATATATAGTGATGGATTTCAATTTTCTTTGGAAAACACAAAAAATACACAGATTGCAAAAGAAAAGCTCAACATTGTTCCCTGCAATCAAATTATTCAATGATTGGAATAAAATGTAATCATATCTGTAAGTAACAAATAGGTCAGAAGAGAAAAGTGAATAGAAACTACAGTATGTCAGCCTTCCACATCCTGCTTGCATCGAGTGTTTTTGGATCGCTAATCCTGGTTTTTTCAGCCAATACACCTGAAGAATATGGATGGATGGCAATGTTGATAAAATCAAAGTTTATATGGGAAATATTATCTTTACTTGCTTAGTATATGATCAATGTTTTAGATGTTGCCATAATGTAATTAACATAGTACTTTTTTACTAATAGCTTACAATCAATGAAACCAATATATGACAAACTCACTTTAGGAAACAATATGAAAAAGCAATTAATTAGAGAAAGACATGTATGCATTTGTCTAAAAACCTTTAAAATGTATTATTTTGCATCCCAATCTTTTGAAGGCTTTGTGAACTTCTTTGTTTCTTAAGCTGTAGATCAGAGGATTAATCAGAGGTGTCAATACTGTGTAGAAAACAGAAAAAACTTTATTGAGTTGCCTCAAAATTGGTATATTTGGCAGCATGTAGACAATGATTACTGTACTATAAAAAATTCCAACCACTATGAGATGAGAGGAACAGTTTGAAAAAGCCTTTCGCTTTTCAGAAATTGAAGATACCTTTAGAATGTTTTCAATTATGCGAATATAAGATATGAGAGTGAGTAGAAAAGGTGCAATGGTGAAAGGAAAAGTCAAGATGAAGGTAACAAGTTCTAGCAGTCTTGTGTCACTACATGACAATTTTGCTATTGGAAAGAAGTCACAGAAATAATGGTCTATAATGTTGGGTCCGCAGAAAGATAATTGAGCCACCAAACACATCAAAATACCACTACCCATCATAGAACTTATCCATGTTGCAGCTATAAGTTGAAAACACAGTTTTTTATTCATAATAGTTGCATAGAGCAAAGGTTTACAAATGGCCAGATAACGGTCATAGGACATGGACGCCAGGAGGTATGTCTCTATACTAACACAAGAGCCAAACAAATAAAATTGGGTCAAGCATCTAGTAAAAGAAATAAATTTCTGACCACTGAACAAATTGGCCAATGTTTGGGGCAAAATGATTGAACTATAGCAGGTCTCTAGGCAGGACAAATTTGCCAGGAAGAAGTACATGGGTGTGTGAAGGTGATGGTCAGCTATAACTAACAATATAATGAGGAGATTCTCAGTTACTGTTGCAAGATAAATAATTAGGAAGAACAAGGATAGAAAAGGCTGCAATTCTGGGATATTTCCAAAACCCTCAAGAAGAAATTCTGTGATGGATGACTGGTTTCCTTTCTCTGTGCTCCACATTGAATGAATCTCCTGCATATCGCAGCAGCCCTAGAAAACAATGAGAAGTAATATGTTTTCAGGATAGGCTCAGGAAGACTTGCACATGCTGCTTTAAATTTGCTGAAAATTTTGACATTAGATAGCCACTGAAAGTTTTTATCCTGTGCCATCTTCTGATTTAAGAAATACCATTTTGCATCCCTTCTTTGCAATGCATATATACCTTATTTCAGCTGTTCAGATAATTCTGAGCTGACTTTATAGTTCCCTCTGATCCATATTTCCCATAACTTTCTTTTAGAATCTGATTCTAGGAAACATGATAGTTTGTTTCCCAAAGTGTTATTCAATGGAATAAGTGAAAATAAAGCAATATAGCTTATTTAGTTCTCCTTATTGATGGTGCTCATCACATTGGTCCAGTGTCTAAAAGACTAAAAACATAAAAGCTACACCCACTCCCACCTATATCCATGGATCAAAATCATATTCTACATACCAATTTATATCCAAACAGGGTGAACATATTAGTAAAACATAAGTTGATCATTCTACCAATGCTTATGTACAGCACTTTGGATAACTTGATTCCCCCAAATAAGTGAACAAATAATTAATGACTCCTATAAGTCACAAAGAGGTTGCCTTTGTTTCCCATTTTAAATCCATCTATATTATTTTTAAGGTGATTTATATTATATAGAAAGGCTATTCATATTCATCCATATTAAGGGAATTTTCATATGAATACTGTATGTACACACACACACACACACACACACACACACACACACACGTATATATGTATATATGTATATATGTATGTATGTAGATATGTATATATGTATATACTGTATGTATATATGTATATATGTATATATAATTTCTTAATTCTGAAAAGGATTTGTCCTGAGATCCATTTTTAGCGTGATTTCATCTGCTAAATTACTTCTATTTTTTACATTAAAATAATGTAAATGTTTTACATGATTGCTTTATTTTATGAGTGTCATTACATTAATTTTCATAAATTACTAGTATCAAATATTGAGCAGAAGCATAAGAAAATTAATTATCCATACTTGCTCAGCAATATGTGCTTAGTAGATGTTATTTTCAAGTAAATGTTTATACACTGTGACATAATGTTCAAAGTCATATGTACTCAATAATCCTTGGATGTATTAGATTACATTTTTTGGAATTCCCATTTAGCACACTTATGGTTATGACAGTCAATCCAATACATCTGAAAGATGATAAGTTGTGGAAGGTTCCATAAAATAAATTATGTACCTTTTTTCACAGATCAGGTCACTTTTTTTATTGGGCAGGTGAAAAAATGAGATTGAGGTAGAAGCCCAATGATGAACTGAAATAATCAGGGAAGAGAGATATTCCGTCCACTGTCCTTCTGCTCTTACTAAACTGGCTGTAGAATTAGGAAAATCATTTAGAGAAGCTTTGAAACATGATGATTTGAGAAAACAGAATATTATTTTACACAATGAGCACTTACTTACAGCTATTAACTGCTATGTCTGTTATTGATCCAGAAGTCACCAGCAGAAGGCTTCTTTTCATTTGTGAAGATGAAATAAAGTGATTCTGAGCAAACAAACACTGTATGTTTGTGAAATTAAACTGCTTAACAAAATACTCTCAAGAAATGAGCTTGGGGAGTTGTTTCCTCTTTGGCTTCCAGAAAAACATTTATGATGCAATCAAATTCCCAAGTCTACAGAGATCTTAATATTCCTTCTTTCTCCATGATTACTTTAAAGATGGTAAATAATCAGTTGTCTGGAATGATATGAGGTTTCCTGGCCTGGGCAGAGGTTATACTAGAAGTCATCCAGGGTCTTTTCTAAATCCATGATTTAATGATTTTACTTTTATTTGTACAGTGATAACTACTTTCAAGTCATCAAACCCTATGAATGTATTAGTGCCTTCTAGCAATTATACTAAAATACATGCTTGTTCTTGATTCATTTCTTTTTCCAGAAAAAGAAATTGGGAAAAATCAATTGACAAAGTGAGAAACAAAAAGAAAAAGTATGATGTCCAAAATTGCTCTTCCAGAGTAACTCTGCTCCTTACACGTCTCTGGTTCTCTATCCATACTTTTTCTTTTTGTTTCTCACTTTGTCGATTGATTTTTTCCCAATTTCTTTTTCTGTAGAACTTTACTGTTTCCCCATCGGCGTTCCAGCGGAGCCTGTTTCAGCATGGCCTGATCCCCCTGCACCCAGCAGATCCCCCTGCACCCAGCAGATCCCCCTGCACCCAGTGGATAATGGGAGCCATGTAGCTGGGGAACCAGGAGCAGTGGCAGCGCAGCAGAGGGGAGGGCCGGCAACGAGAGGCAGCACAAAGAAGCAGATCCTGAGAGGAGCGTGGAAAGCAATGGGAGAGCATCGGTGCAACTGGAGGCTGTTGATGTTGGTGGAGCATTTCAGCACAAGGGATCAGCAAACCGGTGACTGAGAACAGCAACAGAGCAGCGTGGGAGACCAACAGGTGAGGGGGAGGGGAGCCATGAACTGAGAAAAGCAGGGAGAGCTGAATACCAGTCAGAGGCAGGAGAAAAGCTAGCAGAAAGGGAGGATAAAAAGGCAAAACAGGACACAAGGCAAAAGAAATTCAAAAGCAAGTAGGCAAGTAGACAGAGAAGAGCAACAAAGATGATTAGGGGACTGGAGGCTAAAACATATGAAGAACGGTTGCAGGAACTGGGTATGTCCAGTTTAATTAAAAGAAGGATTAGGGGAGACATGATAGCAGTGTTCCAATATCTCAGGGGTTGCCACAAAGAGGAGGGAGTCAAACTATTCTCCAAAGCACCTGAGGGTAGAACAATGGGTGGAAACTAATCAAGGAGAGAAGCAACCTGGAATTAAGGAGACATTTCCTAACAGTGAGAACAATTAACCAGTGGAACAGCTTGCCTTCAGAAGTTGTGGATGCTCCATCACTGGAGGCTTTTTAGAAGAGACTAGACAGCCACTTTTCTGGAATAACTAAGGAGAAATTTCCTGACAGTTAGAACAATTAATCAGTGGAACAGCTTGCCTCCAGATGTTGTGAATGCTCCAACATTGGAAGTTTTTAAGAAGATGTTGGATAACTATTTATCTGAAGTGGTGTAGGGTTTCCTGCCTAAACAGGGGGTTGGACGAGAAAACCTCCAAACAGGACACAAGCCAAAATAAACTCAAATGCAAGTAGACAAGAGCAAGTACGGAACATATAAAGGCAGAGAAGTAAGAGATAAATTAAGCCCACAAGAAAGCAGCGAGGGAAAGGATCACAAGAAGGAAGGGACAATCAAAGAATATTCCAGTACAGGCTAAGAATGAACCTCGCACTTAAGCCCACTCAACACTAAAAAAAATTAAATTGGACAATCTAAATGATCTGCTAGAACCTTAATTTTTTAAACTAGACAATTTGAACTATAGAACTTTAAAACCTTAAACTAGGCACTCTTTAAATGTTAGAACCTTAAACGTTTAGCTAGGCTTCAGTCCCCCAAATTTTAAATTTTAAATGATGTTAGAATATCTGTATTCCAAATTGGACATTTTTCCCTTTTACAAATCTGTGGTAAAACACACTACACTTTCACTCTCATTTTTTTAAATCCACTCATGGAAGAAGAAACAGATACTATTGTGATCTGCAGAACATGTTCCATGTACACACTTATGCCCATAGAATACCCAAACTACATATGTACCAAATGTAAATTAATCAAGTTACTAGAAGAAAAAGTAAAGGGTCTAGAGGAAACTGTAACCACTCTGAAACTCAACCTACAAAATGAGAAACCCCAAACCTTGCAAAAAGTATATGCCCATATTGAACATAATAATGACCAAACAACTTCTAAAAGAGTTGACCCCTTAGAGGAAGAAAACAGATGGAAACATGTCACTCATAGAAAAAAACACAAACCTAGTACAAAACCACTGTCCAAACCAGCCCACTCTGATATAGCCCCACTGGTGCTAAGCAGTTG